>CAHIKZ030005470.1:537500-635000 GCA_903632075.3 Acanthosepion pharaonis | reverse complement strand
AACGAGAGCCGAAACCATCAATATAATTATTAACATTAAATTGAATTAAAGTAAGAATCCCTGTTTCATCCTCAAGCAAAAACTTAGGAATAACCAGTAAGCTTAACCCAATCATTAAACGAAAAAACCCTTTATGAAATCGTCAAAAAACAAATTGTAGTTCAGTGCGACGCATTTATATATGAAACAGCCCGTTGAAAACAAATAAATAAATAAACAAATAACATAAAACAAAATTATCCATACACTTAACAACATACTATGGTGCCAAAATCTATCTTCCTCTGTGAATGAACAGACGATGCGCGTACAAGAAAGACATAATTCGCTTTGAAATAGACACCCCGCCCTACCCAGCTTGACCTCTCCCTGAAAGTGACTGATATGTGGATAAAAATAATCGCCCCTACCTTCCGTTTTTAGACTCTGTTTATTTCTTTACCGGCCTGCGAACACGAATACTGTTGTCGGACAATTTCCTCTTTTATTAACAGTTCTCGAATGCATCTGCCGGTAGACAAAAATATTTATCCTTGTCGCATTCATCTTTCCAGCCTTCCCAGTGCTATATAAATTTCTGAGATCAAATACTTTCATTATGTTCTAATAAAATTAATATAAATAATATTAATATTATTAGAAAGCTACTAATTTTACAAGTATGGAGTGACATGTTTTTTTTCTACTCTGGTTGCCTTAATCAAGCATACAATCACAAACGTTAATTACTCGCTGAAGATCGAACTTCGTCAAAATGAGAAGACCTGTGAAATAGTCGAGTCAAACCAAATGCCGCCAAATATCTGTGTAGAACAGGTTCACAACTTAAAATCCAAAGAGTTATAATGTATTTCCCTTTGTGACATAAGACGTATTCACCTCTCGACACTGGAAACCGAATATAAGTTGTAACATTAAATGGAAACAGGAAGCAGAAAACGAGGTTCGCCATTTTATACATACTTGCGCTAAGAGAGATTGTGAGATTCACGCGAGACTTGACGCCACTCTACTGTTCAGATTGCTGGCGCCATTTTCTCTTGCACGGACACCGTTTGTCTGAGCGGTTTCTCTGTGACCAGCGTAGACTTAAAGCTGTCGTTGGCTGAAGAAGAACTTGAATGCGACTGGGGCAGATATATCACGTATTTGTTCAGTTAACATATTGCGACAAACACGGACACAGGTCATATTTTAAGCTCTGAAATAAGCAATGTGTGTGGATGAGTGCGGGTGAGGTAATTGGAAGGAAGGGAGGAGGGAAGTAAGGAAGTAAGGAAGGATAAAGTGAAATAAAAAGGGAAAAGAAAGAGATAAAAAAGCAGGGAAAGAGAGAAAGAAAATGAGAAAGAAATTAATATGATAAAAGGGAAAAAGTGAGACAAAGTGAAAATAAACAGAGAAAGTAAATGGAAGGAGAAGAAAATGAAGGTAAAAAGAAAGAAAGAAGAAGAAAATATGGAAAAAGAAGAGAGAAAAATAAGAAAAAGAATGAAGATGAGATGGATGAATGACGATGAAGAACAAGTTAAAAAAAACAAGAAATAGATGGGAAGGAAAATGAAAGAGGGAAAGGAAAGAGATAAGAATGCAAGGAAAGAGAGAAAGAAAATAAGAAAAACATGAAGACGAAATAAAGGAAAAAAGAGAAAAGCAGAAAAATGATCAGACGAAGAAAAAAATGGCTGAATAAAAAAAAAAGAAAGAAAAGGGAAAAACCCGAAAAAGGAAAAGAAACAAGTGAGACGATTAAGAACTTGTTGACTAAGTAATATTAGTAGTATTAGTAGTATGAGTAGTAATGGTAGCAGTAGTAGGAATAGTAACATAAGGAGGAGGAGAAAGATGAAGAAAGAAAATAAGATGAAGAAGAAAATGATGAAGAAGATGAAGAAACTGGTGCGAAAGAAGAAAATGAAGAAGATATTGAAGAAAATGGTGATAGAAAAGTCGATGGGGACGAACCAGAAGAAGAAGAAGAAGAAGAAGAAATGAAGATGATGAAAAGGCTTTATAAAGATTAAGAATGGCATTCAGAAAAGAAAGGAAGGAAGAAAGAAAGGACTATGCGAGAGACGCAGCGAAGAATAAAAGAGTGACAAACATTGGAGAAGAAAATTAAGGAATCATTGCAGAAGAAAGAGAAAGAGAAGAAGCCGAAATAAAAGTTGAAGAAAGAACAGAGAATTTGAATGGATGTGACGGACATGAGAACGGAATGAAGGAAAGAAGCACAGAGATGAAACAAGGAGAGAAGGAGAGGTAAAAGTGATAGAAGAGGAAAAAGAATTAGATGAAGAATGATGGAGAAGAGGAAGAAAAGAATTAGCGGAGAAGGAGGGGTAGAAAAAGACGAAAGTGTAGAGGACGACGATGAAAGAGGTGGAGAAGAGGAAGAAGAATTAGCGAAAAAGAAAGAGTAAGAGATGAAGAAGAAGAAGAAAAAGAAGAAGAAGCAAGAGAAGAAGAAGAAGAAGAAGAATTGACACTAAAAGAAGCGGTAGAAAAAAGTAAGCGAAGAAGAAAGGATTAGCGGAAAAGAAGGGGTAGAAAAAGACGTAAGTGAAGAGGATGACAATAAAATGGTGGAGAAGACGAAAAAGAATTAGCGAAGAAGAAGAAGAAGAAGAAGAAGAAGAAGAATTAACATCATAAGAAAAAGTAGAAAAGAAGCAAACGAAGAAGAATTAGCAGCAAAGGACGAAGAAGAAGAAGAAGAAGAAGAAGAAGAAGAAGAAGAAGAAGAATTAACATCATAAGACGGAGTAGAAAAGAAGCAAGCGAAGAAGAATTAGCAGCAAAGGACGGTGGTAGAAAAAGAGGCAAGAAGAAGAAGAAGAAGAAGAAGAAAGAAAGAAAGAAAGGATGTGTGGTTATTTGACTTTATTGTATCATGAGTGAATCACTGTGATGAAGATCTATAGATGTCCTTGTGGATGCAATCTGGCGTTTTCACTTATTCCGATTCTGCTCAATATTGTTACCCAGTTCGCGACTAAGAGTGATATCGCAGAATCCATCTTGGCTGTTGGGACACGAATAAGGAATAATGGAAAACCATTAAATAACCCCCCAGTTAGAGCAAACGGCATTGTTGTCATGACAGGACGGGCAAATAGGGATTTAACAATAAATAGCCTACAGAAGGAATTTATGGAGCCCCGCTTGAACGAGTATGGCAAAGTTACCAGATATATAGAAAGCGACCCGAAAAAGGCCCAGCTTAATACAGTACTTGGCAAAAAAATAGGGTAAGGATATTTCGCTACGCTATTTCTCCACCCAAATGGAGAAGGACAAATCTACAGAGACAGTTTGCATTCAGAATTCTTGTTTCTTTTTAATTAATTTTACTGCATTTTTTGGTGAATCATAAGTCTTAAGTTCGTGATTGAATAAACACCTTGCAAGTTTCCCGAGTATAAATCAATCATAGAAATTCCTTTCTTGCAAATTCCTCTTACAAAGTCCTCGGTATGACGATAAACTACATCTGGCAGCAAGGCCTCGGATTGGGAGATTTTCAGGAGCGTGGAACCACCTCTCAATTACTTTTGTTTCCAGATTCAGCCTGACTCGGGGAGGTAGTTCTTGTTAGGGCCCCAGCTATAAGTAAATAGAGAACCCCCAAACAAGGCTTTCCTACCGCCCGGTCAACACTCCTCCCCCTTCTCTTGGACATGAGTAGAGACTTACCCCTTTTTTCTTGTTTAGGAAGAGGGTTTAGGTACTCTCTCTCTCTCTCTCTCTCACTGGCCTCTATCTCCAGTTGCCTTGATCTATCTTCTACTCTTCTCCTCATCCTTTCTTCTATCACTCCTATCTGATCTTGCTCCAAATTTTCTGTAACCCCTTGCATCCTAGTGGCTTCCCGCCTTGCTTGGGGTGAAACGCTTAAAAAACAAAAAAAAAACAAAACAAAAAAAAAACAAAAACGTATGAAAATATAAAAATAATTTTTTACTAAAAATACCAGCAATACATTTTTTATATGAAAAAATACCAACAATCCACATTCATAGTATAATTACCAACAATACATTTCATAGCAAAATTACCAGCAATACATTTTATTTGTATTTGAAGACCTACAATTACGTTCAAAATATATTTAGTTGAATCCATAAAATTGTTTTCAAAATATTTAGATATCGGTATTAAATAACCCATAGAGGTGTTGATATGCCACTACACAAAATCACCCAACTAACCAACCATTTTGTTCAATAATTATTTGAACATTTTTTATGCCGATCTTTCTCTTTCTGCAAGGTCCAAGAACCACTCTAGGTAGAGCGTTATAGATTGATTGATTTGTTTTTTATGGCATGTCAAACATATGCAGGTTATTTAAAACGAGGAAAATTAATTCTTATAAAATATGACAACTCGGACAATTGTGACATTACGAGTTATATTCCTCTAGTATCCGGTAACGATCTAATTGATCCGTTTTCTTTTACGACTCATCAAACTTTTGCAGGTTATTTAAAGCCAAAAAATATTTTTAAATTTTTAGAATATTTATTGAGATAATAATGGTTTACTGATAAAAGTCTTACTAATTAATCCCTAGCTTTGGGGGGGGGAGTAAACATCTTTCCTGAGGGTATTTGCACATAAGGGAATAGAACGAACCCAACGGGAATTGGAACTCGGCTCTCCGATTAACATTTCGAGCCATTATCCATTACACCACCCCTACATACAAGCTTACAGTACCTGGTATTCCCAAATGGTTACCCATCTAGTTACTGATCAGGCTCAACGTTGCTTAACTTCGTTGATCACAAGGGGGAACTGGTGTTTGAACGCGATGCGGCCGTATGCCTGGTAACCACTGGGAATTCAACATGGCTTCGTAATTCTTTTACATGAACATGTAGTGATTCATAAAGGAGAAGCTTAAGTTACCTCCCCTGCATTGTTACATTATAGTAAAAGGAAGAGAAATAGAATTTCTATAATGCACTAGAATGATAATTTTTTCCCGAAAATAAAATAAAAATCTCTCTCTCTCTAAACGCCAACTCTTGTGCAAGAAAAGAAGTATTTTTTTTAAAAATGAGATCTAAGAAAATATGTCTTTATACAGAAAAAGCCTAAAACAATTAGTTTCTTTGCATTAATAGATACAAATCAATATATATATATATATATATATATATATATATATATATATATATATATATATATAACGTATATTTTGGCAGCACATTCTCATTAAGACATGTCTCACTGAATAATCCGATTTTCAATATAATCCTCTCATATTCACGGGCAAGCTTCTTAGTATCCTTATTAAAGAAAGAGAGAAAATTACCATGTTGATACATATTAATTTATTCCGATTACTTTCGACATTAACACAATGTCATCATCAGGGCGTTTTTTTTTTCCTAAGAAAAAATGTTTGTGTTCAAACGTTAAATTTTTTACTCGTGAAGTGAAAAACGATAAGATTATGTATTGCACAATTTAATTCCTATGTTGTAAACGTTAGGGGAGGTAATTAGGTTATTAACTGTCTAAATGTTTTTTTTTTCCAATTTTTGTCTTAGAAAAATAAGGCAGCACTACCTCTTCAAGGCACTTGATGTAGGCCGCCGTGTTGAATCTGAGGCCCTCACCAAGAAATTCTGGAGTTCTTTTCTCATCAGAACGAGCAGAATGAGTTTTCTGAGATTTACCTTCGTAATCACCATTAGACTCATCCGACTCTTTCCGAATTCTTTCCACTCTCCTCAAATTGACACCAAAACACTGTGAAATGTTCGTATTTGACTTTCGGTGGGTTATGCTAAGCGCAGTAAATTGCGTCATGCTGCACTTTTTCTCACAGAGGGTGACCAACTTAACCTATTATACCGAGCCCAAAATGCAAATTACAAATCGGACATAATAAAATCAAACAAGTTATAAAATTTAAATATCTGAGACGTGTTATTACAGAGTACGGAAAGTGCGATACTGAAATCCGAAGATGCACTGGGATAGCTAAAGATGCCTTCCAAAAGCTAAGTAGAATATTAAGAAATAGAAAACTACGTGAAAAACAACGAAAAAACTACTGACCTGTTACGCGATATCTGTCCTCCGATATGACAGTGCATTCTGTTTTTGTTGTCTCCGATTTGCAATTTGCATTTTGAGCACAGCCCTTTTTTCTAACGAGCAGGTGTTGTCTTCTTGCGGTAGCACGTTTAAACGCCGGCTCACATCCGATCACCAAAGAGAAGCAATGTCGAGCCTGATCAATATCTAGATGGGTGACTGCTTGGGAATACCAAGTAGTGAAAGCTTGATGTGCGGGTGGTTTAATGAATAAGGGCACAGAATTTGAATGTATCCTCTCCTCAGATTTGAAGAGAATTGAAGCTATAAAAATGTGGTTCTACAGAAGGATAATGAGGATAGCACAGAATAAACATGTGAGCAACCACGAGTTTTGTGATATTCGACGACTTCGCATGTCATTTTTGCTATGTCAAGCGAAAGCTCGTTATCACTTCCGACAATTCTCGTTATATTCGAGATTTTGTCGACGCCGATAATAGTAGCAACGTCTTCCAATAATATCCGCACTAGTAATACTTGTCCAAGTAGTAATCGCCAAATAGTATAATGCTCAGAAGAGAATCGTAATCCGTATAGTAGTAGAATGAGTGAACATATAGCAACAGTGGATAGAGAAGAAGAGTAAATAGTGATACGTATGGTGATAGAAGAGAAATAGAGATCAGTTAGTTATCAGGCTACTTGGTATTTATTCACTTGCTTTATGATCACGTGATCTACTTAATAATGCAATCGTCCGTGTTACTCACTCGCGATCTAGTTTCAAACCACACTTATTCTTATAGAACATAGAGAAAATGGAAACATGAAGGAAACTTATACTTAACATCCGGAAGAGACAGTTGAAATTTCTAAGGCACAGAATGAGGAAGGAGGGCTTGGAAAATCTGATACTCACAAGACACATTGAAGGCAAGGGGGACAGAGGAAAACAGAGCATAACATACTTGATGGGCTTAAATAAATGGCTGGCAGAAGAGGGTTTAAGAGAGATGACGAAAAGACAAAATTTATTAAGAGCTACAAAGGACGAGAAATTGTGGAGAGCCAATACCGGCTACCTCCTGAGTGGGGCACGGTAGATAAAGAAGAAGAAGAAGAAGAAGAAGAAGAAGAAGAAGAAGAAGAAGAAGAAGAAGATAGTCGTTAGCATTTGAGGACATCAATAGCCGACAAAGAAAGACATGCTATCATTTATAGGCGTATGATAATTCTCTCTGCTTCGAGCGGAGAGATGAATGTCTGCTTGGATGAATGTCACACTGTCTCTTACTACTTCTCTTACGAAGGTTCACAGCTTCTGGCTTGTTCCTATCTCATCGAAATTGCCCTAGCATTTCATGAGTCAAGTACGACGCTGACCACGGCACCATGCCAAGCAGCTGAATCGTACCCCCAAAGAATCTATTAGCCGGGTCACTAATCATTCACCGTTGAGCCGAATCGTTATCCACATGTCAAAAGGTCCAGGTAGTTGGAAATTTTCTTTCACTTATTACTGTCTACGTTTGCATGTATTACACGACTTTTGATCAGTGGTCACCTAAGGAAGCGAGATATTATCTGGGGTAATAAATTATTTTCCAATTGCTCACCTACAGAAAGTATAGAGATATTTTTCTTCTCTACAACAACTTCTCTTAATGAAAAAAAATCATCATTACTAGTTGAAGTATTTTAATTAACCCTGCGTTTGTAACATGGTGTGTTACATGTTGTTACTCGTAATTCCTAGTCAGTAACTTGTTTCTTTCGCTACCTTCGATTATTCTCTTGACTCAGTGACGGTGGGTAACATGCAGCATGGCGCAGCTGTAGTTTAGTTGTCGTGCGAGGCAGTTGCCAGAGGACTATCCATTTTCGGAAATCCGAGGTGAACGATGCAGGTTTGACATTCACTTCTTTTTGCTTCTTGATTTTACAGACTTTAGCACAACGTTTAGACCGGTCGAATCTTCGTTCTTCTTTTATAATTGCCTAATTTCTGACAGAATGCCTGGGATGACGCATTACATTCTTTACACTCGCCCTAAGGTCTATCATCTTTGTTTTCATTATCACGACAGTTTCTGGCTTTCTGCAGGTGTTTCTCAATACGGATAACCTTCTTGGAAATACGACTTCGGATTTCGGAGTCGCATTTCGTATCCACTGTTTAGACATTCCCCAAATATTTAAACTTTTGAACACTGTTGTTGGCGCTGCCAATTCGCAGTTAACATCTTCGGCTTTTCTTTTTTTTAGCTCCCAACAATTTACTCTAACCGAAAAATATCAATGCCACTCCGCTTATTTCAACCCGCTCATATTCTGAGAACTTTTCCGAACTCACTCCTGAAACATTATTTACATTATTCGGACTATTTTCCTCATCTTTTTCGCCATATTTATCACAACGTTTCGGCCGTTGTACGCTCCGGCCCTCTTTGGGTGGTTGGAATGTCGAACATCATACATAATACCTCATCTCAGAAATATATTAAGTTGGTGCAAATATAATAACGTAAGAATGTCGTTTTTTTGACGTTAAAAAAAACGTCAAAAAACGACATTATTACGTCATTATTTTTGCACCAATCTAATAGACTTACTCCTGAAACTTAAAAAATGTGATTTGAATTTTCATTTAAAGCTGAAACATATCTTTTGATTGTAAGAATAATTCTTGTTTTGACATTTTGTTTACGACTAAATAACGTATTAAAACTATTTATTTGGAGATAATAATGATTTCCAGATATATGTTTTACTATTTAACCCATAACTGGAGGGAAGAAACGTTGGATTTATACCTTTTCCAATGGTCTAGAATTTAAATTCGGTTCTCCGATCAAAATTTGTGCACTCATCCATTACCCACCACCCATCCAAGCTTTCAGTATCTGGTATTCCGAAGCAGTCATCCATCTAGATATTGACCAGGCTCGACATCGCTTAACGTGGGTGATCGGACGAAATCCGGTGTTTGAACGTTCTATTGCAAGAAGACAGAATACATAGTTGTTAGCAAATGGGGTAACCCCAAAATGCAAATTACAAATCGGGGATACGAAAGTCATACCAGTTAAAAAAACTTAAATATCTGGGAAGTGTTATAACAGAGGACATAGTGTGACACTGAAATCCGAAGACACATTTACATTTGCAATCTTCATCTTTTTTTTTTTTCATTATCATATCGTTTTAGTAGTTATGTCTTCTGGCCTTCTTCAGGTATCTGTCAGTACAGATAACCCTTTGGGAAATACACCTCCGGATTTCGGTGTCGCATTTTCTGTCCCCTGCTAAAACGCTTCCTACCGTCCTTAGACTTTTCTCAACAAATTCTCAAAAGCAGTCATATGACATAATGACATTACAGAGCAATAAAATAACCAATCGAAAGAATAAAACATAGAATCAAATAAATTCACTTTGTGACGGTTACACACCTGGCCCAGGGTCGAATCCCTTGGTTACGGCGCCAACTGTGACGTCGCTCCTCCTGGTCGCTCCTCCTGGTTCCAAGCGTGCCGCTCCAACCCCTTGGTTGGATGATCACCAGCCTCGCCTTTCCCAACTCGCTTCCAATACCTGGTCACTAAAGCAACTTTACCGATCTCCGGTCTGTCTACCCACGCTGTGTTTAGATCTTAGACAGACGGGACCAGCAGGGATTGGGGCCGATACAAGTTGAGTCCGACGGGGGTGGCAAAACACAAATAAAAGAGAAAATAAACTCACGAGACAAAAAAATTACTGATAAAAAAGGGTGACAACCTTTTATATCTAATGTCCGTTACATAAAGAAAAATTGTTCTCAATTCCCGACCCGCTCTGTGGACTATGGCACCAAGCTTCTATCACACAACCTAAAGATTTCGAATTGCCTACTCTTTAGAATTGTGTATGTCGGAGTGTGGTTTGGTTCGACACTGGGGCTAATTTCTATCGATCATTCGCAGTTGATTCTTCTCTTCGACTTGAGTTGTATTTCTTCTTCTTCGTCGACTTAGGCTGGAAGTTCTCTCGTCTTCGACTTGGGCTGGAAGGATCTCTTGCCGCAACTCAGCCGCAACTCTCTGTCGTCCGAGGTGATCTCTTCTCGCTGCCGTCCGGGGCTGAACTCTGCCGTAACTCTGCCACAACTCTTGGCGTCCTTCGAGCAATCTCCTTCTTCGTCTGCTTGGGCTGGAAGTTCTCTTGTCTTCGACTTGGGTGGAAGGATTTCTTGTCTGAGGATTCTCTTGCCCGCAAAGGGGCGAGTGAATCGGGCCCGATGCCCGCGTTCAGGCTCTTTCCCTGCCCGCGGTCCAGCTGCAACTCCTCTCCAACTGATTTCTGTCGACTGGGGTCCTGCTTTTATTGACGCCGCAGCAAACCGGGGTGGGTCTGTCGGCGTCAGGGTTTTCTCGATAATTTCAAAAGTCGCATTATTTCTGTCTTCTCATTATCGCTATTATTTTCACCCCTACTTCCCTCATAGTGCCTTTGGTGGGGAGGCGCGTATGTCAGGTGACCGCTTTCGACCAATGGTTCCTGATCGAGCATTTCTTTCTTTTCTTTTCCGCAGCCACGTGACCGTTTTCGGCTAATGAGACTCTGGTTGGGCGTTTTCCTGCAATCAATCAGGGCGGGCTTATATCGTTCTTGTTCTGAAAAACAAAAATCTAATTTGGCCTTTTTTCGCACGTACGAAAATGATAATCTTGGCTTTTTCTCACCTGGGTTTTTATCAACACAGCCTGCCGCTAATTAGATGTGACTTCAGGGAAGAATATTGGCGCTATCTGTGAACTGAGACAATCGTTTTTTTCACCTCTTGTTTTTGGTCAGACCCGACAGTCAGAAAATCTTAATTATCTACATTGAAAATATCTTTCACTCGTCAATGTGGGGTTCTAATTTTTTTAACAGGTCAGAATCTGTATACAATTCCACCGGTCCTCCCCAACCCAAAAACACTTTTTCTCTGATTAAGATTTCGTTTTCATTGTTCCCAAAATTTCCCTTTATCCAAATTGATAAGGTGTCTTTCTACGCAAAAGTAGGCTAGATGCTTTGACCGATATCTGGTTTTCATCAAGCGGCCCGTTTTGATATCATGTCTTTTCCCTTTCTTTCTTTTTATTATTTCTAATTCTATTCTTCCAATTGTCTTTAAAAATTCGGCCACACACACAGGCCAAGATATCTTTCTGACTCGTGTTTTTGTTAATGACCGCTTTTTTGTATTTCTCGACCTCTCTCTTTTGCTTTTTCTCTTTTTCTTCCTCTTCTTCCCTTAGGATCGTCTAAGTACAATCTTAGTGAATTATTTTCAACTCAATTATTTTCCGTTTTAAAAAAAAATCAACAACCTGTTTAGTAAACCGAGTAAGAAAAAATTAAATCATATTTCTATGAATATTTCTAATAATGCAAGGTGCCACAACTTTATGAGGTCAGATCAAAAAGTATCGGAACTGTTGCTATGATAACGATGCAAAAGCAGACAGAGTGAAACCGCTTAACACGGAGTGGCCTTAAGCGTTGTCACACATGCGCCATAATTTATAATGTTCTCACTCACTTCGGTTGTTTATAGCAATGCTTGGAAAACCTTTTGAAAACGGGCATAACAAGTGACGAATCGTGGATCAATGAATATAATCCAGAAACCAATCATCCTGTGTAAGACGATAAACTCCGTCAGACAGCATGGCCTCCGATCTTTTGGTTTTGAGGAGCGTGGAATCATCTCTTAATTGCTTGTGTTCACAAGTCCACCATGACCACGGGTGTTAGCACATGTAAGTGGTCCCAGCTATGGGCAAATAGTTAACCCCTAAACTGGGGTCAAAGCACTGTGAAAGTCTAAAAATAGGTTTTAATACCAGAAATAGTTTTTTGTAAAAAAAATATTACCAGCAATAAATATTTGAAGGAAAAATTATTACCAGCAATAAATTTTTGAAGGAAAAAATTATTACCAGCAATATATTTTTTGAAAAAAAATATTACCAGCAATACTTTTTTGGAATTGAATTATTACCAGCAATAAAAAATTTTGTCGGCATTAAATAACCCATATACCGTAAAACAAACCAAACCAAACCAAATCAAACCGATCCAAACTGAAACCAATGATCAGTCTTTGCAGTGCCAGACCCAAAAACTCTCAGAGACTGAAGAAAATACGAATGAGTCGAAACAGTGTAAAGACACTGTTGACAGTTTTCTTACACAGCAAGAGCATTGCTCATCATGTGTGTTATAGTCAACGAGTAACACGTTTGCAGGATGGTGTTCGTCGACAAAAAGGACAACATTGCACGCGGCCGATGAGTGGCAACTCCCCCTTATACCTGATCATTCAGCGCAGCTTGTGCAACACATTTTGGCCAAACACAACGTTCTCCAGGTCGGAAGGCCACCATATTTCCCAGATCTCATCCCTTGCGACTTTTTCCTCTTTCACATATCAAATTCCACTTGAAAGGAACAAGAATTCCAGACGTCGAGGAAATCCAAAAGACTGCAATGAGGCAGCTGAGCCTCTTCTTTATGAGTATTTTTCCCTCAGGACGTAGACGATCATGGCTCTCCACAACTTCCTTTCACTTGTAGTTCTTGATAAACTTTGACTTTCCGTTATTTCTCCTAAGCACTGTTTCGCCATTCAATTACTCAAGTACACTAAGTATGTTATTACTGACATCTTAACATTTGCGATTTTTTCCTCTTTCCAAAAATCAAATTCCACTTGTACATCATGTGTTATGGTCGAAGATTAAACAAGTAGTATCGGACTTGTGGGATGTATTTTATTGTTGGATTCTTTCTTTCTTTCTTTCTTTCTTTCTTTCTTTCTTTCTTTCTTTCGTTCATTCACACACACACACACACACACACACACACACATATATATATATATATATATATATAAATATATACACTGAAGAAATAAATATTAGTACACTTGAAAAATTGTATTTTTATAAATGTAAAAGCCTTAAATAAAACAAATCTCGGCAAATTTTATGTATAAAGACACATACTATTAAAAATAATAATAAACTTAATTAATTCTTATTCTAACAGAACTTAATGCATTTTTTAAAATTCTAACTGGTGAAAAAAGTATTCGTACAAATCAATTATTAGAATAAAATAATCAATTAATTATGAAAATTATATTCTAGAATGTTCCAGCAATGTTATCAGTAATTATAGTTAACTCTATTAGCCATGATCAAAACATTCTGCAATTTCTAGTCTTAAGAGAAGGTTCTAATAATGCCTAAAGCTAAAGAATTGACTATTTCACAAAAAACAACACATTTTGTCTCTTTGGAAAGATGGGAAAAGTTACAGAACGATTTCTAACAACCTGAATATTCCTTTTACTATTGCTTCGTTCATTGCAAGGTTTAAATCTCGTAACAGCGTCGAAAACCAAAGACGAACAGGTGCTCCGAGGAAGACTTCTCTAAGATCAGCAAGGATATTAGGACGCCAGATCCAACAAAATCCACAGGTTACCCGAGAAGAGCTGCAGGAACATCTGCGTGCATTAGGGATTAAAGTAATCAAGCGTACAATAAGTAATGAACTACAAAAAAACAGTCTGAAATCACGCATCCCAAGGAAGACTCCACTCCTCGTGAAACGACACAGAGATGCTAAGCTAAAATTCGTTAGAGAGCATAAGGATAAAGAATATTCGTTTGGGGGAAAAATACTATGGACAGATGAAACTAAAATAGAGTTGTTTGGTCATAATTATCGAAATCATGTGTGGAGGAAGGACGGTGAAGCCTACTTACCAAAGAACACGTTGCCAACTGTAAATGATCTGGGGCTGTTTTTCTGCAAAAGGTGTTGGCAGAATATCAATAATGAGATGGCAAGATGAATGCCGAAATATACCAGAAAATCCTGCAAGACAATTTAATGCGTTCTGTTGAGAGACTTCGGCTACCTCCTGATTGGGTTTTCCAACTGGATAATGATCCTAAACATACCGCTAGATCTACAAGGAAATGGTTAGCTGAAAGTAACGTTGATGTCTTGCAATGACCAAGTCAGTCCCCAGACTTGAAACCAATCGAGAATTTAAGGCGATATTTGAAAATTCAAATTGGGAAAAGAGCACCAACAAATATCAAGAATTTGAAGACAATATAGCAAGAAGAATGGGACAAAATACCACTCAATGTGTGCAAATCATTAGTTGAGACGTACAGGAATAGACTGGTAGCTATTGAACTCAATAAAGGATATTCCACAAAGTATTAAATTAAGTTAATATCCTTTTTTTTTGTTTTGTACGAATACTTTTTTCATCAGTTAAAATAAAAGAAAATGCATGAATTTCTGTTAGAATAAGAATTAAGTTTATTACTATTTTCTAATAAAATGTATCTTTACACATAAAATGTTTAGTTAAGGCTTTTACATTTATAAAAATACAATTTTTCATATGTACGAATATTTATTTCCCCATCACATATATATATATATATATATATATATATATATATATATATATATATACACACCAGGTGTAATAGCAAAATTGTTCAAGTGTTTAATTTAGCTTTGAAGCGTTGTAGCTTAGAAATGATTAAATACATCTTACTGGAGTTCTCCGATATTCTGTAACACTTGAACAATAAGAATGTCTTTAGCTCTAAGTTGAAATGATGATCGCCCTTTCTTGTTCTGACCTCTTGTTTCAGTTTTCCTTTCTTCTGTTCCCGTATTTTAAACATATTCTCCGTTCTCTTGATGTTTCTTGAATGGACTTTAAAGATGGAAGCCAGATTATGAATGTTGGCAAAATTACTCAAGGCCTGAATGATCTTTTTCGTCTCGCTATTGCTTAGTTGAGAAAATGACACAATACTAGTTTAACCTATTCTTTTTCTAGCTGAATAATTCAAAGGGGGTTTCAGTGATTGTTATCAAGATGGCGCAACGTCTTACCTGAAAACCTGGGAAAAAAAGTAACTCAGTTTACTGTTTATTTTTTGATCTTAGACATTTTCTGTGAAAGACAATTATATCACGTAGACAATTTTGCTGTTACACCGGAGTTGATTATCAGCAGGAAAATTTCAACAGACCAGTCAACATTTAACACCCGATCCATTCATCACCAAACTAATATCAACAAGCACTATTGTTTCACTCCGTCACCTATAGTTTTTTTCTTTTCAAACAAATGGAAAAATGGAAGTGACGTTTCACACACGGCTCGCCTACAAGCAGGATTGTTCATAACCATTTTCGATTCTCACCCATCGAAGTGCAGTTGAAATGCACTGAAACCAAGTTGCATCTTTGTAGTGAGTAAAATGGTTTTGTCTATAGGATAAAATTATAATAAATAAATAATTATCGCTCTACTATCGGTATCAAGCCCTCTTTTGGATTAATGCTGTGAACGTTGGAATTTATATATTACTTTCTTTCTCATCGCATCGGGTATATATATATATATATATATATATATATATATATATATATATATATATGCAATTTTTATATATATTATTTATATATTATATATGAGCGGTATTTATTGGAAAGCGCTCAATATCAGTGATAGATTTAACATATTTAGTTGGATTGATGTGAGTGTCTGATCCTGGGTTTCACGCTATTTGCGATCGTCAGACAAACTGATTAATTTTAAAATTTTGGATTCATATATGTCTGCGTATATCGATGATTTTATGGCAGTGGGAGGAAAAATTGTCGTCGGAAACTCACTCATACATACGCAGACCTACATACACGCACATTCACACATTGCAGCTCACACAAAAATAAACATATATAAATATTGTGGGACTGGGCGTATATGATCATCCATGTGTCGTTGCGTGCATACGTACGCAATTGGTCACTGTATTCAATGTTGGATTGTGTAGCGAACTTTTTTTTCGCAAGTCGCAGTGTCAACGTACAGACCGTTTGTCCATTTTGTTCGCGGAATATTGTTTTCTTGCACACATATATACGTATGCTCGCGCGTTCACACATCTGTTTTTTTGTTTTTTTATTAAGATGGGGTCTGTGTAAGATTATGGCAGGCAAAATTATGCTGTTTTGTTATTATTTTAAAGCCGGTTATTTGCTTGTTTTTGGTGATTGCGCTCATGTAAATGGTAGATACCCCAATTTATAATTATTACTTATTGGTAATTATGCGGTGGTATTAATTTTGCTGGGCGTGGGGAAGAAATACAATTATGGAATAATGTGGCAATAGTAATTGTGATGAGGTATTAATGGTGAGAGAGCGGGTGATGATAATAAGAATTGTAACAGCAAATAGTTATGGTAAAATGGTAGAAGTGATTGTAATAATGGTGGTGGAATGGTAATAACGATGATTATAATTATTATGATGGTAGCTTGAAAATTCTAGCTAAACGTTGGCACCGTCTTGTCTGAATATTCAGGCCGGTATGTTATATACATAAATATACTATTTAATAAATAAACGGAGTGTCTACTCAGATACGAGTATCCACTAAAAATAACTTTAAAATTATATATATATATATATATATATAGAGAGAGAGAGAGAGAGAGATAGAGAGAGAGAGAGAGACAGACAGACAGACAGACAGAGACAGAGAGAGAGAGACATTTTGTTTCAACACTTCTGGTGTCTTATCAAGCGATGGTGTTGACAGTAGAACTTTGATAAGACAGCAGAAGTGTTGAAACAAATTGGCTATTTTGGTAGTGATTTTATAACATGTTTGTGTCATCTTTTTCGGATATATTTGCTCTACACTCTATTAAGCACTCTTTTAAGAAAAAACATTTTCTGTTATTCCGTATACACCAATCATATACTTGTATATATATACATGAATTATTCACACAAAACTAATGCAAAGGTTAATGATTTAAATGGCGAGACATCCATCTCAAAACAATTCAAATAGTACACAAAAACCTCCAGATCCGTTATGAATGAATTGATCCTTGTTTATATAAATTTCTGACGTATTAGCTGTTATTTTTTACTACAAGCTTTTCGTCTGTTCCATGAACATCTTCAGGTATATAATAGATGTTGTTCTTGTTTTTTTCTGTTAGTAATAAGAGGACATCGAAAATATATATATATTGTATCCGAAATGCTATTGAAAATGAGATATTGGTTTTTAGAACGCGTTTGAAAGACAACGCTGAGTTTGATTTTAAATTTCTTTTTTAAAGTGTTTGCGTTTATACCAAATATGGTAATGAACAAATTATTTTACTGGTAAATTTTACTGTCAAAGTGGCATGAACTATATTGTTCAATAATTACAGTAATGTCGCCATACGGTTAACGCAACCAAAAAAGAAATCAAACCATGCGCATGGATCAGTTATTTAAATTACAATAAACGTGCAATCAATTTACAAATACATGAATTATTCACACAAAACTAATGCAAAGGTTAATTATTATAATTATTGTAACAATATAGTTCATGCCACTTTGACAGTAAAATTTACCAGTAAAATAATTTTTTCATTACCATATTTGAGTGAAAATTGTATAAACGCAAACACTTTAAAAAAATATATATATAAATTTAAAAACAAACTCAGCGTTGCTTTGGCGCGTTCAAAAACCAAAATCTCATTTTCAATAGCATTTTATCCGGATACAATACACATATTTTCGATGTCCTCTTATTACTAATATATAAAAACAAGAACAACATCTATTATATGTGTGTACATAAAGTATGTCTGTATGAACAGACGAATATGCTTGTAGTAAAAATAACAACTAATACAGCGAAATTTATATATAATAACAAGGATCAATTCATTATATAACGGATCTGGAGGTTTTGTTTGTGTACTATTTATATTATATTGTGTATAGAGATATATATATATATATTTAAATATGTATATGTACCTTTGCATTAGTTTTGTGTGAATAATTCATGTATTTGTAAATTGATTGCATATGTTTTTTTGTAATTAGTATAAGTTTTATATATATATATATATATATAAATATATATATATATATATATATATTAAATTTCTTTAATTTAACCAGTAGAAAGACAAACACATTTTTATTTTCCTTCGTCCCATAAAAATGACAATAGGAATCCGAATTGTCTGTAATTGCTGACGCGTTTCGTCCAATATGGACTTTATCAAATCAAAATACTCCAAAAAAAAAATTCTTTCGTCATGTGGACTTTATCAAAGCAAAATACGGATTTCGTTTTTTCTGATAAAATTTGTAGGTCTGATGAACGTATTTACGATTCCAATGGAATAAATTAACAGTTTCCTATTGTCATTTTTTCATATATATATATATATATATATATATATATATATATATATACTTTAAAATCAGGAGATCAAATAAAATAAGCGACCTTGGTTTCGACCTGACGGTCTCTCTTCAGGTTACATTTTTCAAAAAATGACCACCTTAACGCTTTATTTTAAAAAAATAACACAAAAGAACGCTACATAATAATTTTTCAAAAATAAATTAACAGGCGCATGACGACCGAAAAACATGATATTTAGTGTAATAGAAAGGAAGGGGGTATGGAGAAGAAAGAAGAAAAAGGTGAAGAAAAGAAAAGGAATGGGAATGCAAATAGTGTATTGTAAATTAATACAGTAAAGAAGAAGAAGAAAAGTATGTAACTCAAATGTAAGGAAGTATAGGGAGGCCAGATTACCTTAAGAATAACAATGGGGTTTTAAATTAATCTTATATATATATATATATATATATATATATATATAAGAAAAAATATACGGAAAAAACAAACAAAAATCATTATATGCAATTATGCTGTTTTAATGTTAATATAATGTCCCCGTCGGACGTTTCGATCTAATAAACCATCTTCAGGACATATTCATAAAATATAATTAACATTATCAATTCAACATGACAAATATGTCCTGAAGATGGTTTATTAGACCGAAACGTCCGACGTTGACATTATATTAACATTAAAACAGCATAATTGCATATAAGGATTTTTGTTTTTTTTTTTATATTTTCTTCATACTGTCGGATCTATATCCATATATTTGCACATATATATATATATATATATATATATATATATATATATATATATATATTACGATAAACGTGAAATCAATTTACAAATATATGAATTATTCACACAAAACTAATGCAAAGGTTAATGCTTTAAATGGCGAGACATCCATCATCGCAAACAATTCATATATTTGTAAATTGATTGCACGTTTATCGTAATTTAAATAACTGATCCAAGTGCGACTTTTGGATAATAAGTGCGACATTACTGTAATTATTGAACAATATAGTTCATGCCACTTTGACAGAAAAATTTACCAGTAAAAAATTTGTTCATCACCATATTTGGTATAAACGCAAACACTTTAAAAATTTAAAATCAAACTCAGCGTTGCTTTGGCGCGTTCCAAAACCAATAACTCATTTTCAATAGCATTTTCGGATACAACAACACATATATTTTCGTTGTCCTCTTA
Source organism: Acanthosepion pharaonis (assembly GCA_903632075.3). Classification (NCBI taxonomy): domain Eukaryota; kingdom Metazoa; phylum Mollusca; class Cephalopoda; order Sepiida; family Sepiidae; genus Acanthosepion; species Acanthosepion pharaonis. Next base: position 615,410 of record CAHIKZ030005470.1, on the reverse strand, counting down.
TTACTAAGAGAAAAAACCAAGAACAACATATATTCTATACCTGAAGATGTCTGTAGGAACAGACGAAAGCTTGTAGTAAAAATAACAACTAATACGGCAGAAATTTATATAAACAAGGATCAATTCATTCATAACGGATCTGGAGGTTTTTGTATACTATTTGAATTGTTTGCGATGATGGATATCTCGCCATTTAAAGCATTAACCTTTGCATTAGTTTTGTGTGAATAATTCATGTATATATATATATATATATATATATATATATATATGATCATTACCCATTAACACTTGGACTCGTGTGTGCGCTTTGAATCGCAATGGTCCTAACCTTAAAAATCAGTCATCTTTACAAGCCTCTTCTTTTCCGTCTTCCGTCTGGCTCCATTCCCAATGTGATGTGACTTCACTTATGGTCCTACAAATAAGACAAAAACACGTATGCGCATGGAAAGATTAGATCGTAGTCGAGGCGGAATCGTTGTGTAAAACACGATTCGCCAGCAGGCTTGATTGCGAACCTTAGCTGAGAGACGAATTTGATGCAAACTGCTGTGATATATACCTTCCGGCCGAACAAGTTACTCCGTGATTTTTGGGATTTTGGTCCTCTGTCCATAGTCACAAAATATACGGTAGGGATCGAAAGCAATCAAAGCTGGCAAGAACGGGCTTTGGACTGATGACTTATTCATTGAATATTTGTTTTCGAAAGAGACGAATTGAAAGAGTTCATCATAAAAATGCTTTAAGTCTTCTAAGAAATCGATGGGAAATCAGGAATATTCAACGACTGACCGATAATGGGGAGAGGAATCGGCCTTTATTTCTTGTAATAATAATGAATTTCTAGGTACTCGTCACATCACGACTGATGCATTTTATAGTATTCAGCATTGTGTGACTTTCCTAGACCAGAAACATTTCTTATTTCACGTATAATTTTGACTAATATCAGCAAAATAGAATGTTTAGTCGCATCTGCGTACACATCACTTTTTATTCTGATGAAGACCTAAATTTTCAGCGTCCCCTCTCATTCGTTCGTATAAGGATTCATATCAACGAAAACATTACTTTAGACCGATGAAGTCCTAAATTCTCAGCGTCCCCTCTCCTCCACGCGCATGTGGATTCATATCAACGTAAACATTAATATAGTTTGATGAAGTCCTAAATACTCAGCGTCCCCTCTCCTCCATGCGCATATGGATTCATATCAAAGTAAACATCACTTAATCTAATGACGTTCGAAAGGTCGAAACGCGTCACATAAAAAAAACTGTTCCTACTTTGTCATACTGAGAGGAAGTTGTGGAAAACCATGAACGCCTACGTTATGAGGAGACACGGAACATGAAGGAAAGTATGTAAATTGACCATTTAGAGAACACTGTGTCACTAGTTACATATATTTTTGATACCAGACGGGCATCAACTACGGTTATTTTATTGACAATAAACACGGAAGCGTCAAAAATATAACCTGCGCTTCGACGTAGTAAAACAGAGTTACTGGTTGTGTTGTATCAAGTTGTTTTGTTTGCGTGTGAACAAAGAAAGTACACCGACCGTCTCAAAAATGTATAAAGAACGATGTGAAAAAGGCAATGTAGACAATCATATGTCAATGTTAACGGCGTCGGATTAGAAGACATATTGCGCGGTTTATAGCTCCGGGCAAGTACAACTTGGGTCGAGTGTGACATCGATCTTTTACCTAAAAGTATCCAGAAAGGGGAGAACATGGCGTGTTGGATGCTGAGAAAGACACGTCAGCGATAAAACAAGTCGTCCATCTTGATTGTCGTATGTTATTGGCCCATTTCTCAGGAGAAATACCAAGACGACGATGAGATACCGGGTTTCTAGACGTAGTCCTTCTCCACTTTGTGGGATTCCAGTTTATGTTTAGCTGATATAGTGAGTTGGATATATTTTCATTGGCGCGGTTGAACAACTGTATTGTTAGTTTGTTTCTACTTAGATTAGGAGTGGGGTTTAAAGTTGAAAAGTTCGATCAATTTGGGATGTGTAAGCTTGCTGTAATGGATAGACGCTCGCACTCTATGGAAGAGCACGCTAAGGAGAGTGGCCACTGAGAACTTTTATTTATTTTTTATCTTTTTAAATATATTTTTTGGGGTATATAGACTCGCCGATTTCATTTAGTTCCATAATCTTTTTGTTAATGTTTCTATCACCTTGGTTATTAAATATCCGACATTGTTATAATCAAAGATATGCCAAGAAAGGTGAAACGTTAAATGAACTTGGACGTAGATTTACTGCAGTTTTAATCAGTCAAAAACGACTTAATCTGGCGATTAAAGCACTTTCTATACATTTTTGTCTTTGTGTTGCATAGACGCCTCGTTCTGGGGGAGGTCTTGTCGACGGTCTTGATTCGCTTATAACGTTGCCTTCTTCTTTCTCGGCCTTCGACCGCCAGTTGTTTTGTTCAGAGATATAAGAGAACTTCAACAAAAGGAATTTGAAACTTATCCAATATTTTATTAACCACGTCGACGGGTACATCATCTAACTAGCCACCGCACTGGGGAGCCGTTTCCGTACGAGATATAACATGTCTACATTCTTCGACGAGTAAAACCTAACTCCTGAAATTCTTTTCTATCTATAACATTCCTACACTAGTTTTAGCCAATCAAAAACGACTTCCTTTGTTTTTCTTTATATGACCTCAAAGGTCAAAATGTGGAAGTCAGAGGAGAATACAATTCTGCAAAAAATAATAGTCTACTAGACTATTATTTAACATTAGTAAATTTCTTTCTCTTTTAATTAGAGTAGAATTTTTAAATCAAAATTATAATCAGACCCATTAAATTAAGCGAATAATAAACTGAGTGTGTTGATTTGTAAAAGATCCCTTTCCGTTCATACAATCTTTTATTTAAATTACTCGAGGTTTCTCCTATGTATTCCTTGTGGCAATTATTACCGGTGATAGAGCAAATTTCTTCTTCAAGTTTAAAACTTATTATATATATGCTAAAAGTTGAAGGAGGAATTTTTTTAGCTTCTTATTATATATATTAGGAGTCACAGCGGAGTAATGGATAGCGGCTCGGCTTGAGGAATCGGAGAGCCGAGTTCGAATTCCAGTCGAATCAATTACATTCACTTACGAGCTAATACCCATGCCAAAAGTATTAATTCTCTTTTTCTCCCCCCAGATATGGGTAAATAGCAGGACAGACCGGGTTCTACAGCCTTGGATGGCAACTGGTCTACCGCAGAAAGAAATGGCAACCTATGCAGGAAAAAATCTGCCTCAGCAGTCATGTATCAAAAGATACGTGATCACCTACGCATGTATCACGCATGGCACATGATTATATATATATATATATATATATATATATATAAATTTATGTATCGTTTTTTTCATGTCTATAGATGGAAACAAAACTGATCCAGGGACTTTCCTAATGTTAATTCTTATATACATATCTAGGCAACTTTTTATAACAGAGGAATAAAAGCGTTGATTGGAACCAGTGACTTGACCAAAAATAACTAGCTATTGCTGTGGTTAACAAAAACTTGGAGGGTTGAAACTAAGACATCCGGAAGAGGCATGGCGTGTGGAACTAGAACAATATACCCCGATGGGCGAAATAAAGGGTTCAGTTCGAAATTCCAATCATCTGAAGAAGGACGGAGCGTACAACGGCCGAAACGTCGGGAATATAGGAATAAAGATGAGGACAGTAGCCCGAACAATGTAAATAATGTAAATAATTATAATACTCAGAAACATAGACAACTATATTTGTTTTGTGTATCTAGAGTTGCAATATATTAATTACTTTTATTTCACACACGTGAATGAGTTCACAATTTAGCAACGGCGAGGACATTAAAACAAATTTAGGAACGTGTATAATATTATTGTAAATGTACATAAAAATGATTGTTTTTTTTGTCAGTCAATAAGTTTCTTTCTTTTTTTTATTACTGTTTGAATACATTTACTCGTGTGAATTATTTTTTCTCTTGCCCAGTATAATGTTTTTGGTCTTGTCTTTATACTACAGTATCTCGAAACATAACTATATTCTAGTCTAACATCTAGTAAAGGTCCTTCCGAGCTAAAATATCGCAAAGAAACTTGGTTCTGTGTGTCTCGCCAGAACGTTTTTATCGCCCGAGTCCATCCTTCAAACCTATAAATCAACCATTCGCCCTTGCATGGAATACTGCAGCCATATATGGTCTGGAGCACCCACTGTTCGTCTCAAGGTCGTCGACAAAACCCAGAGACGGATATGCAATGTTATTGGTCCGGATCCGGCATCTCGTCTACAGTCTCTTTCTCATAGACGTGCCGTCTCTTCCCTCTGTTTTTGTTTATTCTACAAATACTTTCACGGTAACTGCCCAAAGTGCATGAATTTAAGCGTGCTAGTAGGTTGGCATCTCAGTCCCAATCTTTCACTGTGGAAACTGTTAAATTGAGACGTCTCTTCTACTTCAATAATTTCAAGTCTCGCATTTCCCGTCTGTGGAACTCCCTTCCCATTACTTGCTTCCCCGAAAGTTATAGTCTTCAATCATTCAAATGCAATGTCAATCGACATCTTCATATGCCTTGATCTAATTCCACGCCCTTCTCTGCTTCCTTTCCTCAAACACCCCTATTTACTCGACCCTCTCTCTGTAACCCTTTGCGTGCTAGTGGCACTCTCGCCTTGTTTGGGGTGAAATGTTTTAAAAAAAGCACATTTTTACTCTATTTTCATACGATTATCTATTCCACACCAATAGATCAATATCAAGACAGATTCTTACCATTCAACGAATCTTGGAAGGTATGCAGTCTAAAAAAAAACTTCCAGTCACCCTCCTGTTTGCTGACTTCTCAAAGGCATTTGACTCCATTGATTGTGAGAAGTCGAAAGAAAGTCTACTTGAATATGAGATAGCTAAAAAAACAAAAACAAACTATAGCTGTCATCATAATGCTGTATCAGATGACTCGTTCCATGGTACGCTCACCTGATGGAGACACGGTTTTTTGATATTAATGCAGGAGTCCTTCAAGGAGAAACACTTGTGCCTTTTCTCTTCATGTGCTGAGAACAACCCTAGATAAGAACTTACAGCTTGGCTTCACTCTCACTGAACGAAAAAGCAGACGCGACCCAGCCGAGTAGATCACTGATGCTGATTATTATGACGCGCTATCGATATTGGCTGACGATCTGAAAGAATCAAAGTCTCTCCCTAACAGAATCGGGTATGTACCCCAGGAGATTGGGCTGTATGATTTAGAATAGGTGCTTCTTCTTCCTCTATACGCATGAGACTTAACAGGTAAACATGTTGATTTGATTCAATCACCATAAAAAAAAAACATTCAGCAATGGACGAACCTTGAAAAAAAAAGAAGTCGACATTTGGTGGGAAGGAACTCAGATATTGTTGAAAGTGGAATCGAGAATTTGCCTTTGTGTTAGGCGACGGTCTTTGAAAATGAAGCCGATTACATTTGTGATGAAGAATAATCAAATTTAAAGTTTACTTATATTTGTTTTTATATGTTACGCTAATTCCTACATATGCGTTTCCTCTATGGTCACGTGATCTAACTAAGTCAATGATGGGATCGCCTGGGTTTGCTCACTGGCGATCTATGTTCAAACCCAAATATCGACACTTTATTCTTATATAACAATTTCTGATAAAGCGTCATTAAGTTCCGATCGCAACAATGTTTAAATAAAATAATTTAAATCTGTTTTTATAATGTTTTGTTAAAACGGCATTACTTTCCGAACACGCTAACTTACATTGATTTTATATCCATTCTTGTAAAACGTCATTAATTTTCGATCATATACAATATTCAAGATAAAATTCCTTCATTTTTTTTGTTCAAATTTTAGTGAAATACTTATTAGAACGAAACAGATTTTTTAACAGAATTCTCTTAGAGCTAAGATGAAGCGTAAAAGTGACCTTGAACTGTGAAGAATTTCAGTATGAAAGCTTTCGATCTTTTTCCAATTCTCCGTAAAATGACACAACATATCGAAAGTTAACAGACTTTCTGCTTACCCCCGACTCATAGCTGCAAGTAATGATAAACTTTAGATCAGATTATGAAACCTTTGACCAATTTCGTGGTCAGTGGAATTCATTAATGAATAAATTCATACGGAAGCAAGACAATGAAAAGACGTGATTTGTAATCAAATCGGAACACATGGCGGGTGGAAATTGTGCCTGGTACAAGAAAGTCACGATTCGAACTTACTAGTTAGAAAAGCTATTGCTCAATATCACGACGTGTTTGCTGGGTCTTCCCAACCACAGTGACGATTGAAAGAGGTTGGCTAGTTTTCCAACAATGGCAAACAGCGGGACTCTCAGACATTTTAATAATTATATAATTTCAAATCTCTTTTTGATTGTTTCCAAAACAGTCTGCGGCTTGTTTTAGCTGTAGGTTGGCTTGGATCTCCTGATTGCTTCCTGTAGAGTTGGAATGCATAAATAGAATTTTTTTTTTTCCAAAACAGTAACAAGTAAAGAACATTATACATAGACATATTCAGAGATTCGCATTTAAGGCTGGGGGGAGACACATTTTTTTTTTGTTTTCGATTCAACTTTTGAAGGTTACTTCGTAATGCGGAGATTCAGTCAATAAATAAAGAATTAGACAAATTTAGACAAAACAGAAAATAAAAAATAAATGGAAATAAATAGAAAGTAAAAACAAGAAAAACACAGCAAACAAAAACAGAATATAATAGAAAATTCGTATGATTTAAATTGAAAAAAAAATTAAACATTAATAATTACGATAAAATAAGTGGAATATAATCAGAATCATATATTTACACAATTAAATACTCCTGCTCATGCGCATACACCTGTGTGTGTGTGTGTGTGTGTGTGTGCGTGTGTATGCGTTTGCGTGCGCAGGTGTTTGCGCATGAGCAGGAGTATTTAATTGTGTAAATATATGATTCTGATTATATTCCATATATATTAGGTTGGTGCAAAAATAATGACGTAAAAATGTCGTTTTTTGACGTATTTTTTTAACGTCAAAAAAAACGACATTATTACGTCATTATTTTTGCACCAACCTAATATATATATATATATATATATATATATATATGTGTGTGTGTGTGTGTGTGTGTGTGTGTGTGTGTGTGTGTGTGTGTGTGTGTTGTGTTGAAATGGATTGTCCGAATATTATTATTATTACCAATACGAATTGATATATTTTATACGAAATTTCTCGAACATTCAGACCGGTAAATGTAATTAATATTGTTTATTAAAAAAAAAAAAAAAAAAAAAAACAGAATTTATTTAAATAATTTGTATCTATTAAAATAACGAATAAACAGAAAATATATTAAATGGCTGTCGAACTTAAACCATTTCATAATTTATATATATACATATATATATATATATATATATATATATATGTGTGTGTGTGTGTGTGTGTGTGTGTGTGTGTGTGTGTGTGTGTGTGTGTGTTGTTGTAAAACCTGGAGAGAGTTTCACAGGCGAGAATTGCGGGAAAAAGAAACTAATAGAATAAAAGTTACCGTCTAAATCGTGTAACAACAAAATTGTCCAATTGTTAGATAAGCTCTGAACTGTTGTAGAAATGATTAAAAATACCTTACTAGAATTCTACGAGGTTTTTATACTAATGAACTCTACATTGAACAATACAAATGTATAATTATTCTCCAAGGTTCGCGCAAGAATTGTGACGAAATCGATCAAGAACGAAAATGACATGTTAATTATTAATTGATCATTGCAAAGGATCGGAAACTCATGAAGAATAGAAATAAAGGATCATTTTCCAACTTATTCAAGGTCATCTTCGCCCACTCTAACCTTCTAACTTTCTGTCCTGAAGTAACAAGATTACCGAAGGCCTGAATGATCTTCCTGTCAACATTGCTCATTTGATACAAAACGATTTTAACCTGTTCTCTTTGTAGGTGAAGATCCGAGTTAACGGTAAATTGTAAACACAGTCTACACTTACCTTACAATTTCGTTAGACTTGGAATTTGACAATGCTTCTTCTTAGATTTTATTTGAACTGTGTTGCTCCATATATGGCTTATCTTTCTGTTTGTAAGTTTAATTTGAATTTAATATAAATTTGTATTAATCTCCTAGAAATATTAGAGGAAAGAGGGACAGAAGATATCAGCGCGTAACATACTTGATGGGCTTGAGCAAATGCATGGTAGAACAGAAATTATTAAGAGCTACAAGAGGCAGGAAGATGTGGGGAGCCATGATTACCTACGTGCCTGCGAAGTGTTGAATAATATTGGAAGGTTGTGCTGATGTTATAGAGGCCAAGAATCCCTTCACATAGCGTCGGCAGACAGAGGCTGTTTTCTGAGCGCTGTTATCCACACAGCAGAGGTGAACAAAAATTGAAGAGTTGATTTAATAAGGGGAGATAACTGAAACTGAAATATTCCGAGAAGGCATGGCATGTGGAACTAGAACAATCTATCCCGGTAGAAGAAATAAAGGGTTCGGCTCGAAATACCAAAGTATATCACCTAAAGCAGGCCAAGTGCTTACAACTGTCGAAATGTCGTTAGTATGGCAATGAAGATGAGGACAACAGTCCGAACAATATAAATATAAATAATTACAATACCTTATCTCAGAAATATAAACATACATTATTATTATTATTATTATTATTATTATTCTACATCCTTTGATTTCCGGTGTATTCCCATTTTTTCCGGGTCCCAACCAGAGACTTAAGGTCAGATATGGCATCATGACATTTTTCACCGAGCAATTGTGAGGAAAAAACACCTAAGATCACATTTTTTGTACATAGATAAAGCCCTTTGTAAAGGTTTGGGCTGTACTTGCGAGTACAATGTTTTGTATTTCTTTAAGGCATAGGATACCAGGAATCCCTTCAATGAGTCTATTGGAATCTTTTTCAACCAGTCCGAGGGCCCCTACTTCAACAGGAATTGTTGATGTCTTCATGTGCCACACTTCTGAGATTTCGATTTCACGGTCCTTGTATTTTGATAGTTTTTCGAAGTACTTCGAAGATACATTACCGTCTACAGCAGCTGTCAATAAGGCATATTTTGTATTTGCGATCTCTGATCACAATGTCTCGGCGATTAGCTTTCATTGTTCTGTCTGTGTGTATTGTAAAGTCCCATAAAATTGTCACAGGTCCTAGTTATGTAACCCGGTCTGGGTGATGTTCATACCAATTTCTTGCAGTTTATTTTCCGTAAAAGTTGCAGATTTTCCAGTGCAAATATTGGCCCACACTCTCATGCTGGGTTTTATATTCAGTGGGTGCCAATACCGTGCAACCTGATACAATATGGTCAATTGTTTCTGGATTATTATTATTATTATTATTATCATCATCATTATTATTATTATTATCATTATCATTATTATTATCACATTTATCATTACTATTATCATTATTATCTTTATAATTATTATTGTTATTATTATCATTATTATTATTTTTATTATCTTTGATTTCTGGCGTTTACGCATTTCTTTCCGGGTCCCGCCCAGGGACCTAAGGTTAGAAATGGCATCATGTCACTTTCCACAGACGAAAAAAAAAAAAAAGTACATAGACAGAGCACTTCCTAAATTTTTTGTATCTCTTTGGGGCATGGACTTCCAGGAATCCCTTCAATTAGTCTACTGGAATCTTTTCCAACCATTCCTAGGGCTCCAACTACAACAGGGATTGTTGCTGTTCCCATATGCCACATTTTCGAGATTTCTATTTCAAGGTCCTTGTATTTTGACAGCTTTTTGAATATCTTCAAAGATACATTGCAGTCAGCAGGGACTGCCATATCAATAAGGAGGCACATTTTGTTTGTGGTCTTTAATAACAATGTCTGGGCGGTTGGCTTTGATTGTTCTGTCAGTGTGTATTGTGTAGTCCCATAGAATTGTAACAGGTCATATCTCCGTAACCGGATCTAGGTGGTGTTCATACCAGTTTCTTTCAGCTTCCTTCCTGTAGAAGTTGCAAATTTGCCAGTGCAGATATTGGCCTACTCTGTCAAGCCGGGTTTTTATATTCAGTAGGTGCAAATATCGTGTGACCTGATACAAGATGATCAATCGTTTCTGGATATTTATCACAGAATCTGCATTTTGGGCTGACACAATATTTTAGTATATGTGCTTGATAATTCCTAGTGAGCAGGCATTGGTCCTGTGCAGCAAGGATAAAACCTTAGCGACTGATGGGTACGGGTTTTGTCTACGTCAGCTTGTGTGGTACGGGCAGAGTATTGGCCATGAAGCGGTTTATCTTGCCATTGTTTCTGAATCTGGTCGGTTGCATTTGTCTTTGCTTTCTTTTTTAAGTATTTTGCAGCTTCAGTCGGTGTACTGTGCTTTACTTGTATTTCTGCGCCCATTTGAAACTCCATTTTGAATTTGTTGGCTTTCTTTATGACGGAGTAAAGACGCTTACTACTTTCATGTTCCTTGACACATACCATCATCTAGTCTTCTGTAATTTCCAAGTATCTTTGGAGGTCAATTGTTGTAGTTTTGTAGGACAGTTCTAGTTGAATTAATCCTCTTCCCCCTTCGGATCTGGGCGCATACAGACGATCAATATCAGCTTTGGGATGATCTGTGCGGTAGCAAGTGAGAAGCTTTCTCGTTTGACGTCCATTCGCTTAATTTCAGCTATGGTCCAGTTAAGGACATTAAAGCTGTATTGCACCACAGGGACAGCCAATGTGTTTATGGCTGATATTCTGTTTTTTGAGTTTAGCTCGGTATTTAGTACCAGACGTACACGCCTGTAGTATTCCTTTCTTACCTTCATCGTGCTCCAGTTCCCTAATCTTTGTGACAACATTTAAATCTATTAAGGGTGTTTCTGTAATTCTACCTTTCTTGAATGTTACTTTTGCACATTTATCTAATCCGAAGTCCATACCTATGTCGTCACTGAAGTATTTTACAATATTGAGGAGACCCTTCAACTCATTGTCGTACTTGGCAAAGAGTTATTATTATTATTATTATTATTATTATTATTAATTATTATCATTATTATCATTATTATTATCGTTATTGTTATTATCATTATTATCTTTATAATTATTATTGTTATTATTATTATTATCATTATTATTACTATCAGTATTATCATTATTATTAGTCATTATCATTATTATTATCATTATTATTGTCATTATCATTATTATTATTTATATTATTATTAACTATTATTGTTTACAATTTAATTGCCGTTACGCTTAGATATGTGGTAAAATAAAAAGCATCCTTTTAAAATTTCATTGAAATATTTTGAGAGATTTCCAAGATTTTAGTTCAAATGAAGAATCTAAGAACTTAATGCCGTGAAGTCACAACACACGGTGAAAAATAAGAGAACTTCAGTTTTAATTAATGCAACGGAGTTTAAAGGCATCTATAGTTCCCTGTTGATTATATTAAGCATTTTTTATTTTTGTTTTTGTTCCGTTTTCTTAGGATAAACTATAGGCCATTTTTCTTTCACTTCCTATTCAACAATGGTTCATTGATTTCTCGTTAAGCAAGTCGAAAAAAAAAAAAAAAAAATGTGGTTTTCAAAGAAATCAGTATATTTCCGATCTTTGATGCCATTTTTGGTAAATTGACAATTTGCTTGTGATAGATTTATATTCTGATGTACTTCAGTTGTTGATAAAATCGATCGACAAGGTAGGTAAGTGCGTCTTGAAGAACTGGAATTGTATAGACGATATTTGACCCCTGGGTTAAGGCCAAAGGAAAGATTACGCAAGACAGTTGGTATTTCTTGTCTTCGTGCGCGTTTATCATTCGCTTAATAGATAAGAATTATTTTTGTAAATAATTTGAAAATAAAAAAGAATTAGTTGATCTTCATGACCTGACCAGGGGAGTGTATCATAGCTCTTATTTTTATCTTTTTACGTATTATCATGCTATTCATAACCTGATTCGTTTTTTTTTACGTCTTATCAACCCCTTGAAGGTTATTTAAAGCCAGAAATTATTTTTAGCTTGTAAGAACTTCTCTTTTTTGGTGATAATGATTTAGTGATATAAGTCTTACTAATTAACCCATAGATGGGGGGAAGAGCTTGATTCATATATTCTCCCAATGGTATTTGCTCGTAAGTGAATACAACGTACTCGGCTCTACCATTGACAATTCCGAGACATTATCTATTACTAGTGAATATAACGAACCCAACTTATATATATATATATATATATATATATATATATATATATATATATATATATATATGTGTGTGTGTGTGTGTGTTTGTGTGTGTGTTTCATGATACTGATTGATTGATTCGTTATCTACGGGATATTAACCCTGTGTAAGGTACTTAAAGCAAAAAAAATAATTTTTTAGATTGTAAGAATTTATTTTGGAAGATGATAATGATTTACTGATACAATTCTTACTAATTAACCTATTGCTGGGTGGGTAGATGTGGATTCATATCTTTATCAAGAATATTTGCTCTTAATTGAATAGAAGGAACCCATTAGGAATTGGATCTCGGCATGCCGATTATCAATTGCGAGCCATTATCTATTACACCACCCTCACATCCAAGCTTACAACAAGTGCTATTACCATGCAGTCGCCCACCTAGGTACTGGTAGGAAAGTATTTGAAGCTGAGATTTCAGGTAAGGACCGATAAAATGGCAGATTCTTTGGATTTTGCCAAGAATCACTAGATCTATAGCAGAAGAACGGGAGTAGATATGACAAGATTATTCAACGGACGGACGAAATGTTGACGTATACATACGTCAAATAAATTCTGGTGAGTAAAAGTATCTAGCATGAAACAATAAACTACATTTCCTTGTAGCTGACTATTATATCAGTGTAAAACGTTAGACCGAGATGTCGCAATGGGTTATATTTCTGGAGGTTAGCATCAGCCATCCTGATGAAAGGCAAAAAAAAAAAAATGGTTTTCTAAGAAATATCTAATATATGTAAAGATTCGCATATAAAACTTCTACACCCTTGTGCAAATCAATAAAAAAAAACTACCGCTTTAATATCCTTTCTTTCACCATACGGTAACTTTTAGACCCACTGGAGTGACAGGGTGTAATCGATTTCTATTTTTTTCCTCGGATTAGGTCATTTGTCTTTTGGAATAACCACTCTTTGTGGTGAACGTTGCAGTCAACGCATATGTGAAAGCTGGCCGAACGAAATTCGGTGAGGATATTGTCAATCCTCTCTGGTATTCGATCGAAGATTACCGACCCTTTATACTGAGGGTGATGTACAACAAAGACACACCCCAGGACTTTTACAGGGTGAAACTTAATGAAAAAAAAAAAAAAAAAAAAACACAACAAAAACAAAACATAAACGTAAGAATTAAACTACAAGATTTCATTATTTCGATGCTGGGGCTATACATTCTTCAATTTTTGTGGCCTTGTGGGTGAATGTAACACTCCTTTCTCACAGACGAAACATTGCAAGCTTCTTGTTAATCTATCGCTATTTCCATGGAAAATGTTCTGACCAGCTAATCCCTTAGTTCCACCAGTTCAGACCTTCACATCTTTATGCCACATACACTGTAGCGAACTCTCTTCTTACCCTTCGTATTTCATCGATGAGAAGTAAGTCCTACTCAAACAGCTTCTTCTCACGAACCGACATCCGAGAGGATGCTTTCACGATCTCTACAATCTTAAATAGTTAAAGTGTATGGTTAACACTTAACTTTCCATAGTATCCTCATAAACTGGGCATCTTAAATCTTACCCTACTTGCTCACACAACAACCTCCTGAAGGAGCCCTGTACATTGTGTGGATCTTAGCCCATATGATATATATATATATATATATATATATATATATATATATATATATATATATATATATGGCCATGTTGGCCGAAACTAGTCGAGGAATCTAAATGAAATAATAATAAAAACGAAAGAATATTAATATAAAACCCAGTGTGTCTGAAGATTTTAACTTTTAATAACTTTTATTGTTCAAAACACACAATGTGTGTGTGTATGTATGTGTGTGTGTGTGTGTGTTTTGAACAATAAAAAATATTATAAAGTTAAAATTTTCAGACACACTGGGTTTTATTAATATTGTTTCGTTTTTATTATTATTTCAGATTCCTCGACTCAGTTTCAACAACATATAGTATATATATATATATATATATATATATATATATATATATATATATGTGTGTGTGTGTGTGTATGTATATAGTAATCTTCACCCAGTACATTAACCCACTGACGATGCTTTTTTAAGAACATTTCCCTCAAACAACTTCTTTCCACCAACTGCTAAATTTTTGAACCGACTCCCAAGTGGATACTTTCCTGACCTTAACAATCTTACCCTGGTCAAATCTAAGGGCCACCGTTATTTTCAGTTATTTTACTCACATATTCTCATAAAATTCGCCTCTTACCACTTTCTATTTTCGCACACACAGCATACTCCTTTGAGTATATATATATATATATATATATATATATATATATATATATATATATATGTATATATATATATATATATATATAAAAAGTATATTTTCATTTTAACAGGTTAGTTTAATTTAGACGTATCATGTCTATCAATTTTGTGGCTTGTATTTTTGCCGAGCGGATATATAATGATGTCACTTCTGTAATCTGCGTAGAAAGGCACATATTTTTTTGCCTGATTATGTAAATATTTTCCCTTTTATGCGAGCTCCAAGCGCCAAGCTGAGCTGTATGGCGAAGACAATCGATTATTTAAAAATGACGCATTGATATCGATCGTTCGACCAGTGTTGTTGCCGTGACAGTTTCCACCAAGGTAAATAAGATTTGATGGTTGGGAAAATCAATCTCCAATCACTGGCATTTCAACATTAAATTCGGTTCGCATTGAAGAAGAAGAAGAAGAAGAAGGTGGGAAGCCATGAGAAAAAGATAGAAAAGAGGAAGATGGGAAGGTGCGGAAGAAGGCGAGAAGTCAAAAGAAAAAAGAAAAGAAACAGTAAGAAAACATAGTAAGAAAATGAATAGGAGAGGGAAAGGAAGAAAAAGAAGAAGAAGACGTGGAAAGAAAGATGGAGAAAAAGAAAAAAAATAAAGAAAAAAAGAAAGAAAGAAAGAAAAAAGAAAGAAAGAAAGAAAGAATGTAGGAAGCCGTGTGAAAAGTTCAAAAAGATGAGACGTCGATGAAAAGAGGAAGACAAAAGAAAAAAGGAAGGAAGAAGAAGAGAACCGTAAGAAAAAAAAGATAAAAGGAAATGAAAGGCGTGGAAGAAAAAACAAAACAAAATAAATAAAAAAAAAGAAAGAAAAGAAAAAGAAAGAAAGAAAGAAAGAAAGTAGGAAGAATGTAGGAAGCCGTGTGAAAAGTTCAGAAAAGAGGAGATGAGACGTCGATGAACAAGAGGAGAAGACAAAAGAGAAAAAGGAAGGAAGAAGAAGAGAACCGTAAGAAAAAAGATAGAAAGGAGGAAGATGAGAAGGCGTGGAAGAAGTGGAGAAAACAAAATAAATAAAGAAAGAAAGAAAGAAAGAAAAAGAAAGAAAGAAAGAAAGAAAGTAGGAAGAATGTAGGAAGCCGTGTGAAAAGTTCAGAAAAGAAGATGAGACGTCGATGAACAAGAGGAGAAGACAAAAGAAAAAGGAAGGAAGAAGAAGAGAACCGGAAAAAAGATAGAAAGGAGGAAGATGAAAGGCGTGAAGAAGTGGAGAAAACAAAAAAATAAAAAAAAAAAGAAAAAAGAAAAAAAGAAAAGAAAAAAAGAAGGAAGAATGTAGGAAGCCGTGTGAAAAGTTCAGAAAAGAGGAGATGAGACGTCGATGAACAAGAGGAGAAGACAAAAGAGAAAAAGGAAACAAAAGAAAAAGAATGAGAAGGCGGTGGGGTTGTTTAAAGGAAAAAAAAAAGATAAAAAATGAAAATGGAAAGGTTTGAAAAAAGATTAGAAGTCAAAATAGAAGAAGAAGAAGATGAAGAAGGAGGAGGGAGGACTGAAATGGAGTGAAATGGAAAAAATTAAAAAAGCCGAAGAAAAGACGAAAAGATGGGAAATGGAGAGAAAAAATTAAAAAAAAGAAAGAATGAAATGGACGTGGGAAAAGGAGGTGAAAAAAGGCTGTAAAAAAGAAGAAAGAAGAAATGGACTGAAATGGACTGAAATGGACTGAAAAATTTAAAAAAAAAGAAAAAGAAAAAAAAAATGAAAATGGACTGAAAAATTAAAAAAAGAAGAAAGAAGAAATGGACTGAAATGGACTGAAAAATTAAAAAAAGAAGTAAGAAGAAATGGACTGAAATGGACTGAAAAATTAAAAAAAGAAGAAAGAAGAAATGGACTGAAAAATTAAAAAAAAGAAGAAAGAAGAAATGGACTGAAAAAAATTAAAAAGAAAAAGAAAGCTAGAAGTAGTTACAGACCGAATGGCGGGAGGAGGAGGAGGAGGAGGAAGAAGAAGAAGAAGAAGAAGAAGAAGAAGAAGAAGAAGAAGAATCATTATTATTACGACTGCTGTCTTTGGACTAATAGATTAAAGTTATTTTCTGTTTCTAGCTGAAATTAGAATTAGATGTAATTTCAGCGGGAGTTCTTTCTCATGGTGTTATCGTATGAATGACTGCTTCTATTGTTTTTAGAATGGAAATGTTACCGACTACTTCTCAGTGAAGCAGAGAGAAAAAGAGAGAGCGCGTGCGAGAGAGAGAGAGAGAGAGAGAGAAAGAGAACGAGAAAGAGAGAACGAGTGAAATATCAAAAATTCTTAGCATGTTCAGGCCTGCGTGTTCACTAAGAGTGAATATTCTCACTGAAAAGTAAAAGGAGAACTTTTATAAGAAAATCTTTCACCTGCCACTAATTGATAATTCATTAATTTTGTACAACACTTCACTATCAAATGAATAGTCACCACATACAAAACTCTTTTCTTCATTTTCTTCGCTTTTTTTTTTATAACGACCGATGCTAATCTCTTGTCTTGTAACGGCATTCACCCGGGGTGGGTTGAGTCGGCTCCAATTGAATAAACCACATCGCTCGCCAAGGCCATCCACCCCCGTCGATCGGCAGCAGAATCGACGGCATGATCGAGCCATTCACGATTCCAGCGTCGGACCCCGAAAACGCGAGGACCGGACATATCTGCTTTGACCGTTGCGAGCCACGTCTTGAGTTGACCACCTCGGCGCTTCCTCCAACCAGTGGCTGCGTTTGGCGCCACCAGTTTACGGACGAACTCATCACCAGGCCGCCGCAGCACGTAGCCGAACCACCGGAGACTCCTTTTAAGCAGAGTTTCTTCCAGGCCCAGAATGTTGCACCTGGCGCGGATGGACGAGTTGGGGATCCGGTCGGAGAGGCGTACGCGCAGGATACGGCGGAGGCAGTAGTGATCGAAGACCTCAAGCTTATGAAGATCGACTCTGCGCAGTGGCCAGGTCTCACAATCATAGAGAAGAATTTTTCTGACTATGGCTTCGTAGATTCGCCAACTTCGTGGATCGTCTTATCTCCTGGCGAGACCAAAGTCGTTTTTGAAGACGGACAAAGGCAGCTCTAGCCAAATTTATACGGGTGGTGATTTCGTCCTTCGCTTGACCAGTGGCTGTAAAATTGGCGCCAAGATATTTGAAGCTTTCGACCTCTTCCACAGCTTCACCATCGAGGGTTACAGCCACTCGATCAGGTAGGGGGTAGTTCGCAGAGAGAATTTTTGTCTTGGAAGCGTTAATATCCATCTCCACCATTTTTGCCTTGCGACTGACCTCGTCGAGTGCAAGCTGGGCATCCGCGTAGTACTCGCTAAGGATTGCAACGTCGTCGGCATAATGGAGATCGGTGATGGAGCAGTCGTGGCCAACTCTGACACCCGCGGGGCCAACCATGCTATTCTCCAGGATCCAGTCAATAATGTAATTGAACAGGATGTGGGAGAGAACACATCCTTGACGGACGCCAGTTCGGACGACGAAGAAATCGGATTCTTCCCCGTAGCACCTCCCTCTGAAGAAGTTCTTACATCCTTACCGCAAGGGAGACCGATCCTATCAAATACTCGAACATGTTTCGTTCCGATAACCCGTGATAATTGTTTCCAGCTCTCTGCCATTTCTTTGTTTATTTTCCCTCCCTGTACCCTTTCCGTAAAGTTTTTAATGGTAATTCTTCGGATGATTTTACATCTTTACGAATTTAAGCGCAGTGCTACATTGGCAGTTCGGTCTCATCGTTTTCCAGTTGAAATGGCTAGATTTAGCCGTAAGTCCTATGCTAACACTTTCTTCTCTCGCACTTCTCGCTTGTGGGAATCTCTTCAAATATAAACTCCTATATTATGGATGCACCCTTTATCCTTGGTTTATTGTTTTTGTTTTAATAAAAGAAAAATCTGCAATGCTATTGTTTCTGCCCTGACATCTTGTCTTCGGACACTTTCTTTTGTGATGTCAGCGAACACTCTTTGCCGCTTTTGTGATGTCAACGAATATTCGTTGTCCCTTTCGTAATGCTAGTTATAGTAGAAACTTTGTAATCGCACACACAACTATATATACGCTGTTGAATAATACTGGTGTCAAACGTCTTCAAATACCACTCGTACTAAAAGCGCTTGCTCGATAATACTCGCTCGGACAGTAATTTGGATAGTGATCCGAATAGAGGAATAGTATAATGAATAGAGTAGAGAATAACGGTCCGTATAGTAATAGAGGATAAACTAGAAATGCAGATCCGAATTGTAATAGAGGATAGAATAGAAATGCAGATCCGAATTGTAATAGAGGATAGAATAGAAATGAAGATCCGAATTGTAATAGAGGATAGAATAGAAATGATGATTCGAATTGTAATAGAGGATAGAATAGAAATGCAGATCCGAATTGTAATAGAGGATAGAATAGAAATGAAGATTCGAATTGTAATAAAGGATAGACTAGAAATGCCTATCATTAGTCATTACGATACTTTCTATTTATGCGTTTTATCTATGGTCACGTCATCCACTTAATTCAATAATGGGATCACCTGTGTTTGCTCACTGGTGATCTAAGTTCAAACTCAATTTTAGGCAGCGACAAATTATTCCTATATAACGCATTGTCACTGCTGTAATCTAGCTTCCCTCTGTCTTTTCTATAAATATTTTTATGGTATTTGTTTTGATGAGCTTTCTCTATGGTACCTAGACTATGAATTTAGGCGCAATACCGTATTAGTGGGAACGTCTCATATTTTTACCACTGAAATGGCTAGATTTAACCGTAGGTTCTATGCTAACAGTTACTTCTCTCGCATTTCTCGCTTGTGGAACTTTCCTCCGGCTTTTCAGACTATTTTGATTGTCAGGAATTCAAATGCAATATCAATCATCATTGATCATTGTTGGGTTGTGAACCAAGTCATTGCGTCGCTACGATCGTTTTCACTGTTTTTCCTGGGAAGAATATAGATAAGTTGTTCCGCCTCCGCCTGTTGGTGAAAATCCCACTAGATAACTTGTCCCGGAGTTCTTTCGCGTGATGTTAAACGGCACAACGCGTATAGCCTTAATTGGCTGCTTTTATTGCCCTTATATTGTTAATTTTATCTACTACTCCTCAGTGAATCAGAGAGGGAGAGAGAGAGAGAGAGCGAGAGAGAACGAGTGAGATATCAAAAATTCTTCGCAGGTTCAGGCCTACGTGTTCACTAAGAGTGAATATTCTCACTGAAAGTAAAGGGAGAACTCCTTTTATAAGAAAATCTCTCGTCTTGATAATTGGTTAATTTTGTTCAACACTTCACTATCAAATGAATAGGCACCGCCTATCAACAGGTAAACGGGAAAGAGAAAGACAGTCCTTAAATTCTTAGCAGTTTCAGGACTGGAGAAGTCGTACTAGCTTGAGAGGAGTAACCGCTATCTTTGTTCGTTATCATATATATATAAAATATATATATATGTGTGTGCGTGTGTGTGTGTGCATGTGTGTGTGTGCGTGTGTGTGTGTGTGAGAGAGAGAGAGAGAGAGAAATATGAAATACACCGACACACACACGTATATATATATATATATATATATATATATATATATATATATATATATAGTCATCATCCATAGAAAGACTGTTTCGCTGTATCATAACTCCTCAGTGTGGCTAGTCGTCCGATAGCTTCAAGCCGAGATCGAAATCCGACTGATTTGACATCAATCAAATCTCGTACCTCTAACACACACACACACACACACACACACATATATATATATATATATATATATATATATATATATATATAGTTAAACCTAGAGAGCCAGACAAACCTACCAAGGTTTCACCTAAGCGGATCGTCCGAGCGAGTATAGTTTCTTATAAGATTTCTATTAATATATATATATATATATATTGATATTCATCACCCCTACTTTCATTGGTGCTAAGAGAGAGGTGCTGTCACAGGATTGAAATCCGCGTGACCAGACGTCCTCATTTATTTGTTGTGCCATGTCTAAAGACAGAAACACAACTGAGTGATAAAATGTTGTTTGTCCATCCGTCGGCAGACACAATTTGATAACTCGAGTAGCAATTCGATCAATGAATACCGAATGTTTTCTCATAAGAAAACAATTAATATTACCATTACTATTACAGATTAGAACAGATACTACTGTTTAATCCCAGCCCGATGACTCGGCAGTGAATAGAAGCGTAACTCGAGTCGCATGGTCACTGACTGCCGAATATTTTTTATAAGGAAACGGCTAATATTACCTTTACGTTTCGAGATGAGGAGAACATATACTACACTTTGATCCCAGCCTGATAGACAGGAAATGAAGAAAAGCATAACTCGTGTAACATTTCAGTCATTGAATGCCAAATTTTTTCTTGTAAGAAACGGCTAATATTATTACTATCTTTAGAGGTGAAGAGAACAGATACTGCAGCCAGATGATCAGAGAATGAAGAAAGACAGGACTCATGTAGCACTGGTTCTTCGCTTCATAAATGCCATATCTTTCCTTATAAGGAAACGGCTAATATTATCGTTACCCTTAGAGTTGAGGAGAACAGATACTACACTCTGATCCCAGCCTGTTATACAGGGAATTAAGAAAAGCATAACTCGTTTCAGATTTCAGTCAATGAATGCTAAATTTTTCTCTGTAAGAAACGACTAATATTATCATTATCTTTAGAGGCGAGGAGAATATATATTACAGTCAGATGACCAGGGAATGAAGAAAAAACAAGACTCGTGTAGCACTGGCTGCTATCTTAAAAAAAATGCCGTATCTTTCTTTATAAGGAAAGGGTTATTAACATTGATGTTACCGTATAATAACGCATGAGACAAAAACAGAAGAGGTACAAATGAGAGCTTGTTGTCATTAGCGAAATAATATCCGGCGAAAAAAATAATAAACAAAAGATTCAACTTTTTTTTAAAAAAAAAAAGAAAAGAAAAGTTATCCATGATATGCGAAAACAAACAATGAAAAGCAAAACCACTTATAATCTTGGAAAAGATATTCCAAAATGGATTTCATTTCCCAGAATCCATACTGCGCTGTGTTCACATAATATTACAAATTTACAATAACAATCTCACCTATACTTTCAAGCATAAAGTGAACTCAGAAATGAGAAAAAAAAAGAAACATTAAAAGAACCATGATTCTTGATAACGATTGAAGCCAGTCAAAAGCTTCAAATATTAAAGGAAAGAATATCGTAGAAAATTCTACCATACTTTAAATTCTAAGATATGAAATGGATCCATCAATTAGAAATAAAACATTTTAAAATACAATATATATATAACTTTTCTGTTATCTTCAAGAAAACGTGTCTAATATATAGGTTCATACGGCGAATTCTCAGCAAAAATTACTGCATCCAGCAAAGACGTTATCAGGATTCAAGTATAATTTCGTAACCATGGCATCATTACTTTTAATCTACACCCCAGACTACGTCGTGTTACTACCAGACTTATTGCTTTTTCGTTATATTACGAGAGTACCTGTGTTTTATAACGCAAAGACGTTCGATGAAGTACGCCATAAAGATCTGTTAGAATTGCTAAGTCATATTTGGGAACGATATTAGAATAATCAAGAAGCTACCCTGACACAAACCGCACTTTCTCTCCATTCATCTGCGAACATCTTCGTTTTCAGTGACTTTAATGTTCACCACGACACGTGGCTGAAGCATTCTAAAAGTACTGATGTTTCCCATATACAGACATTAAAATTTTCCATTGGCCAATCCCTCATTCAAATCGTGGACTTCCCTACGTGTTTGTATAGCCAAACCGAGCAACATTGGATCTATTTCTTGCTTCGTCTCCCCGTTCTTGGCAAGCTTCATAATACTGCCTTCTTGATAACTCGGACGACTGAGATGGCAGTGGCCGGCTATTGATATCTCCTTCCATGCATCCATTAATCAGTAACCCCCCCTATCCAGAGGCGATTCTACACATTACACTGTTCTGCTAGTATTGACGTTAGTATTAACCTTTTGATTGTGTTTTGAAGTTAACCCCTCTCTTGTGGTCCAACAGCTTGAGTGTGGAAAAGAGGGCAAGAATAGATTAGAACTCCACGACTATGAATGAAAAGTTATTCCGTTTAATTTAGTAATATACTTATGACTAAAACTCATTTCTAAGTTGTGTATACGATAGTGGTGTCATATGAAAATAAAGACGAGGCTTGAATTGAATCTCGGCCTCCAAGTAGCCCACTCCACTATCAGAGTTCCAGAATCGCCACTGCCCTTATCTATAAGACCTTATCTCTAAAAAGAATACCCGCTCGGCCCGGTGGCTAGGATCAAAGTGTAGTATCTGCGCTTTGTGAGCTGCCGGGTCGAGTGTCTGTCGAACTCTCTGCTTGCAGAGAGGAACCCGGACGAAGCTCCGCCGAAGGGTAGGGTTTCGCTGGGGGAGGTTGACGGAACTGGCCCGCCTCGGTGGGTTTGGATGGTTATTTATTTTTGGCTGGACCTACGGGCTCAGAGATACCCACATTAAAAAGGCCTTGTGCCACATTCGATCCCCGTGGGTGGATTGATAAATACCATCTATAAGTCCTTTTTCGCCTCCAATTCTGGGATTTTCTTCGTGACGCCCCTTGGACTGATATCTACAACCTCCCAATTAAAAAATGTGCCACTCCATGCTTCACACCAGCATGCTCGGCCGCCACATTACACAGGAACCACTATTTCCAACTGTACCAGCGGAACAGCTCTCGTCATAAGACTCGTCTATTTGCGACTGCTCGTA
This sequence comes from Acanthosepion pharaonis, assembly GCA_903632075.3. NCBI lineage: Eukaryota > Metazoa > Mollusca > Cephalopoda > Sepiida > Sepiidae > Acanthosepion > Acanthosepion pharaonis. The sequence continues at coordinate 592,016 of CAHIKZ030005470.1, read as the reverse complement.
AGAAATTTAAGCGAGTCTTCGAAGAAGCTAAGTCCGTGTTTGCTGAGAGAATGACGCACTGCATAGTCACTAAAAACCTTCGCACTCGTGACTACTGACGTCTTTGTAACAGCATACTAAATAAGTACAAGATCTCTATTACCCCTTCTTCAATTGATTTGAGGTGTTATCATCCTCTGCTGATAAAGATAAATGATTTGTCCATAAATTCTCATCAAACTCTACACTTTTGGCTCATCTGGAGTAACCCTGTTTTTCTTCCCACTTAGAACTGATTCTCTATTGGGTGATATGCATAAAACTCCTTCCATTGTTTCTGCTATCATCTCTAACCTTGATACCCACAAAGTCATTAAGAAGTGTGCTCCCGAACTAGTTCTCTCTAAACTGTATGGCTATCAACATCCTTTGATCTCTCTGTGGTTGGAACTCTATTGACAATCCCTTTCCACAATGTTTGGTCTTATATTGCTGTTCTCAGATCCTCAATCTCCAACCCTGAGTCCCGAGCTATGAAAGTCAAATTCGCAAGAAGACACTTTCAGAAGGATGCCATAGGAGTAAGGATGAGACGATTTCCCTGTTCGTTCGGTGGCAGTGGCCGGCAAACTAATCATTTTTGTATGAGCTTAAGAGAGATTGGTCTCAGTTCTCCGTAAATTATGTTAAGCATGGGATCTCAAACTGATGTTCTGTATTTTTCTAAGTAGATTTTTATATGCTCCATCCATGCGTATAATCCCTCCCATCATGCTATCATCTCTAACCTTGATACACACAAAGCATGTGGACCCGATTGTATCTCTATAATAGTCCTTAAGAAATGTGCTCTTGAACTGTATAATAAATGCCTCGATACCTTATGCTTTCCTGCTTGCTGGAAGTCATCGCTTGTTGTTCAAGTTTTTAAGGACGCCGGTGAACCACCTGATCCATCCAACTATCGGCTTATTAGCCTAGAAACTCATACAAGCCCTAATCAATGCTGAATTGGTTCATCATCTCTCATTGCAGGTCCTTTTCTAAGTCAAGCAATACGACTTTCGTTTCTCCAGATAAACTGCTGATGTACTAACGATAATTGCGAAAAGAGTCTGTCATTCTCTAGATAAAAAAAAGGTTAACCCGGGCTGTAGCATTGGACATCTCGAAAGACATTGACAGAGTCTGGCATTCACGTCATCTCGACAAGCTGAAAAGCTACGGTATCTCCGGGCACGTTTTTGAGCTGATTCAGTCGTTCCTATTAAATCGTGAAATGAAAATTGTCCTGAACGGCCACTCGTCTACATCCTTTAGCACTAACGCGGGTGTCCCCCCACCCAGGGCTCCATCCTTAGTCCTACTGTTTTTAATCTTTATTAATGACCTTCCTGATGACACCAGCTCTCAACTTGGCATCTACGCTGACGATACTGCCATTTACTCCTGCTTGCGATAGTAAGGCTGATCAGTCAGACAAGTTGAAAATGGCAGCCGATGTACAAAAAGAGCGGCGTTAACTGTAGTAAAAGATGGCTTGTCAATTTTAACGCCCCCAAAACTAAACTTGTCTCCATTAACCATCTGAGAGACTCCACTTTGCCTTCTTTAAGCATGGCTGGTGCTATCCTCCAAGAAGGAGATTCATTGCGCCTTCTCGAGCTAACGTTCTTAGCCGACATGAGGTGGAAAGACTACACGGAATTCATAGTGTTATGGGATCTTACCAATAATAATAATAATAATAATAATGGACTATTACATACTTAATAAGTACTGCGCCTCAGGAGTAGGCAAGAAGTCAGTCAGTCGTTCGCGTCTCGACCGGCTGATCGGTTGAACTCACTGCCTTCGTTTATATGGGTTCAATGGGCCTATTTTGGGGCCGAGCCCACGGGCTCGGAGATCCCACGTTAAAAAACCGGCGTTGTGCCACATGATGCCCCAGTGTGTGTGTGTGGGGGTGACTGAATATCGTCAGTCAGTAGTTCGTCAGTCGATGTCGGATGACCGGCTGATCGGTTGAACTCTCTGCCTTCGGGCCGGGAGGAACCCGAAAGATGCTATGCCGAAGGGCGGATTCTCTTTCGGGGAGGTAAACCGACTCTGAACCCGTTTTTGCGGGTTCAATAGGCATATTTTTGGCCGATCCCACGGGCTCGGAGATCCCACGTTAAACCGGCCTTGTGCCACATGACGCCCTCGTGGTGGGGGTGACTGAATATCGTCAGTCAGTAGTTCAAGTCGGTCAATAGTTCAAGTGAGTCAGTCAGTAGTTCAAGTCGAGTCAAGAGTGGAGTCAGAGGCTGTCTGAAACAGAGTCGCGTTCAGACAATTACTGCAAGACATTGGAATAGTGATACTGGTCGAGACTACATTGTTCTCTCTACTAAACCTGATTGTTCATACTAACACTTCTACTTCTCTGTATATATTCTTGTTTGTAATATATCTGTGTTATTCCATATCCGTGTTCGAGTTCTTCTTAATTGGTTCTACCTTGGACTATCACCGTGGTACAAGGAACCGGACCATAACACATAGTTAGATCCACTGCGAAGAAAGTCGGTTCACTGTGTCTATGCCTAGAATATTGCTGCCATGTATGGCCCGATGCCCTTGCTATTATCGTGGAGCTCCTTGATAAGATACAAAGAAGAATCAGCAATATTACTGGTCTTTATCTGGCAGCTCAGCTTCAGTCACTTTCGCACCGCCGTATATTTCTTTAACTGTGCCTTTTTTTTTATAAATAATTTCATGCTAATTGTTCCGGTGTTGTTTTATTCCTCTCTCTCCACAGACAAAATGTACATATGAGGACGAGTTAGGTTTTTCATAGAGACTATGAGGTATTATGGTGGATGTAGTAAGAAATGTAATTAAGAAAGTGTTATTTTAGTGATTAGGAATACTGTGGTATGTTTGGATCGGTGTTTGTGGCTAGCTAAGTTTAAATTTAATACAGAAGAAGACCGTCCTTTTCCTCATTCCCCATTTTGGCCTTGTGCCACATTTTCTGTAAATAAGCAGAAATGAATATCGCTCTTCGCTATAGTACCTAGACTGTATAAATTTAAGCGCAATACAAGACTGGCGTCAAGATGTTTATCAATTTACAGTTGAGCTAGCTAGATGGAGCAGTAACTTCTATGCTGATCGGTTGAACTCTCTGCCTTCGGGCGGGGAGGAACCCGAAGGAAGCTACGCCGAAGGGCGGAGTCTTTTTCGGGGAGGTAAACCTGCCCTGAACCCGTTTATACGGGTTCAATGGGTATATTTTTGGGCCGAGCTCATGGTCTCGGAAATCCCACGTTAAAAACGGCCTTGTGTCACATGACGCCCCAGTTGGGTGGGGGGAGGTGACTGAATACACCAAAAATAAGAAGCGAGAAAGAGTGCGCTTTGCTGAAGAAGAAACGACAGTCTGTTTATCGCACATTCAAACAAACATTGAAGAAATAGTGAAAAAACATCAGGCATGGGTTTCACACTAAATAAGCTTCCCAAATAGTTAAATAGAAATATTAATTTGTCATCTCTTCTCGCTTGTGAAACTTCCTCCCTGTTCCGTGCTTGCCAACCAACTTTAGTCTGCAAAAATTTAAATGCAATGTCAATCGCTATCGACTGTCCTCCTGATTGCTCTTTTCTTTTTCTCCTCGTTACTAATTTTTTTTCTCTTAATTCTTCAATGCTTTTTAATCTCTTTGTGTTTTAATAGCAGTACTACCTTGCTTGGGGGTGATACCGATTAAAATTAATCAAATAACAAAGATCTGGGCAATAATCTGTGTAGAAACAGTGTAAATAATTCCTATACAGCTTCGAAATGCTGTGTCCTTCAAGGACACGGGCGATGTCAAGTATAAATCACTGACTACGCATGCTTATTTTTAAAGTAATCGCACTGTTTCAATTTGGTATATTGAGACAGCGCTGCATTGTCTACAGCCACAATTACTGTCCCCGAACCCATTTGACCTTTGAGCCTTACTTAGCTTGTCCGGATTGAAATGGGATTAGGCAAGTGCTCACAAAGAGAGAAATAGATCAAGGTGACGTCTTGATTGAACCTTCAGCTTCGAACAGAGCCCCTTACTCTTGCCTATAGGCGTGCATTTCCGTGCGAGATATGCTACTCATCCTCTGCTGACAGATTATTGAAGAAAAACCCTTTTCTCGCCGATTTGGCTTTTGTTTTTGTTCAGATTGAGGTGCATTCCATTCTTGAAGATCTTCAGTCAGAAGAATACCAAATTTCCTTTACCATCTCCGCTTTTCATTCATTCATTTATTTTTATTTTTTTTCTTCAATTCCGAATTCAAGTGTTCTTTTTTCTTCTTTTTTCTTTTTTTGGTCTTTTCAAAATATTGACTGTCGAAAACAAATCGAGACATGAAGATACAATGTCTCATATCCTTAGGGGCGGCGCTCTTTCTGAGGTCAACTTGTTCCTGTCAGACCGTACGTCTCTCGCTGGATTAGGCTTATCAAACGAGCCTCTGTGCCTGACAAATTTATCTTACAGGCCGCGCCGTTGATACATGATGTTATCAACGAACTCGTTGAAGAAAAAGTGGACTTATGCTCACATTAGGCTTTGCAATGCTGACATTTGTTCTTCTATACGGCTCTCCACTGTTTTCTGTCTACGAATCAACTATGACTGATAATCGTTATCTTCTGTCTTCTTAATTGTATCTCTTCCTCTTCTTCGACCCTTGTCTTTAGCGATTACACTTGCCTGGGGTGAAAAGATAAAATCTTCACTGTTTTCAGTAACTGTCTCTTCCGAACCAGTAATTGAACTGCCAAAGGGGGACACTAGTAGTATATATATATATATATATATATATATATATATATATATATATATATATATATATATATATGTGTGTGTGTTGTGTGGATATATATATATATATATGATTGTGTGTTTGTGTTTGATATATATATATATATATATATATATGGATTTTTGTTTAGTAAGTTCTTTTGCGGTTTGTGTGATATTATTGCTACTTTTTCGTGTAGGCAAAGTAGGCATTTTTCCGTAATGTTGTTGTAACACCACCCGTATACATACATATGTCATATCCGAAACTGCCCACATATGTTTATATATGTATGAGTCCCGACGGACGACCAAGTATGTATATGTGTCTGCATACATTGATGTTTGCGTTAGTACAATGAATGACAAAACGACGAAGTTTCCCCCACCACTTCCACAATAACACCAATACACGCAATCTACATAAACCCAATTTTTTTAAAACATTAATCAGTTTGTCTGACGATCACTAAAGCGTGAAACCCAGGGTCACAAACTCACATCTATCCAACCAAATATGTTAGCTCTGTCTCTGATATTGAGCGCTTTTTAATAAGTACCGCGCATATAATATATAAATAATTATACATATATATATTTATTTATATTTATATACACTTTATATATATATATATATATATATATATATATATATATATATATATATATATATATATATATATATATATATATATATATATATATATATGACAATAATATTTCTCAGCAAACTTGAGAAGTTCGTGCAGCACACTAGTGTCCCACGGCAGTTCAAATATATATGTGTGTGTTCAAGTAGTAATGGTACAGCATCAATATTTGAATAAATATTTTTTTTTTTTTTCAAATAATATTTTTCTGTATTCCTTGATTATGTTTTAAATACTTTGTTTTAATATTCATTTTTTTTAAAAAGTTTTTTCTAAGTGCTCAAAATAAAACATTTGAGGGTACCCATTGATACATTCTGGATTTCAATATAAAACGAATACCCCACATTAGCTAAAAAGACTTTATCTTTTTTATTGCAGTTTTCTACTTCTTATTATCAATCCTAAATAACATCAGAAATATGAAGCGAGAAAGAGTACACTTAACTGAACCAAACATGAAAGAAATCGTGAAAAAACATCAGGCACAGGTTTCACACTAAATAACTGAATAAGTATTAAACTTTTTTCAAATAATTCTTTTCACTTTGTTTCTTCTAATATTGGTCTTCAGTTATGTAAAGAAGAAGAATTGGCCACCATTTCTAGTAATGGAGGGCTCAAAATAAAACATTCGACGGTAGCCATTAATACATTCTGCATTTCAATATAAAACGAATACCCCACATTAGCTAAAAAGACTTTATCTTTTTTATTGCCGTTTTCTACTTCTTATTTATGTGAATGAGGCTTCTCAATCCTAAATAACACCGAAAATAAGAAACGAGACAGAGTGCGCTTTGCTGGAGAAGAAATGACAGTCTGTTTATCACACATTCAAACAAACATTGAAGAAACAGTGAAAAATCATCAGGCATAGGTTTCACACTAAATAAGCTTCACAAATAGTTAAATAGAAATATTGAAATAAAGTGAAGTTCATATTTTTGAGTGTATTTATTAAAAATCTATGGTTTTATTTCATAGCATTTAAATGTATACATTTTAAAATTTTGTTAGGTGTGCCGTGATATTTGCATTTGTGTGTGCCCTTGCTTAAAAAATGTCACGAAACATTGAGTAACACACTTGTGTAATAGTGGCTTAATTGACTAACGTAGGGTGAAATATATATAAAAAAAAGCTGCGTAATATTCGCCTTAGTGCTGTCCCTCTTAAACACTTTTTTTACTAACTATTTACAGTTATGTGACACACTCTTTTCCATCTTGCCATCAGTATGCCCTGTGGGTGTCAAATTCTCTAAACCCTATTTTCTCATTTTGTTCTCTAGAAATTTCAATCGTGTATATATATATATATATATTTTCATTTTTTGTTTGGAAGTAAAGTCTGATGACCCGCAGTCCTTTTAAAAGGGCTGTGGTGAAATAATTTATTACATGGAACCTTAAAGTGGTCTATTTTTATTTAAATTATTTGCTCTGAATTTACATTGAGCTCTCTGGATTTTATCCTCCTTGGGTTTACCCATACGGATTACCTAGTTTTTCATAAACTATATATATATATATATATATATATATATATATATATATATATATATATATATATCATGAAAACTTATCTTTGTTAGTCATGCAGGGTGAAAGGACACCCCGAAGAAGACAAAGCGACATCTGCCTCCTAGGACAATTGAACTACAACTGCGCCACAACGCGTGCTACGCACCCTCACTGTGTTTGGAAAATAGTAAGGGTGAAAAAGAAACAAGTTGCCAACTAGGAATTATGAGACATTTAAAAATTTGGTTTAACAAAACATCTCCTCATGTGATTAACTTAAATATATACCAAAATATTAATATGATACTTTCATATAAATTTACAACATCGATACCTTTAAATAAAATTACAACACGAAATTTATACCATTGCATAATACAAGACATAATACCTTCAAATAAAAATGGCAACACGAAAATGATACTTTTCCTTAAACATTACCAGAAGAAAATCATTTGATAGAAAAACAACTTCCTACTTACGTCACAGTTTAAATGTTTGAATCTGGTAACATTTTTAATTGGCCCCAAATGTAGTCGTTTTGTAATTTTAGTAAGAGAAAATTAATATAAATGGTTAAAAAGAAGTGAGACATTATTTTTTTATTAGAAATTTTATTATGACAAAAAGAAAAAAAAGAAGCATTTTATGATTAAATTTGTTCTCGTTAAAATATCCTACTTTAAGCTTGATGAATGCAGCACAAATTTATAACAAAATTCGTTGAAAAAGTTACTCAAAGTATAAGTTTGATAAAAGATTCCATTCTTTTTTCAATGACTCTAATATGTTTTTTTTTTTCATTTTTAATTTTTTTTCACTTTCAAGTTCACCCGATGCTAATTCTGTGGGTGGCGTCAAATGTTTGAACTGTAGTGTAAATGATAACTTTTTTTTGAACAAAGATCTGCACTCAAATTAGAGTAATAGTTAAGAGCTTTTTTTTTTTCTCATGACAAATGGCAATTTTGGTAAAAATAAAAATAAAATTTCTTATTTATCAGGGAATTATGACTGTAGCAAAATATAATTAAAGGTGGTAAGCGATGACTTCAAGATATTCAAATTCAGTATTGATGTTGTATGTATTAAAAATGCCTTTTAGTCTTTGGTTTACAATTGTATATTTTTTTATGTTTTGTTTGGACATCACTGCCTTGGTGTATTTGCTCCATAATCATTTCTGTGCTGGCTTGCTCCAGGCGAAGTTATTTAGTCAGCTCGGCTCGATTTCATTTCGACATTTTGTTTGTTCGATATTTAGTCCGTTCGACATCTTTTTTTCTGTCCGACATTTTGTCCATCCGCACTCTGAACAACTACCATATAGGCAGGAAGAAGACAAAAGATTTGAAGAAAGAAAAAGTGCCATGAAGTTTTACTGATAGCCCGAAAACATCAAAGAAGAAAAATTAATTAGAAGACAGTTTCACAGAGATCCACCAACACAACGTAATATTGCTGGCATCGGATCTAAATTTCACTGTTTTAGACATTCATAAGCACCATTCAGAAAAATATGACAGTCATTTACCAGCCTCGGTAAAAGAAGAAGAATTGCTGAAAAACTATCCTCCGCTCTTCAAAGAAATCTTTACTGCAATTGGTAGTCGTCAGTTTGACTATTTATAAACATGCATTAAATTTCATTTAATATTTAATTTAAGCAGTTAATCTTCTTTGTAAATCAATGAACATCATTTCTTAATTTTTAACGATTAATCTTGTTTGCAAGTCAGTTAACACTGCATTTAATACCATTTAAAGAGTGAGTACATATTTTGAGACATCCTGTATATATATATATATATATATATATATATATATATATATATATATATATATATATATTTATATATTTTTTAAAACCATATTTTAAATCAATTAATTTATAATATTAATGTTCTGTAAATTTACATTGAGCACTATTTTGTAAAAGTAAAAATATCTATAAGAACACCGGATTATATATCTTACTGTTCTTTTTTTTTATTTAAACACATCTTCTTATAGATGTTCTTTTTTTTATATTTAAATATATATATATATATATATTATATATATATATTATATATATATATATATAATATATATATATATATATATATATATGGAACAGCGGACAGCTAGCATGAAGTCACAAGTCATCTTGACTGAGAGTTTGAGTGTTCTAGCCTTGTTCAGATTGTTAATCCTTAAGATAGCACGCTATCTCCCACAAACTGTAACTAAGGTCTGACGAGTGCGTCTAGCATGAAACAGACTGTCGCCTCTAAGTGTTAACTTCAATGTTCACTTTTATATCTACACACGCTCTATCTCTGATATTGACCACTTTATCTCATAAATATAGCACACCTTAAGACAATATTTCTTTATAAATATATATATATATATATATTCATTGATGCATGTTTCATTAAATAATATAGACAAGTTTTGTCTATTTATTTTAAGTAAGTTGCTTTCAAATTGTCTGATAAGCTTAATAACATTATCATTGAAAGACGAAAGGAAATCACCATATTGATACATGTTTATATCCAATCTAAACTTTCGGCTTACATAAGCCATTATCAAAGATGACAATTACTTTTCAATATATCAACCAATATCAACACGGACGAAACAATAATTATGGTCTGTTTTTGTTGCCTGAAAAATATCAAAGAAACGACTAACTCGTGTATACGAGACGCGGAAGCGAAAATCGCATCGCATCTCGTGACATCACACATGACCACGCGAGAAGTATTAAGTATGGGCAGTCGTTGGTATAAACCAATGGCTTCTGTTATCAATTATAGGCATTTAAGAATATTTGTGGAGATTTTGTAGTTTATTTTGTTCATTATTTTTTCGTCCGTGTATTGGTTGATATATTGAAAAGTAATTGTCATCTTTGATAATGGCTTATGTAAGCCGAAGGCATTAGATTGGATTTAAACATGTATCAATATGGTGATTTCCTTTCGTCTTTCAATGATAATGTTATTAATCTTATCAGACAATTTGAAAGCAACTTACTTAAAATAAATAGACAAAACTTGTCTATATTATTTAATGAAACATTCATCAATGAAAAATTGCTGTCTAAATATACACAATCTATCTATCTATCTATCTATCTATCTATCTATCTATCTGTATATATATATATATATATATATATATATATATATATATATATATATATATATAACTTGCATCTCTTCGCTACATTTTCCCTTTTTAAATATAATATTGATCCCGTGAATAAAAACTTTGAGTGATTTCCTGTTTTGAACAAAATTCGTCTCTCCATAGTTGTCTGTCTGGTCCTTTATCTGTTCAGGCACAAACACAGAAATGCATATATATCTACTATATTATATACAATATAATATACTACACACACATGCATAAAGACACATACACACATACATATATATAAATGCTCCGTTTATAATAAACAGTATTGACTACATTCACCGGCCTGAATCCCCGAGAAATTTCATAGAAAATATGTGTCCTCTGACAGGAATCGAACCAGTATCCAACATGGAACTGTAATATATATATGCTATACAATTTATCTACAGAGGAAGCGCTTGGTTAGCAATATGAAATCACTGTTTCTATGAAATTTCTTGGACAGTTTAGTACCATTAGCTAAACAGCGCTTCAGGGGAGGTAACTAAGTTATGAGGGAGAGAGTTTTTTTTAAGTATTAAGAACTATAGATATTTTAAACTATCTACTATACATATTTTAAGCATTTGTGCAGTATTCCTAATTACTTTTATTAAGGTTTGGTTCAATATTTTAATAACAATAGCTTCAAGTATTCTTAGTTTATCTTTTTTATTTCCATGAAAAATTATAGATGTATTTGCAACAAGAATTTTTATTATTTGCGAATTTGGACAGATATGCTGTTGTAAATGTTTACAAATGTTGGACGCATCTTTCAAATGAAAAATGAGCCACTGAAACAACCTAGTCGTAGTGTGGCAAATAATATATATATATATATATATATATATATATATATATAGAGAGAGAGAGAGAGAGAGAGATAGAGTAATACTCGTTTGGTAAAAAACCTCAGATAGCTCAACTTGTAGATATGTCAAAACAAATTGGTACCTGAAGAAAAAATTGGAAATAAAAAACAAAGAAAGAACTAAAAACATCCGAACAGGGTGAAATAAATCGTCCAGTGCCTCAAGTCTTTAGTCCAAAGAAAAAAAAAATCCAAGCGAGTAATAAGACTAAAATGTAGAGTGCTCAATACGCTGAGCAGAGCGGGAATAACTAAAATAAATCCTAAAGAGCCATGAAAACCTACCTAGCTTTCACCCAACGTATATATATATATATATATATATATATATATATATATATATATATACAAGTATATAATTGGTATATATGGAATGAATTCCAATAACAAACAATATATATATATATATAATATAGAAGGTGTCAAAAATTAAACTCATTCTTTAAATGACAATAAATGAAGTGTTTATTCTCTTATGAAATATTAATGTTATATATATATATATATATATATATATATATATATATATATATATATATATATATGTTACCAATTCCAAGCTCCTTTTCTTTCCCTTCTCTTTGTTTTCTTGATATATGATGAAAAATCAAAGCAATGCTTAAAATCATCATATAGTAATAGTAGTAGTAGTAGTCCATTTATCTTGCACGTTAATAAGAGTACCGTCTTTGGTTAATAACACACAGTCCTTTTGTGAACAGTGTTTGGAATGTTTTAACAGACCAATTTTTGCATGGCACTCTCTTCTGCAGTTCTGACAGACAAAACTGGAATGTGGAATGAAGGTCTTACATTGCTTCCTTGGTTGTCTTCTTATCTCCAACAATTTTCGCCTTTTTTCCTGCCTTTGTGATTCCTTGGGCAGAAAGACGTCAGCTCCTGTGATTATATGCTAGTTGTTTCCACCTACCAGAGTCAATGCCTATGCATTTCAGGTCCCACTTGCAGCCTACTAGATGATGTACTGTGGCCATCTCATCATACGCGGTATATTTTGCTATATAAACGTCATTCTTTGAATTTACGTGACCTAGTCATCATAGATGACATTTACAAAAGAGAAGATACATGATCCAGTAGATTGCTTTCTCATCCCTAAAATTCAAAAATCACAAAGAAAAGTTGATTGATGAATAATTATTTTATTCTCATTAAAAATTCTCTCTCATTGATCTGTAGCTATAAGTTCTACACAAATGTCAAATATGACACTATCAATTTTCCTTTTAATACATTGAACGTTCTTCTTGTCATTCAGCTTTATACTTGAATCAAATTTTGAAACCAAATTTGGATCAATATTTTTCATCAAGGGCAGTTACTTTTGTAGACTTTTTAAGACAAGTAGTTTGGCTCGAAGCTATCTATTAGTTCATGTGAGTCACTCTATTTGCCGCTGACCCATTATTATGAGATGATTTATGGGAAATCAATTAACATTTAATCTACAAGGTAATTCCAAAAAGATGTACTAACTTTATTTCCTGTAATTTCTTGAATTCATTCTTTTTTCAGATCGATGCATTTAATTTCATTTAATATTTAATTTAATCTATTAATCTTTCTAAGTCAATAACCATTAATATTTCTTAAGTTTAACCATTAATCTTGTTTGCATGTCGATAAACACTCCACTTATTTTCATTTAAAGAGTGAGCATATTTTTGGAGACACTCTGTATTTTGACACCAAGGTGGCTGGTTCGAATCCTGTCGAAGTGGACATTTTCTTTACTATGTTTTCTGAATTCGCAGCCCGGGAGACAAAATAAACACTGTTTAAAAAACAGTCACTTCAACTCAAATATGGGTATCCACTAAAAATAACCTTTGATTGACGTAATTATCTATATACAGTGATGTACGATAAAAGTGACTCACCTTATCCTTTGAATTTAGTTCACCTTTCCTTTCATCGGAGAAGAGAACATTTTTCCAGTCTTCTACGGTGAAATGTTTGTAATAGTGAGCCCATTCAAGTCTCTTGGCTTTGTTGGCTTTGCTTATTAGTGGCTTAAACCTTCGTGTACAAGATTTGTAGCCTTGTTCTAACAGCCACCGACGGATTGTTGAAGAGGCAAGACTAAAACCTTGCTCTTCGTTTAGACTGGCTGCAATTTCTTGGCTAGTTATAGTCCTATTCTTCGCAACTTCTCTCTTGATTACCCTGCCAGTTCTATCATCAATCTTTTCTTTCGTCCCCATGTTTCCTTCCTTGGAGCAGGAGTGGCATCATTATGTGCCCTAAGCACTCGAGAGACATTTGATTGCGAGGTTAAAGCAATTTCTGCAATTTCTCTCGTAGACTTGCCTGCTTTTGAGAGGGCAATAATAGATGCCTTAAGTGGTTCTGATTCGTGTTTGTACCCTTTCATCTGGTTAGTGACTTGAGTGGCTATTTCAAGCTGTTTTTATACTGTATTAGGCTTTCTGGAATATTCTGGAATAATTTAGATTTAATTTAAGCTTTTCTAGAATTCTCTAGAATATTATTCTGAGTGTATTGTAAAATAGTTTTCAATATTTTGTCAAAAGCTCTTGAATTTACCAGTTTAATCATTAGAATGCGATATCTGAGTCACTTTTTTTGCATAGAGTTTTTTTCCTGAATCTTATTTATATCCAAATTTATAATTGTCAATAGAATACCTTAGGGTGAATAAAAATTTTTTTCGAGGTAGTCGGGAAGGGGTCTTTATATTAGTAAGATCAAAAATTAATTTGACCCCCAAAACAATACACAAAAAATATTTTTAGTAAAATAATCATGTGAGTCACTTTTATCGAACAGCAGTATATATATATATATATATATATATATATATATATATATATATATATATATATATATATTCCGTTTTAAAAGTTAATAATAGTGTGCTTAAATAAATATTTCAAGTAATTAGTAATTTGGGAAAACGTCTAGATCACGAATCTACTGGATATTTGACCTATAAAATCTTTTCTTCAGATCAACGCATTTAATATCATTTAAGTTTTAATTTAAACCGTCACTCTTCTTTGTAGATTAATACACCTTAATGTTTCTTATCTGTAACCATTGACCTTGTTTGTAAGTCAATAAAAACTACATTTACTGCTATTTAAAGAGTGAGTACTTTTCGGAGTGGAACAGTGTAAGAACTGATACCTAAACACCTAGAGTGGAACGCTGTAAGAACTGATACCTAAACACATAGGGTGGAACGCTGTAAGAACAGATACCTAAACATCTGGGATGGAACGCTGTAAGAACAGATACCTAAACATCTGGGATGTAACGCTGTAAGAACTGATACCTAAACACCTGGAGTGAAAAGCTGTAAGAACTGATACCTAAATATCTGGGGTGGAACGCTGTAAGAACAGATACCTAAACACCTGGAGTGAAACGCTGTAAGAACTGATACCTAAATATCTGAGGTGGAACGCTGTAAGAACAGATACCTAAACATCTGGAATGGAACGCTGTAAGAACTGATACCTAAAAACATGGGGTGGAACGCTGTAAAAACAGATACCTAAACATCTGGGATGGAACGCTGTAAGAACTGATATCTAAAAACTTTCGGTGGAATACTGTAAGAACTGATACCTAAACACCTAGGGTGGAACGCTGTAAAAACAGATACATAAATATCTTACGGTGTGAACACTGTAAGAACTGATACCTAAACATCTGGTATAGAACGCTGTAAAAACTGATATCTAAATATCTGGGGTGGAATGCTGTAAGAACAGATACCTAAACATCTTTGATGGAACGCTGTAAGAACAGATACCTAAACACCTAGGGTGGAGCGCTATAAGAACAGATACCTAAACATCTGGCTTGAATGCTGTAAGAACTGATACCTAAACACCTGGGGTGGAATGCTGTAGGAACTGATGCCTAAATACCTGGGGTGGAACGCTGTAAGAACTGATACATAAACATCTGGTGCGGAACGTTGTAAGAACTGATACCTAAACGCCTAGGTTGGAACGCTGTAAGAACAGATACCTAAACATCTGGCTGGAATTCTGTAAGAACTGATACCTAAACACCTAGGGTAGAACGCTGTAAGAACTGATACCTAAACATCTGGCTGGAATGCTGTAAGAACTGATACCTAAACACCTGGGGTGGAACGCTGTAAGAACTGATACCTAAACACCTGGGGTGGAACGCTGTAAGAACTGATACCTAAACACCTGGGGTGGAACGCTGTAAGAACAGATACCTAAACACCTGGTGTGGAACGCTGTAAAAAACAGATACCTAAACATCTGGGGTGGAACACTGTAAGAACTGATACCTAAACACTTGGGATGGAATGCTGTAACATCTGACACCTATATACCTGGGATGGAACGCTGTAAGAACTGATAACTAAACAAATATTATAGCTAAATATTGTTCCATTGGGATAAAATGTATAAAAGACTTTTTTGAATATCTTAAATTGTATTCCTTGGAAAGATTTCGATGCAATGTCAATATCAATATTTCAACTGCAATTTACACACTTTCGGCTGAGAACTGATCAAGGTCGAAGAAGCTATCAGCCGAAATACTGTGATATCGATCTACGGTATCAGCTATTCTCAACTGAGAACAGCATTATTGATTTTTAAAAGATTATTAACCTTTTGCAAGTTATTTAAAGCCAGAGAATTTTTTAATTTGTACGATTTTTTTTTAGATGTTAATGCTTAACTGATACAAGTCCGACTAATTAACCCTATAGTCGAGGAAAGAAGTGGTGGGTTTATACTTTCCCCAAGGTTATTTGCGCCGAAGAAAATATAACCAACCTGATTGGAAATGGAACTCGTCTCTCGATTTCTGGGGTCGAGTCATTAACAAATTAAACACCAGCTGCACACGCCAAGAACTTACAAATATCACCTGGTATTACCTAAACATCTGGGATGGAACTGTGGAAGAAAGATGCCTTATCGGTTTTTGTTTGTAAGAACTGATTTAGGTGAAGAGGGGTGTTCAAAAGCCAAATAAACATAAAAAAAAAGGGTGGAACAAAACAAGAAGTGTTTCTTCTAACATGTGGCAACCTTGCATTATTACCCAAATATTCATAGAAATAACGATTTAAACTTTTTTAAACTCTGGTTTATTAAACAGGTTGAACTGATTTTTTTTTTTTGGAAACGGAAAATAATTGAGTTGAAAATAATTCACTAAGTTGAAAAGAACAGATCCCTAAACAAAGAAGAAGGAAGGAAAGAAGGGAGGAAAAACCTGGGGAAAAAATGGAAAGAACTAATGGATGATGCAACCCGGTCATAAGCGAAAAAACAGATCACCTAGATATCTTGGCCTGCGAACAGTTGAACATCTGATGGATTTTAAAAACAATACCTAAATTCTGCGATTGAATTTGAAATGAAAAATCATTTAAAGGGGAAAAACTAACCAAGCTGGGATGGAACGCTGTAAGAACGATACCTAAACATATCGGGTCAAATGGGTGTAACCTGGCCTAAACTTTGCGTGGAAAGAACTCATTGTCAAATTGGAGAAAACTAATTTCTAAAATTTAGAACAATAGAAACAGATACCTTTTAATCGGAGAAAAAAAAACAGATTTTTGGGTTGAGGGGGTGACCGGTGGAACTGTACCTAAAGATTCTGGCCTGTTAAACAATTGGAAACCCACGATAATAAAGTGGGGAAACATTTTCAACGTGAAAGATAATAAGATTTTCTGACTGTCTGTAAGAACTGACAAAAAACAGAGGTGGAAAACTGTTGTCTCAAACTCCTATGGTGGAATATTCTTTCCTGAAGTCAAACTAATTAGCGGAAGGCTGTTTGACAGAAACATTTGAGAAAAAAAGCCAAGATTGTCATTTTCGTACGTGAAAAATGGGCAAATACCTAGAAAGGCCTGTTTTTAAAACAAGAACGATGTAAACCACGCCCGGGTTGGAATGGGAGGCGCCCAATCACAAACACCTTGTGTGGAACGCGGTCACGTGATATGCGGAAAGAAACGTTGAATGCTCGATCCTAACCATTGGTCAAAAACGGTCACCTGACATACGAAATATCTGTGGAGAGAACGGTGTACGCCTCCCCACCAAAACACTGTGAGGTGGAACGCTGAAAACAATACCGATAATGGGGGGTGGAATTAATGCGGCTATTGGAACACCTCGGATGGAACCCTGTACGAAACATACCCACCCCGGTTTGCTGCGGCGTCAATAAAAAGCAGGACCCCAGTCGACAGAAATCAGGTGAGTTGAGAACTGCGGCTGAGTTGCGGCAACGCTGTTCCAACAGATCCCAAACATCTGGGGAGGATCTTTCCAACCAAGTCGCTAAACACTTGGATGGAACTTCTCTGATACCAAAACACCCGACGGAAGAAGAAGATCTGATTAAACACCTGGGATGGAACGCAGAGAAGATCCAGCCCAAGTGGAAGACAACGCTATAAGATCTCTAATTAAATACCGACGAAGAACGAAGAAGAACTGGTAATTAAACAAATTATCGATAAATATTGTTCCATTGGGATAAAAATGTATAAAAGACTTTTTTGAATATCTTAAACTGTATTCTAAAGATTTCGGCAAATTCGAAATATTTCAACTGTGTGATAGAAGCTTTCGGCCATAGTCCACAGAGCTATCAGGAAAATTTGAGAACAATTTTGTTTTTCTGTAACGGACATTAGATTTTTTTAAGGTTGTTAACCTTTTTTTATTTATCAGCAATCCTTTTGTCTCGTGAGTTTTTTTTCTTTTAATTGTTTTTGATACCCCGTCGGACTCAACCCTATATCGGGAAAGAATCCCTGCTTGGTCCCCAAGTCTGTGCTAAGAAAATCTAAACACAGCGTGGGTGGACAGACCGGAGATCAGATTTCCAATTTTTAAGCCATTAACCAATTATTGGGCTGCACATCCATGAAAGGCACCTGGTGATCATCCAACCATCACCTGTGGAAGCGGCACGGTTAACCAGGTTTTGTTTGTATTTTTAGGAGGAACGACGTCACAGTTCAATAAATAAACAAGAAAAAAGACCCTGGGCCAGGTGTGTAACCGTCTACAGGACGTTTATTTCTTTTATGGTGACTGAAACGAAATAAATGCCCCTTACTTGAGTATGTCCGTTTTGCTTGTTGGTTCAGAAATAATTCACAGAAGGTAAGTATATGAACGGGTAAAGATGGTCGAGCCCAAGTTAGCCTAGCGCTGAGTTGGTATGGCCAAACCTCTACTTCCTCTTGGGCCTTTTTGGTGACTGAATGGTTTGGTTTAATTTGTTTTACGGCATATCAACCTCAATGGGTCATTTAATGCCGACAAGATCTTTTTTGGTAGCAATATTTTTTCCAAAAATGTATTCCAGGTAATATTTTTTCTTCAAAAATGTATTGCTGGTAAAAATGTATTGCTAGTAATAATTATTTACAAAAATGTATTGCTAGTAATATTTATTTTCTTCAAAAATGTATTGCTGGTAATAATTTTTCCGCAAAAAAATTATTGCTGGTATTGAAACATATTTTTAGACTATCATAGTGTTTTGACCCCAGTTTAAGGGTTAACTCTTTGCCCATAGTTGGGACCCAAACAGGTGCTACCACCTCGGGTCAGGGTGGACCTGGGAATACCAGCAATTAAGAGGTGGTTCTACGTTCCTCAAAACCTCCTGATCAAAGGCCTTCCTGTTGGACGTAGTTTATCGTCTTACCCTGGACGCGGATGTAGTTTATCGTCTTACCCATGATGCTATAGTAACTGAAACGAAATTAAATGTCTCTTGCTTGAGTTTTTCTTGTTGGGCCAGAAATAATTTACAGGAAGTAAGGATATGAACGGGTCGAGCTGAAGTTAACCTAGCGCTGAGTTGGGATGACCAAACCTCTACTTCCTCTAAAGCTGTTGAAAACACGCTTGAACGATGCCGTTGGAAAGTGGAAAGAGTTCAGTCATCAGTGGACCGGAGAAAAGTAATATTCTTCAGTGGGAACGCTATTACTGTGTGGATCACATGTTGAAACTAAGAGGAAAAAGAGAAAGATTTTGTCCTTTCCGGAAGTGGGGTTATAAAATCGCACACGTGTCTAGAAACGATTTCCGGTTTCTTTATAACTTTCATCATAAGTATTGTTTTTTTTTACTCGTTACTATTATTTCATTTATAGGTTTTATCCCACACAGCAATAAAAATGAGGAATTAAGACGGCAAAAGATAACATTTGACATTGCATTTAAATTTTTGAAGATGAAAGTTGAGTGGAAAGCAAGAAGATGGAAGAGAGTTCCACAAGTGTGAAGTGCGAGAGAAGACATTTTTACGGTTACATCTAGTCACTTCATCTGTAAAATGATGAGTGTTGTCTATCTTTCTTTCTTTTTATCAATCTTTCACAGTCACTTCATATATTTTTTAAACATAAAATCGACATGTGACCAGAAACCATTTCCGGTTTCTTTATAAATTGCATCATGGGGAAATGAAATAATTTTTTTTCATTCTTTATTAATATTTCATTTATTGCCTTTATTTCATTTTTCCGATACGATCTAAGTACCGACCAGCTTCGACGTTGCTTAACTTCAGTGATCATACGAGAACCAGCGTTTCAACCTGATATAGTCGCAAGCCCTCCTCCGAGAAATTAGATATTTACACTTGCTTTGTGCAAAGTTTCAATAGTTCTGGAGCTTTCGACGTTTTCTTTTTTATTCGGTTATTTTTCCCCAATTGATTATTGAGTAAAAATATTTTACTGTTTGGTCTTTCTTCCGTCTTTCCACATGGGAACGGGGGGAAAGACATTTTCTTTAGCGTCTAAAAATGGAGTAAAAGTGAAAATAAACTTGTCTGCCAAATCCATCAGTAAAAAAAGTATTGAAACGGAAACAAATTGTCTCTGTTTTATCACCGATTCGGCATAGGACTTGCTTGACCCGATGTGAAAATACACGTTTAAGAATACTGTCGAGGTGGACCGCCTCCACTTACTTTGCAAAATCTAGACTTGTAAAATCTTAAAACAAGTTAGAACCAAGTTACATAACTAATTTTCATAGGGATACTCGTTTAGCTGAGTTACTTTTTGACTTTAGAAGAAACCGGAAATCCAATCCTAAACAGGAAACAAGGGATAAACCTCTACTCCTGTTCAAAGGACCAGGAATGAGCGTGAACCGGGCTGTAGAAGGTATATAGCTTCGTTTATAGGTTCGCTGGTTCACACTCCTTCCCGGTCTTTTCAACAGATCGAGTTCAAGTTAACCTAGCTCTGAGTTGAACGGGTCGAGTTCAAGTTAACCTAGCTCTGAGTTGAACGGGTCGAGTTCAAGTTAATCTAGCTCTGAATTGAACGGGTCGAGTTCAAGTTAACCTAGATCCGAGTTGAACAGGTCGATTCAAGAACCTAGCTCTGGGTTGAACAGGTCAGTTCAAGTTAACCTAGCCTCCGAGTTGAACGGGTCGAGTTCAAGTTAACCTAGCTCTGAGTTGAACGGGTCGAGTTCAAGTTAACCTAGCTCTGAGTTGAATGGGTCGAGTTCAAGTTAATCTAGCTCTGAGTTGAACGGGTCGAGTTCAAGTTAACCTAGCTCTGAGTTGAACGGGTCGAGTTCAAGTTAATCTAGCTCTGAGTTGAACGGATCGAGTTCAAGTTAACCTAGCGCTGAGTTGGGATGATCAAACCCCTACTTCCTCTAAAGCTGTTGAAATGTTTAAACGCAATGTCAAATGTCATCCCCTGTTTCCTGTTTCGGATTGGGGTTCCGGTTCGTTCTAAAGTCTTCGACTTTATACTTCTAACGTGTACATCTAAACTCTCTAGTTCTATTTACTTTATTTTTTCCTCAATGGGAGTAGATAGGTTCGCCTATTGTCCATTTTACACTCTTCAAAGTTTGGAGATCAATGTGGGATTCTGTTACATACTGCTGCAAAATTTGGTATGTCAGTCAGAATTTTTGCCACAAATTGTCTTGTTCCAAAAAATGTTGGTGGAGATTACCTGACAAAAAGAGAACAACCTTTCTTCTAATGTCAATAGATAGGTTCACCTATTGCCCGGTTCACACTCCTCCCAGATCTTTTGAACAGGAGTAGAGTTGTATCGCTTGTTTCCTGTTTAGGACTGGGTTTCCGGTTCCTTTTAAAATCTATTTTTTTATTTCCTAAATGAGAGTAGATATGTTCACCTATCTTCGGGTTCAAACTTCTTTCCATACTTTTGAAATGGAATAGAGGTTTCTGGTTCCTTATAAAGTTTACTTCAACTCTATACTTCTAAAGTCTACCCAGTAAATGTTAAGTGTTTAAACCCATTAAAGTGCTGCCACATAATTGATCGACTGTAGAATACTGCGAGAAAAAAAAGGACTTGTACACGTATACTTAATTACGTGACCAGCCAGTATAATTTAATATTTACCGCTTCTTCATTTACCCTATTTTGATTACAGAGTATCTGATTACACTCCATTTGCGGACAGAAAAAATATGAGATATAACAATAACATTTTACATTTGTTAAATGAATCTTTTCTTCCTGGGGTTCTAGGAATATTTACACACGCTAATTGGTCATTAATTTTGCATTTAATCATTTCGCCCAAGCAAATAATAATGCCATTTGAGAAATGCCTAAAAGGAGATTCGAGGAACAGGATTGGAGAAAACAGGAGATGGCGATTGTCGTTGCATTTAAATTATTAAAGACTGTAGTTGGCAGGGAAGCAAGAAAATCGGAAAGGAACTGCACAGGTAAGAAATGCGAGAAAAGAAATTACTAGAATTAAATAAACGATTGCCTCTAGCTCGTTCAACAGTAAAAACGGTGAGACCTAGTTGCCAATCGAGTAGCACGCTTAAATTTATGCAGTCGAAGCACTAAGGAGGAAAGCTCATCAGAACAATTGCTGTGAAAATATCTGCAGAAAAAGATAGAGAGAAACCACGTCACATCGGCGACAAAGCGACTTAAGACGAGCTGTCAGGTCAGGGTCGATAACATTACAGACCCTTCTTTGAATTTTGTCAGGAATCTCGAGACATATAGCCGGAGCACCTGGACAGATACGACTGAAGTATTTAATGAACGGACAAATGGTAGATTTATAAATGTACAAAATAGATTCTGACTAGAAAAATGGTCTGGCATCAGAGAGTGAACCAACTTTTATAGTAGACCCAATAATGACTGCTTTCTCGCTTCCGTGTACACTCGTCTGTCACGGGGGCCAGCTAATCCTTATTGCACATACCAGCTCTGACATATTTGCTTTTCTTCAACACACAAAGAGATAAGCTGTGTTTATACTGCAGCTATGCAGTATATATAATTGTCATTATCTGAAGCGATCAACAACTTTAGAGGTTATCAAAAATATGAACACGGCCTGTAATGTTCAGAATCTCTGTCACGACGGCTTGTTATTTCGTGTCGCGATAACTATCAAATAATTCCGTCTACATAATTTCATTCACGAGGTATGGATCAAATCGTGGTATGGTTTTTCTGGGACTTCCCAACGGTTTTCATGCCCAGGGCGATCCTCTGAAGAAGTCACGACCTTGAAAAATCGGTCATGGTTTGAATCAAGTTTAGTCTTTATGGTCGGTATGCGAATGTTCTAGTCATGCGCCTATAATACGGAATCTTTTAAATGTTTTAATAAAACAACTATACAGATTGTGAACAGAAAAACCTGGCTTCTTCAAATATCCGAAGGCTTTTACCCCTAAGCTATCCCGAAGGGAAATTTTTATTAAGTTTATTATCAGCGATCAATTAAAAGAAATCTGTTCTTGTCAAGCACTAAATCTTCGACCGCGCAAGAAACGAAGGAAAGTCACGTCCGTCGACGGCAAGATGAAATACATTTGGGCTTTTTGCCACATCAGCTAAAACTGAAATTAACCCGATTAATCTGAAGAAAAAAAGAAAAAGAAAAAGAAAAGTTTAATCAACTGAATTTGAATGAAACTAAAAATGGCGGAATAAAGAAAATTAAACAAACCTTGACCTGCGAATTGAAGTTGCTTTTAAAACTCTTTCAAGATGACTAATTCACAATTAGATTTAGTGAAAAGGTCCTTGAGTCAGGTCGGAACGACCCAGACTATTAAAGCTCATCCAAAAGATAAATGCTCTTTTACCCGTCACGAGAATCTTAATTTTTACCACTAATCGGCTCAGTGGGGAATGGGATGGTGCTCGCAGTCGTCCTGGCTGCGAGCGTTAAAGTACATGTAATGAAATCCGGATAACTTTTGATGCATATTTTGTCCAGTTGGAATAACTGGCAGGTGATGCTTAACAGAGTAACGACTCAATCTGAGGATACCATGAGACGAACACGCGAGCAACATTGGAAAGGTATGAATCATCTTCATCCACCCCCAGCTATAGGTAAATAGCAGAACAGACCGGGTTTTATAGCCTTATATGGCAACTGGTCTAACGCAGAAAGAAGTGGCAACCTACTGCGGGAAAAACTCTGCCTTGTCAGTCATGTATCGAAAGATACATGATCGCCTAAGTGTGTATCATGTATAGCACATAACTGACTGAAATTCACTTACGTGCTAATACCCTTGGGAATAGGTATGAATCCTCTTCTTCTCCTCCCAGCTAAGGGTAAATAGCAGGACAGACCGGGTTCTATAACCTTGGATGGCAACTGGTCTACTGCAGAAAGAAATGGCAATCTACTGCGGGAAAAAATCTGCCTCGTTAGTCATGTATCGAAAGATACATGATCGCCTAAGCGTGTATCACGCATGGCACATAACTGACTAAATGAAAAGACAAAACTTATTAAGAGCTACAAAGGACAGGAAGATGTGGAGGGCCACGATCGCCAACGCCCTGAAGGGACACGGAAAATAAAAGAAGTGCTACACAAACCTTTTTTCCACGGAGATAATTAAGATATATAGTGAAACGGCAAAAATATTTTTAATGCTATGTCCCTTCAGGTCTTGGGCGTTTAAGTCTCTCCACAACTTCCCATCCTTTCTGACTCTAAGCATTTGTTGTCTCCGTACTATGACTCCCAATCGCTGTTCTGCCACCCAGTTAGACAAACTCGTTTGGTGTATTAATCGCCGTTTCTCTCATGCCTTCAGATCGTGGGCGCACACGGCTCTCTACAACTTCCTATTTTTTTAGCTCTCAGCAATGATTCCTCCCTTATTATTCGTCGCAGTTTCTTTTCTGTCATCCGCTTAGACATGTTCGTTAGGAACGCTAATTACCGTCTCCCTTGTTCTTTCAAGACGTGGACGCTCATGGCTCTCCACAACTTCTCATCGTTTGTAACTCTCAATATTTTTCTTCTTACTATGCCTTCGAGTCCCGGTTCTGTTGTCCTTCTTCAAAAGTTCATTAAGTACGTTAATTACCGCTTCTCTTGTCTCGTAAGAGCGTGGGCAGTCATGACCCTCCACAACTTCCTACAGTTTGTACCTCTCAGCAGTGTTTTTGCCCCTTATTATATCTCCCATTCCCTGTTTTGATGTAAAATTGCACACGTTTGTTTGATACGTTATCACCGTTTTCATTGTCACTTTAGGACGTTTGTGGTCATAACTCTCCACAACTTCCTAACTGTTAGTATTTATTCCGTTATTATCTTCGCAGTCGTTGTTCTGTCAAACATTTACACAAGCTCGATAGGTATGTTACTCGCTGATTCACCCCGCCCCTCTTGCCTTCAATAAGGTCTGTGATTTTCAAATCATCCAAGGTTTATTTAATCCTTATGTGTCCAAGAAATTACAAAAATCTCGTCCTGAATCTATTTACAAGTGTCCGTTTTCTTATTTTCTTTAAAGCTTTCACGTATCTCGTCACAGTCAATAGCATTCTCAGCATCCTTCTGTAGAATCAAATTTTTGTTGCCACAAGTCTCTTCTTCATCTGTGAGGGAATTGTCGTGCATTTACGCACATATAGGAAGTTTGATATTATATAGCAGTTCAGATCTAATTAAAGTTTCGCGGTTCTTAATATTTTGCTTAGCTTTTGAAAATCAACATCCATTATCCGATTGTGAATTTCGATGTCTGTATCATGTTTTCCGTTCTCTGTTATAATACCTATAACAGATATTTAAATTTATAAACTTGTTTGATACATCTCCAATACATCGCACACCACTTAACTTTCGTTCTCACGGCAGTAATTTCTGCCATCTTGGTGGATAGATATTTCTCGCTCAGTAGACATAATCTCTGGGATATAATATATGCGAATATGACAGATTCAGAATGAAAACAGAAAAAAAAAACTAAAGGAAATAAAAAACAAAGGACTATCAACTATATGAAGACAAAATCCGCGAATTTCGACACAACAGACTGCCTAAGGTTTGATATAGGTATTGGAGACATCAAAATCAGTTACAAAAATTTAACTTTGGTTTTTCCTAGTAACAGACGATAAAAAATGTGGCACAGAAACGCGGATGCGCATAAGAATGGAGAAAGATGATTTTCAGAAACTAAATAAAGACTTAAGAGACAGGAAATACCATTAGAAACAAAGAAAACAGTGCTGAACTGCTATGTAATATCTGGTCTCCTGTATGAAAGTGAATGCGTATAAAAATAGAGTACAGAGAATTAAGCGATAAAAAACAAAGAGTACTGAAGAGCTATAGAGAATATCTTAACAGATGAAGAAGAGACTTGAAGCAGACAAAGATGTGGTCGTACATAGGAATATAAAGTATAAAGAGAAAGACAAATATCATTAGAAACAAAGAAAAGAGTGCTGGACAGCTATGCAATATTTAATATATGGCAATGGATGCTGGACAATCTATTCACAGAAGAAGAGGAGACGCTACGCGAGAAAGATATGGTTCTAGAGACGAAGACAAAGTATAAAGAGAAAGGCAAATATCGTTAGAAATAAAGAAAAGAATGCTGAACGGTTATGCAATATTTAATCTTCTATATAGCAATGAATGCTGGACAATCTCTTTACAGATGAAGAGGAGACGCGAAGCGACAAAGATGTGGTCCTACAGACGAAGACAAAGTATAAAGAGATAGGCGAATATCATTAGAAACAAAGAAAAGAGTGTTGAACTCATATGTAATATCTAATCTTCGATATGGCATCGAATGCTGGACAATTTCATCAAAAGGTGAATAGGGGACTAGACAAATATGTGATTTTGCTGAAGAATATTCAAAATAACATGTGTGAAACGCGAAAAGATTAAGGGAAATAAAAACAACAAACAAAAGTATACTTACAAGCAAATAAAGATTAAATCACTGGGGCGTATAACAAGGAAAGATACTTGGAGATTTTAACACTCACAAGAGATACTGGAAAACCTATAGACTGTCGTTAAATCGGGTAAGAAATGACTTGTTAATTTTAATGTTCCCAAAACGAAATTGTTCTCTATCAATTATCATCTGAGAGACACCGTTCTGTTTTCTATCGTCATGGCTGATGCTAACCTCCATGAGAATGACTCATTGGGCTTTCTTGGACTAACATATTTCACTGACATGAAGTGGAAAGGTTTTATTCAATCAATTGCTCGGTTTGGTCAGCTGCTAAGAAACTTGGTTCGCTGTATCATACCAGGCATTTTTTTCTCTCCAGAATCTATCTTATATATTTATAAGTCTAACATTCGTCCAGGCTTCAGATATTGCTGTCACGTATGGTCTGGTCCTTCTGGTCATTTAAAGATCTCTGATAAAATCCGAAGAAGAATCTGCAATATTATTGGTCCTGAGCTGCCATCTTGGCTTCAGTCACTTTCCTACTGCCGAAACATAGCTTCCCTGTGTCTTTTCTATAAATACTGTCATGTTAATTATCCTGATGAATATTCCTCTCTGATACCTAGATTTTATGAATTTAAACGCAGTACTAGATTGGTAGCTAGGTCTCGTCGTTTTATAGTTGAGGTATTATGGTGGCTGTAGGAAGAATGGTAAGTAAGAATGTAAGGAATTCTGTGGTATTTTTGTGTTAGTAGTTGTGGCGAATAAATGCAGCCTGAAGACCAGCGTTTCCCGTGTCACTACTTTTGGCCTTGTTTACAGTTGAATTGGTTAGCTGTAACCGTAAGTTCTATGCTAACAGTTTCTTCTCTCGCACTTCTCGTTTGTGGAAATCTCTTCCGGCTTCTTGCTTCCGAATCAGGTTTGATCTTCAAAAGTTTAAATGTAATGTCAATCGTTATCTTCTGTCTACTTAATTCCTCTTTCTTTTATTATTTTCTCTCTTTAATAGTATTTTTTTTTCATACTCACCGCAACTCTTACGCCTTAGTGGCTTTATAGCTTTTTTTTAGGGTGAAATCATTAAAAAGTCAAGAGATGTAGGATGAGACAGCGAGCAACTTGTTTGAATGAAGAGCTCAAGTGAACAAAGGGGACGTCGTAAAGAGATAAAGCTTGCTTTGAACAACAATGGATAATAGTTGTGGAGAGCCATGATGGCACACATACTGGCACATAGCGAAGAATTGAGCTCATTCTAGGCTGGCCTTGTGCCAGATAAAAGATCGGCGAATATCGCGTTCCGGTTGGCTAGGCAAAGTGAATACCCCGAAAAAGGGCGAATCGCAAGCCTTCTCCTTTGTCACGCGTCGCTAATCACCATATTTCCTTGATTCTGCATTTTCTGAAATGCCATTCAATCGGAAACAGTTCAACATGTCTTACGACTTTTTAGCAGAGATCCGTGCAAGGGGGCGGGGTGGGGCGGGGCGGGGTGATGCGGGTGAGGGAAAGAGTCAATGAGGATGGGTTGGTCGATGTGAATTCGGCTGCTGACGTTAGAAAAAAATGGAAGTACTTAACGCTAGAAATAATCTCTTGGTGCGCGGATAAGAGTTTGATTCTAGATCAGAGATATTGCTTTATCAGCAAGTATCAAGAAATCGAGGCTGACGATCGAAGAACAGATCCGCCGACTATGATGCAATGAGAAACGACAAAAATTGAAATAAAAATTAAATCGTATTAATTAATCACAAAATATTAAAAACATTATTTAAAAATTAGATTCTTAAGGACTTACATTTCGTTTACAGACTAGTATTCTCATCTTTGTTGTATTCAACTCTCCAGCCTTCCTAGTGTTGTCTAAAGTTCTCAGATGAAGTATTGTCATTATTCCATGAATTATTCAGACTAGTATCCTCATCTTTGTTGTATTCAACTCTCCAGCCTTCCTAGTGTTGTCTAAAGTTCTCAGATGAAGTATTGTCATTATTCCATGAATTCTTCAGACTAGTATCCTCATCTTTGTTGTATTCAACTCTCCAGCCTTCCTAGTGTTGTCTAAAGTTCTCAGATGAAGTATTGTCATTATTCCATGAATTATTCAGACTAGTATCCTCATCTTTGTTGTATTCAACTCTCCAGCCTTCCTAGTGTTGTCTAAAGTTCTCAGATGAATTCCATGAATATTGTCATTATTCCATGAATTCTTCAGACTAGTATCCCTCATCTTTGTTGTATTCAACTCCCCTGCCTTCCTAATGTTGTCTAAAGTTCTCAGATGAAGTATTGTCATTATTCCATGAATTATTCAGACTAGTATCCTCATCTTTGTTGTATTCAAATCTCCAGTCTTCCTAGTGTTGTCTAAAAGTTCTCAGATGAAATATTGTCATTATTCCATGAATTATTCAGACTAGTATCCTCATCTTTGTTGTATTCAACTCTCCAGCCTTCCTAGTGTTGTCTAAAGTTCTCAGATGAAGTATTGTCATTATTCCATGAATTATTCAGACTAGTATCCTCATCTTTGTTGTATTCAACTCTCCAGCCTTCCTAGTGTTGTCTAAAGTTCTCAGATGAAATATTTTCATTATTCCATGAATTATTCAGACTAGTATCCTCATCTTTGTTGTATTCAACTCCCCAGCCTTCCTAGTGTTGTCTAAAGTTCTCAGATGAAGTATTGTCATTATTCCATGAATTATTCAGACTAGTATCCTCATCTTTGTTGTATTCAACTCTCGAGCCTTCCTAGTGTTGTCTAAAGTTCTCAGATGAAGTATTGTCATTATTCCATGAATTATTCAGACTAGTATCCTCATCTTTGTTGTATTCAACTCTCCAGCCTTCCTAGTGTTGTCTAAAGTTCTCAGATGAAGTATTGTCATTATTCCATGAATTATTCAGACTAGTATCCTCATCTTTGTTGTATTCATCTCTCCAGCCTTCCTAGTGTTGTCTAAAGTTCTCAGATGAAGTATTGTCATTATTCCATGAATTATTCAGACTAGTATCCTCATCTTTGTTGTATTCAACTCTCTAGCCTTCCTAGTGTTGTCTAATGTTCTCAGATGAAGTATTGTCATTATTCCCCGAATTCTTCAGACTAGTATCCTCATCTTTGTTGTATTCAAATCTCCAGCCTTCCTAGTGTTGTCTAAAGTTCTCAGATGAAGTATTGTCATTATTCCATGAATTATTCAGACTAGTATCCTCATCTTTATTGTATTCAACTCTCCAGCCTTCCTAGTGTTGTCTAAAGTTCTCAGATGAAGTATTGTCATTATTCCATGAATTATTCAGACTAGTATCCTCATCTTTTGTTGTATTCAACTCTCCAGTCTTCCTAGTGTTGTCTAAAGTTCTCAGATGAAGTATTGTCATTATTCCATGAATTATTCAGACTAGTATCCTCATCTTTTGTTGTATTCAACTCTCCAGTCTTCCTAGTGTTGTCTAAAGTTCTCAGATGAAGTATTGTCATTATTCCATGAATTATTCAGACTAGTATCCTCATCTTTGTTGTATTCAACTCTCCAGCCTTCCTAGTGTTGTCATCTTTGTTGTAAAGTTCTCAGATGAAGTATTGTCATTATTCCATGAATTATTCAGACTAGTATCCTCATCTTTGTTGTATTCAACTCTCCTGCCTTCCTAATGTTGTCTAAAGTTCTCAGATGAAGTATTGTCATTATTCCATGAATTATTCAGACTAGTATCCTCATCTTTGTTGTATTCAACTCTCCAGCCTTCCTAGTGTTGTCTAAAGTTCTCAGATGAAGTATTGTCATTATTCCATGAATTATTCAGACTAGTATCCTCATCTTTGTTGTATTCAACTCTCCAGCCTTCCTAGTGTTGTCTAAAGTTCTCAGATGAAGTATTGTCATTATTCCATGAATTATTCAGACTAGTATCCTCATCTTTGTTGTATTCAACTCTCCAGCCTTCCTAGTGTTGTCTAAAGTTCTCAGATGAAATATTGTCATTATTCCATGAATTATTCAGACTAGTATCCTCATCTTTGTTGTATTCAACTCTCCTGCCTTCCTAATGTTGTCTAAAGTTCTCAGATGAAGTATTGTCATTATTCCATGAATTATTCAGACTAGTATCCTCATCTTTGTTGTATTCAACTCTCCAGCCTTCCTAGTGTTGTCTAAAGTTCTCAGATGAAGTATTGTCATTATTCCATGAATTATTCTGACTAGTATCCTCATCTTTGTTGTATTCAACTCTCCAGCCTTCCTAGTGTTGTCTAAAGTTCTCAGATGAAATATTGTCATTATTCCATGAATTATTCAGACTAGTATCCTCATCTTTGTTGTATTCAACTCTCCAGCCTTCCTAGTGTTGTCTAAAGTTCTCAGATGAAGTATTGTCATTATTCCATGAATTATTCAGACTAGTATCCTCATCTTTGTTGTATTCAACTCCCCAGCCTTCCTAGTGTTGTCTAAAGTTCTCAGATGAAGTATTGTCATTATTCCATGAATTATTCAGACTAGTATCCTCATCTTTGTTGTATTCAACTCTCCAGCCTTCCTAGTGTTGTCTAAAGTTCTCAGATGAAGTATTGTCATTATTCCATGAATTATTCAGACTAGTATCCTCATCTTTGTTGTATTCAACTCCACAGCCTTGCTAGTGTTGTCTAAAGTTCTCAGATGAAGTATTGTCATTATTCCATGAATTATTCAGACTAGTATCCTCATCTTTGTTGTATTCAACTCTCCAGCCTTCCTAGTGTTGTCTAAAGTTCTCAGATGAAGTATTGTCATTATTCCATGAATTATTCTGACTAGTATCCTCATCTTTATTGTATTCAACTCTCCAGCCTTCCTAATGTTGTCTAAAGTTCTCAGATGAAGTATTGTCATTATTCCATGAATTATTCAGACTAGTATCCTCATCTTTGTTGTATTCAACTCTCCAGCCTTCCTAGTGTTGTCTAAAGTTCTCAGATGAAATATTGTCATTATTCCATGAATTATTCAGACTAGTATCCTCATCTTTGTTGTATTCAACTCTCCAGCCTTCCTAGTGTTGTTCTCAGATGAAGTTTGTCTTTATTCCAATGAAATATTGTCATTATTCCATGAATTATTCAGACTAGTATCCTCATCTTTGTTGTATTCAACTCTCCAGCCTTCCTAATGTTGTCTAAAGTTCTCAGATGAAGTATTGTCATTATTCCATGAATTATTCAGACTAGTATCCTCATCTTTGTTGTATTCAACTCTCCTGCCTTCCTAATGTTGTCTAAAGTTCTCAGATGAAGTATTGTCATTATTCCATGAATTATTCAGACTAGTATCCTCATCTTTGTTGTATTCAACTCTCCAGCCTTCCTAGTGTTGTCTAAAGTTCTCAGATGAAGTATTGTCATTATTCCATGAATTATTCAGACTAGTATCCTCATCTTTGTTGTATTCAACTCTCCAGCCTTCCTAATGTTGTCTAAAGTTCTCAGATGAAGTATTGTCATTATTCCATGAATTATTCAGACTAGTATCCTCATCTTTGTTGTATTCAACTCTCCAGCCTTCCTAGTGTTGTCTAAAGTTCTCAGATGAAGTATTGTCATTATTCCATGAATTATTCAGACTAGTATCCTCATCTTTGTTGTATTCAACTCTCCAGCCTTCCTAGTGTTGTCTAAAGTTCTCAGATGAAGTATTGTCATTATTCCATGAATTATTCAGACTAGTATCCTCATCTTTGTTGTATTCAACTCTCCAGCCTTCCTAGTGTTGTCTAAAGTTCTCAGATGAAGTATTGTCATTATTCCATGAATTATTCAGACTAGTATCCTCATCTTTGTTGTATTCAACTCTCCAGCCTTCCTAGTGTTGTCTAAAGTTCTCAGATGAAGTATTGTCATTCTCAGATAGTCATTATTCCATGAATTATTCAGACTAGTATCCTCATCTTTTGTTGTATTCAACTCTCCAGCCTTCCTAATGTTGTCTAAAAGTTCTCAGATGATTATTCCATGAATTATTGTATCCTCATTTGTTGTATTCAACTCTCCAGCCTTCCTAGTGTTGTCTAAAGTTCTCAGATGAAGTTTTTATTCCATGAATTATTCAGTATCCTCATCTTTGTTGTATTCAACTCCCCAGCCTTCCTAGTGTTGTCTAAAGTTCTCAGATGAAGTATTGTCATTATTCCATGAATTATTCTGACTAGTATCCTCATCTTTGTTGTATTCAACTCTCCAGCCTTCCTAGTGTTGTCAAAGTTCTCCAGATGAAAGTATTGTCATTATTCCATGAATTATTCAGACTAGTATCCTCATCTTTGTTGTATTCAACTCTCCAGCCTTCCTAATGTTGTCTAAAGTTCTCAGATTCTCAATGAGTCATTATTCCATGAAGTATCCTCATCTTTTATTCAACTCTCCTGTCATTAAAGTTCTCAGATGAATTATTATTCCATGAATTCTTCAGTATCCTCATCTTTGTTGTATTCAACTCCCAGCCTTCCTAGTGTTGTCTAAAGTTCTCAGATGAAGTATTGTCATTATTCCATGAATTATTCAGACTAGTATCCTCATCTTTGTTGTATTCAACTCTCAGCCTTCCTTTTTTTTAATTTTAAAAAAAATTTTTTATTTTTTTTTTTTTTTTGGGGTTTTTTTTAAAAAAGTTTTTTAAATTTTTTTTTTTTTTTTTTTTTTTCCCCAATTTTTTTTTAAAAAAAGTTTTTTTTCCCATTATTTTTTTTTTGGGAAACCCCTTTTTTGTTTTTTTTAAATTTTTTTTAAATTTTCCCCAAAAAAAAATTTTTTTTCCCATTTTTTTTCCCCCCCTTTTTTAATTTTAAAAAAATTTTAAAATTTGCCAAATTCCTTTTTAAAAAACCCCAAAAAATTTTTTTATTTTCCCCCCTTTTCCTTTTTTTTTTGGGGGGGGGTTTTTTTTAAAATTTTCAGTTAAATTTCCCCCCCAAAAAATTCTTTTTTTTTTCCAATTTTTTTTTTTTTTTTTTAAATTTTTTTTTTCCCCCTTTTAACCTAACCCGTTTTTTCCCCTTTTTTTTTAAAAATTCTTTTAAATTTTTTTTTAAATTTTTAAATTTTTTTTTTTTAAAAACCCCCCGGGGTTTTTTTTTTTTTTTTAAAAAACCCCTTTTTTTAACCCCCTTTTTTTTTTTTTTTTCCCCCTTTTTTTTTTAAAGAAATTAATTTTTTTTTTCCTTTTTTAAAAAATTTTTTTAATTTGTAAAAAACCCCAAAATTTTTAAAAAAACCCCCTTTTTTTTTTTTCCTTTTTTTTGGCAAAATTCCCCCTTTTTTTTTTTTTTTTTAAAAATTTTAAAAAACCCCCCTTTTAAATTTTTTTTTTTTAAAAAAATTTTTTCCCCCTTTTGTTTTTTAATTCCCGCCCCCCGGGGGTTTTTTTTTTTTTCCCTTTTTTAAAAAATTTTTTTTTTTTTTCCCTTTTTTTTAAAAATTTCCCCGTTTTTTTTTTTTTAAAAAAAAAAAATTTTTTTCCCAATTTTTTTTTTTCCCCCTTTTTCCCAATTTTTTTTGGGTTTTTTTCCCCTTTTTTTTGGGTTTTAAATTTCAAAACCCCCCCCCTTTTTTTTTAAAAAAAAAATTTTTTTTTTTTTCCCCCCCCTTTTTTTTTTCCCCCTTTTTTTTTTTTAATTTTTAAATTTTTAAATTTTGCCTTTTTTTTTTTGTTTTTTTTTTTTTTTCCCCCCCTTCCTTTTTTTTTTCCCCCCCTTTTTTTTTTTTTTTTTTTTTCCCTTATTTTTTTTTTTTTTCCCCTTCTTTTTTTTTTTAAAAAAATTTTTTTTTTTCCCCAAAAATTTTTTTTCCTAATTTTTTTTTTTCCCCCCCTTTTCCTTTTTTTTTTGGTTTAAAATTTTGGGGGGAAAATTTTTCCCTTTTTAACCTTTTTTTTTTAAAACCCCCCCCTTTTTTGTTTTAAACCCCAAAGGAATTTTTTTTTAAAATTTTTTTAAAAAACCCCCTTTTTTGGATTCAACTCCCCCCCCCTTTTTTAAAGTTCTCAGAAAAAAATTTTTTTTTAAAAATTTTTTTTTGGGGCCCCCTTTTTTTTTTCCCCCCCCCCTTTTTTTTAAATTTAAAAAATTTTGGTTTTTTTTTTTTAAAAATTAAAACCCTTTTTTTTTCCCCCCCCCCCTTTTTTTTTTTTTTTTTTTTTTCCTTTTTTTTTGTACCCTTTTTTGGTTTTTTTTTTTTTTTTTGGAAGTTTTTTTAAAATTTTTTAAAATTTTTTCCCCTTTTTTTTTTTTTTTTTTTTTTAAAAAAAAAAATTTTTTTTAAAATTTTTATTTTCCTTTTTTGTATTTTTTTTTTTCCCCCCCCTTTTTTAAATTAAAAATTTAAAATTTTTTTTTTTTTTTTAAATTTTTTTTTTTTAACCCCCCTTTTTTTTTAAAAATTTTTTTAAATTTTTTTCCAAAACCCCTTTTGTCCCCCTTCTTTTTTATTTTTCCCCCTTTTTTTTAAAAAAAATTTTAATTATTTTTTTTTGGTTTAACCCCCTTTTTTTTTCCCAAACCCGGGTTTTTTTTAAAAAAATTTTTAAAACCCCCCCTTTTTTTTTCCCCCCCTTTTTTTAAAATTTGGGTTTTTTTCCAAATTTCCCAAAGGGTTTTTTTTTTTAAATTTTTTTTTTTTTTTTTTTAATTCCCCCTTTTTTTTTTAAAAAAAATTTTTTTATTCCCCCCCCTTTTTTGCAAAATTCCTTTTTTTTTTAAAACCCCGGGGGCCCCCCCTTTTTTTTTAACCCATTTTTTTTTTTAAAAAAATTTTTTTTTTTTTTTTTTTTCCGGGGAAAAAAAAAATTTTTTTTTAAAAATTTTTCCCTTTTTTTTTTTTTGGGTTATTTCTTTTTTTTTTTTTTCCCCCCCCCAAATTTTTTTTAAATTTTCCGGGCCCGGTTTTAAAATTTTTTTTTTAAAATTTTCCCCCCCTTTTTTTTTTTTTAAAAAATTTTTTTTTTTAAAATTTTTTTTTTTTTTTTTAAATTCCCAATTCCCTTTTTTTTTTTTTTAAAAGTTTTATTTTAAAATTTTTTGGGTTTTTTTTTTTTTTAATTTCCCCCTTTTTGTTGTTTAAACCCCCCCTTTTTTTTTTAAAAAGTTTTTAAAACCCCTTATTTTTTTTTTTTTTTCCCCCCTTTTTTTAAAACCCCCCTTTTTTTTAAAAAAAATTTAAAATATTCCCTTTTTTTTTTTAAAAAAACCTTTTTTTTTAAACCCCCCCTTTTTTTTTTTTTTTAAAGATTTTTTTTTTAAACCCCCCTTTCCTTTTTTTTTAATTTTTAAATTTAAATTTTAAATTTTTTCCCTTATTTTGTTTTAATTTTTTCCCCTTTTTTTTTTTTTCCCCCCCTTAAAATTTTTTTTAATTTTTTTCCTAATTTTTTTTTTAACCTCACCTTAAAAAAACCCCCTTTTTTTTTTTTCCAAAAATTTTTAAAAATTTTTTAAATTTTGTTTTTTTTTTTTCCCCCTTTTTTAAATTTAAAAATTTAATTTTTTTCCAAATTTTTCCCCTTTTTTCCCAAATTTTTTTTTTTCCCCCCCCCCCCTTTTTTTGGGGTTTAAAAAGTTTTTTTTCTTTTTAAAATTTTTTTTTTTCCCCCCGGTTTTTTCCCCCCCCCCAAAAAAAATTTTTTCCTTTTAAAGGTTTTTTTCCGGAATTTTTTTTTTCCCCCCTTTTTTTTCTTTTTTAATTTTAAAATTTTCCATAATTTTTCCTTTTCCTCATTTTTTTTTTTTTTTTCCCTTTGTTTCAACCCCCCCTTTAAATTGTTTTTTGGGGGTTTTTTTTTCCCTTTTTATTTTTTTCCCTTTTCCTAATTTTTTTTTAAAAATTTAAATTTTATTTTTAAATTTTCAAAAATTTTTTTTTTTTAAAACCCCCCCCTTTTTTTTTTGGTTTTTTTTCCCCCCTTTTTTTTCCCAAAAAAAATTTTGTTTTTTAAAAAAATTTTTAATTTTTTCCAAAATTTTCCCAAAATTTTTTTTCCTTTTTAAGGGGTTTTTTTTTTTTTTTTTTTTTTTAAAAACCCCCCCTTTTTTAATTTTTTTTTAAAAAAATTTTTTTTTTGGGGGTTTATTAATTTAACCTTTTTTTTTTTAAAAACCCCCCCCTTTTTTTAAATTTTCCCGAAAAAAATTTTTATTTTTTTTTTTTCCCCCCTTTTTTAACCCCCCCGGGTTTTTCCTTGGTTTTTTTTTTTTAAAATTTTTTCCTTCGTTTTTTTCCCCCTTTTTTTTTTTTGGGGGGTTTTTTTTAAAAAATTTTTTTTTCCCTTTTTTTTTTTTTCCCCCCTTTTTTTTCCCCCAAATTTTTTTTTGAAGTTTTAAAAAATTTTTTAAAAACCCCCTTTTTTTTTTTTTTTTTCCCCCCCCGGGTTTTTTTAAAAATTTTTTTTTTTTTTTTTTAAAATCCTCATCTTTTTCCTTCCCCCCCCCCTTTTTTGGGGGTTTCTTTTTTTAAAAATTTTTTTTTTTTTTTCCCCCCTTTTTTTTTTTCCCCCCCCCGGGTTTTAAACCCCAAAAAAATTTTTTTTAAAAT
Source organism: Acanthosepion pharaonis (assembly GCA_903632075.3). NCBI lineage: Eukaryota > Metazoa > Mollusca > Cephalopoda > Sepiida > Sepiidae > Acanthosepion > Acanthosepion pharaonis. Next base: position 555,135 of record CAHIKZ030005470.1, on the reverse strand, counting down.
TTTTTTCCCGGGAAACCCCCTTTTTTTTTTAAACCTCTCCGTTTCCTTTTTTTTTCCCCCAAAAAGTTTTTCCTTTTTTTAAACCCTTTTTTTCCCCTTTTTTTTTTAAACCCCCCCGGGCCCCCCTTTTGGGGAAATTTTTTTTAAATTTTTTTTTAAAATTTTTTTTTTTTTCCCCCCCCCTTTTTTTTTTTTTTTGGGGGGAAAATTTTTTTTTTTTAAAAAATTAAAATTTTTTTTTTTTTTTTTCCCCCCTTTTTTTGTCCCCCAAAAAATTTTTTTTTTGAATTAAAAATTTTCCCCTCTTTTTTTTTTTAACCCCCCCCTTTTTTTTTTTTAAAAATTTTTTAAATTTTAAAAAAAAAATTTTTTTTTTTAACCTTTTTTTAATTCCCCCCGGGGAAAAACCCTAATTTTTTTTTTTTTTTTAACCCCCCCCTTTTTTTTCCCCCCCCCCTTTATTGTTTTTTTAAAAAAAAATTTTTTTCTTTTTTTTAAAAACCCCCTTTTTTTGTTTTTTAAAATTTTGTTTTTAAAGTTTTGGGTATTTCTTTTTTTTAAACCCCCCCCTTTTTTCCCCCTTTCCCTTTTGGGAAAAAACCTTTTTTTTTTTCCCCCTTTTAAAAATTTTTTTTTTTTTCCCCCGGCCCCCCGGTTTTTTTTTTTTTTTCCCTTTTTAAATTTTTTTAAAAAATTTTTTTTTAAATTTTCCCCCCCTTTTTTGTTTTTTTTTCCCCCCCCCTTTTTTTTTCCCCCCCCCCCCAAAAAAAATTTTTTTTCCAAAAAAAAATTTTTTTTTTAACCCCTGTTTTTTTTAAAAACCCCAAATTTTTTTTTTTCCCCTTTTTTCCAAATTTTAATTTTTTTTTCCCCCCCTTTTTAAATTTTTTTTTTTTTAAAATTTTTATTTTTTTTCCGGTTTTTTTTTTTGGGTTTTTAAAAATTTTTTTTTTTTTTCCCCGGGGTTTTTTTTCCCCAAATTTAAAAATTTTCCCTTTTAAAATTTTTTAAAATTTTTTTTTTTTTTTCCCCCCCCTTTTTTTTTTTTTTTGGGGTTTTTTCATTTTTTTTTTAAAACCTTTTTGTTGTTTAAAATTTTTTTTTTTTTAAAAATTTTATTTTGTTTTTTCCCCCTTTTTTTAAATTTTCCCCTTTTTGTTTTTAAAAAAAAAAATTTTTTTTTATTTTTTAATTTTTTCCCTTTTTTTTTTTAATTCCCCTTTTTTTTTAAAATTTTTAAAAAATTTTTTTTTTGGGAATTACCCCCCTTTTTTTTTTTAAAAACCCCCCCTTTTTTTTTTTTTTTCCCCCCCTTTTTTTAAAAATTTTCCAAAATTTTTTTTCCCCCTTTTTTTAAAATTCCCCCCTTTTTAAATTTTTTTTTTTGGGTTTTTGAAATTCCTTTTAAGAATTAAAAACCCCCTTTTTTTAATTAAACCCCCCCTTTTTTTTTTTTTTTTAAAAAAAATTTTTTCCTTATTTTTTTTTAATTATTTTTTTTTTTTTCCCCCCCCTTTTTTTAAAAAAACCCCCCTTTTTTTTTTAAAAAAATTTTTTTTTTTTTTCCCCCCTTTTTTTTTTTATTTTAAAAAATTTTTTTTAAAATTTTTGGGCTACCCCCTTTTTTTTTTTTCCCCCCTTTTTTTTTTAAAGCCCCCAAATGGTTTTAAAACCCCCGGAAATTTTTTTTCCCCCTTTTTTTTTTTTCCCCCCTTTTTTTTTTTTTCCCCCCCAAAAAATTTTTTTTAATTTTTTTTGGAATTTTTTTTAAATTAAATTTTTTTAAAATTTTTTTTTTAAAATTTTTAAAAATTTTTTTTTTTTTAAAAAAACCCCTTTTTTTCCCCTTTTTTTTTTTTCCAAAAAAAATTTTTTTAAATTTTTTTTTTTTTTTTTCCAAAACCCTTTTTTTTAAACCCCCCCCTTTTGGGGTTTTTTGAAAATTTTTTTTCCAAAATTTTTTTTTGGGTTTTTTTTTTTTTCCCCCCCGGGAAAAAACCAAAATTTTAATTTTTAATTTTCCCCCTAAATTTTTTTTTTTTCCCCCCCCCCCCTTTTTTTTGGGGGTTTTAAAAATTTGTTTTTTTTAAATTTTTTTTTTTTTTCCCCCTTTTTAAATTTTTTAAAATTTGGTTTAAAAATTTTTTTTTTCCCCCCTTTTTTTTTCCCCCTTTTTTGGCCTTTTTTAAATTTATAAATTTTTAATTTTCCCTTTTAATTACCCCTTTTTTTAAATTTTTTTTTTTCCCCCCCTTTTTAAAGGGTTCTTTTTGGGGTTTTTTAACCCCCCCCAAAGTTTTTTTTTTTTTTCCCCCCCTTTTTTTTTTTTAAAATTTTTTAATTTCCTTTTTAATAAATTAAAAACCCCTTTTTTGTTTTAAAAACCCCCCCCTTTTTTTTTTTTAAAAAAAGTTTTTTTAATTTTTTTTTTTTTTTTTTTTTAACCCCCCCCAAAAAATTTTTTTTTTTTTTTTTTTAAAAAAATTTTTTTGTTTTTTTTTTACCCCGGGCCCCCAAATTTTTTTTTTTTTTTTTATTTTTTTCCCCTTTTTTTTAAAATTTTTTTCCAATTCCCCCTTTTTTTTTTTTTCCCTTTTTTTTTTTAAAAAAATTTAATTTTTTAATTTCCCACCTTTTTTTTCCTAAAGCCCTTTTTTTTAAAAAAAAAAATTTTGTTTTCCGGGTTTATTCAAAACCTTTTTTTTTTTTTCCCCCCCCTTTTGGTTTTCCCAAAAAAGTTTTTTTTTCCCCCCTTTTTTTCCAAAAATTCCTTTTTTTTAAAAACCCCCCTTTTTTTTTTTTTTTTTTTTTCATTTTTTTTTTAATTTTCCCCCCCTTTGTTTTTAAAATCTCGGGTTTATTTTCTTTTTTTCCCCTTTTTTTTTCCTTTTTTTTTGGGGGTTTCCTTTTTTTTGGAAAATTTTTTTTTTTTAAAACCCCCTTTTTTTTTTCCCCTTAAATTTTAAAAAATTTTTTTTTTTTTCCCCCCCTTTTTTTTTGGGCAAATTCCCTTTTGGAAATTTTTTGGGGGTTTTAAATTTAATTTTTTGTTTCCTTTTTTTTTTTTTTTTTGGGGTTTTTCCCCCCCTTTTTTTTCCCAAATTTTTTTTTTTTTAACCCTTTTTTTTTTTTTTAAAGTTTTAAAAAAAATTTTTAAAAATTTCCCCCTTTTTTTTTAAAATTCCCCTTCCCAAATTTTTTTTTCCCCCGGGGGTTTTTTTTTTTTAAAAAATTTTTTAATTTTTTTGGTTTAAATTTTTTTTTTTCCCTGGGTTTCCCGGGGGAAAAACCCTTGTTAAATTTTTCCTTTTTTTTTTTTTAAACTTTTTTTAATTTTTTTTTTAAAAACCCTTTTTTTTTTTTTTAAAATTTTTTTTGGTTTTTTTTTTCCCCCCTTTTTTAAAAAAAAGGTTTTTTTTTTTAAAAACCCCCCTCTTTTTTTTTTTTTTTTTGGGTTTTTAAAAGGTTTTTTGGGGGTTTTTTTCCATGAATTTTTTAAAAGGGGGCCCCCTTTTTTTTTTAACCCCCCCTTTCCCTTTTTTAAAACCCAAAAAGAATTTTTTTTAAAAATTTTTAAAAACCCCCTTTTTTTTTCCTTTTCCCCCTTTTTTTCTTTTTTTAAAAGGGTTTTTTTTTTTTTTTTTTCCTTTTTTTTTTTTTTCCCCCCAATTTTTTTTAAATTTTAAAGTATTGTCATTTTTCCCAAATTTTTTTTCCCCTTTTTTTTTTTTTCCCCCCCTTCCAATGGTTTTTTTAAAGGGTTTTCCCCCTTTTTTTAAATTTTAAAATTTTTTTTTTTTTTTTTCCCCCCTTTTTTAAAGGGGTTTTTTTTAATAAAATTTTTTAATTATTTTTTTAAAAAAAAATTTTTTTTGTTTTTTTTTGGGTTTTTTTCCCCAAATTTTCCAGAATTATTACCCCTTATTTTTTTTTAAAGTTTTTTTTTTTTTAAAAATTTTGGGTTTATTTTTTAAATTTAAAAAAAAATTTTTTTTTTTTTTTCCCCCCTTTCCTTTTTTTTTTTAAAAAAAATTTTTTTTTTTTTTTTTTTTTTTTTTTTTTGGGAAATTTCCCCCTTTTTTTTTTAAACCCCCCTTTTCCCTTTTTTGGGTTTTTTTTTTTTTTTTTTTTGGGTTCCTAAAATTTTTTTTTAAATTTAAATTTTCCGGTTTTAAAAACCCCTTTTTTTGTTTAATTTAAATTTTAAAAATTTTTTTGGTTTAACCCCAAATTTTCCTTTTTCCCCTTTTTTTTTGGGGGTTTTTTTTTTTTTGGGTTTTTAAATTTTCCCCTTTTTTTTTCCCAAAAACCCCCCCCTTTTTTTTTGGAAAAATTTCCCTTTTTTTAAAAAAATTTTGTTTTTTTTTTTTTCCCCCCTTTTTCTTTTTTAAAAATTTTTTTTCCCTTTTTTAAAAAATTTTTTTTTTTTGTTTTTCCCCGTTCCTTTTTTTTTGGGGGGAAAAATTTTTAATAAAATTTTTTTTTAAATTTTTTTTTTTTTTTTTCCCCAAAATTTTTTTTCCCCCCCTTTTTTTTTTTTTTTTTTTTTTTCCCCCCAACCCCTTTTTTTTGTTTAAATTTTTTAAATTTTTTAAAAATTTTTTTTTTTAATTTTTTTTTTTTTCCCCTTTTTTTTCCCTCCCCCCCTTTTTTTTTTTAAAAGTTGGATTTTTTTTTTTAAAAAACCCCCCCCAAATTTTTTTTTCCTTTTTTCCCCTTTTTAAAAATTTTTAAAAAATTTTTTTTTTTTTCCTTTATTAAATTTGTCCCCCCTTTTTTTCCCCCAAAAAAATTTTTCTTTTTTAAAATTTTTTTCTTTAATTTTTGGAAAAAAAAATTTTTTTTTTTTTCCCAAATTTTTTTTTTTGGGGAATTTTTATTTTTTTCCTTTTTTTCCCCCTCTTTTTTTTTCCCCCCAAAATTTTTTGGGGGAAAAAATTTTTTTTTTTTTAAAACCCCCCCTTTTTTTTTTTTTTTCCTTTTTAAAGTTTTTTTAAATTTCTTTTTATTTTTAAAATTTAATTTTCCCCTTTTTTCCCCCCCTTTTTTTTTAAAATTCCCAATTTTTTTTTTAATAAAATTTTTTAAAAAATTTTTTAATTTTTTTCCCTCCCCTTTTTGGGGGAAATTTTTTATTTTCCCGGTTTTTTTTTCATTTTTATTTTTTTTTTAAAATTTTTTTGGTTTTTTTTCCCCCCAATTTTTGGGAAATTTTTTTTTCCCCCCCTTTTTTGGGAAACCCCCTTTTTTTTTTTTAAGTTCCAAATTTTTAAATTTTTTTAAATTTTTTTTTGGGTTTTAAACTTTCTTTTTTTTTTAAATTTTTTTTTTTTTGGTTTAAAAGGGGTTTTTTTAAAAACCTTTTTTTTCCTTTTTTTAATTTTCCCCTTTTTTTTTTTTTTAAGTTTTTTTTTTAAATTTTAAAATTTTTTTTAAAAACCCCCCCCCCGGGCCTAATTTTTTTTTTTTCCCCCTTTTCCTTTTTAAAAAAAAAAAATTTTTTTTTAACCCCGGTTTTGGGGTTTTTTTCCCGGGTTTTTTCCCCCTTTTTTGGGGTTAAAATTTAATAATTTTTTTTTCCCCCCAAAATTTTCCAATTTTTCCTAATTTTTGGTTTTTCTTTTTGGGGGTTTAAAAAACCTTTTTTTTTTAACCCGACCTTTTTTTTTAAACCCCCCTTTTTTTTAAAAATTTTCCCTTTTTTTTTTCCCCCCTTTTTTATTTTTTCCCCCTTCCCCCCCAATTTTAAAATTCCCAGGGTTTTTTTTAGGGTTTTCTAAATTTTTTTTTTTTTTTTTTCCCCCCCTTTTTTTTCCCCCCCCTTTTTTTAAAAAAAATTTTTTTTAAAATTTTTAAAAGGTTTTTTTTTTAAATTTTGGGTTTCCCTTTTTTTTTAAAAGGGGGGTTTTTTTTTTTTTTTCCCCCAAATTTTGTTTTTTTTTTGGTTTCCCCCTTTTTTTTTAAAAAAAATTTTTTAAATTTTTTTTAACTTTTTTCTTTTTCCCCCCCCTCTTTTTTCCCAATTTTTTTTTAAAAATTTTTTAATTTTAATTTTTCCAAAAAATTTTTTTATTTTTTAAAGGTTTCCCTTTTTTCCAAAAGGTTTTTTTTTGGGTTTAAAATTTTTTTTTGGAAAAACCCCCTTTTTTTTTCCCCCCCTTTTTTTTTTTTTTAAACCCCGGGGAAATATTTTATTTTAAAATTTTAAAAAACCCCTTTTTTTTTTAAACCTTCCTTTTTTAAAAATTTTTTTAAAAATTTTTTTAAAAGGGTTTTCGGCCCCCCCTTTTTTTTTTTCCCCCCCCCGGGTTTTTTAAATTTCCGGGGAAAATTTTTTTTCCGGTTTAATTTTTTTTCCTTTTTTTTAACCCCCCGGCCCCGGTTTTAAAAAAAAAATTTTTTTTTTCGAAAAACCTTTTTTTTTTTAAACCCCCCCCTTTTTCCTAAGTTTTTTTTTTTTTTTTTTAATTTTTTTTAAAATTTTTTTTTTTTCTAATTTTTCCCCCTTTTTGGGGTTTGGGTTTTTTTTTTTTTAAAAAAAAAATTTTTTTTTTTTTTTCCCAGTTTTTTAAAAGTTCTCAAAAAAAATTTTTTTTTCCTTAAATTTTTTTTAAGACTAGTATCCTCATTTTTTTTTTTCCCCCCCCCCTTTTTTTTTTTAAATTTTTAAAAAATTTTTTTTTCCTTTTTTTTTTTCCCCCCTTTTTTTTTTTTCCCCCAACCCCCCTTTTTTTTTTTAAAATTTTTTTTTAATTTTTTTTCCCCCCCTTTTTTTTTTTTTTTCCGGTTTTTTGGAAAAAATTTTTTTCCCCTTTTTTTAAATTTTCCCCCCTTTTTTTTTTTTTCCCCCAACCCCCCCTTTTTTTTTTTTAAAAAATTTTTTTTTTAAAAATTGTTTTTTTTTTTTTTTTTTCCCCCCGGGTTTTTTTTTAAAGGTTTTAAAAAATTTTTTTTTCCAATTTTTTTTTTAAACCTTTTTTTAACCCCTTCCTTTAAAATTTTTTTTTTTTATTTTTTTTTTTTAAATTTTTTTTCCCCCCGGTTTATTAATTCCCCCAAAAAATTTTTAAATTTTCCCAATTTTTTTTTTTTTTTTTAAAACCCCCCTTCTTTTTTTTTGGCCCCCCCTTTTTTTTTTTTGGGTTTTTAAAAAATTTTTTTTTTTTTTTTTTATTTTTCTTTTTAAAAATTTTTCCCCCTTTTTAAATTTTCCCCCGGGTTTCCCCAAAACCCCCCCCAAATTTTTTTTTTTTTTTAAACCCCCAAAATTTTTTTTTCCCCCTTTTTTTTGTTTTTTTTTTCCCCCCAACCTTTTTTCCCCAAAACCCCCTTTTTTTTTTTTTTTCCCCCCCTTTTTTTTTGGTTTTTTAATTTGCCTTTATTTTTCCCAAAAAAATTTTTTTTTTGTTTTTCCCGGCCCCTTTTTTTTTTTTTCCCCCCCTTGGTTTTTAAAAAAATTTTAAAAAAATTTTTTTTTTTTCCCCCCCCTTTTTTTTTTCCCCCTTTCCCGGGGGAAAAAATTTTTTTAAAAAACCAAAAAAAATTTTTTTTTTTTTTCCCCCCCCCCCCTTTTTTTTTTTTTGGGGATTTTTTCCTTTTTTTTTAAAAAAAAACCCCAAACCCCCTTTTTTTTCCCCCCAACCCCCCCCTTTTTTTTAAAAATTTTTTTTAATTTTTTAAAAATTTTTCCCACCCCTTTTTTTTGGCCCCCCCCCCCCCTTTTTTTTTAAAAATTTTTTTAATTTTTTTTTTAAAATTTTCCCCTTTTTTTGTTTTAACCCCCCTTCCTTTTTTTTTTTGGTTTTGGTTTTTTTTTTTAAATTTTCCTTAACCCCTTTTTTTTTTCCCCCCCCGGTTTTTTTTAATTTTTTTTTTAAAAATTTTTTAAAAGTTTTTTTTTTTTTAACCCCCCCCCCAAATTTTTTTTAAAAAATTTTTTTTTTGGGGAAAAAAATTTTTTTTCCGGTTTTTTAACTTCCCCCTTTTTTTTGGGGGCCTTTTTGTTTATTTTTTTAAATTTGGTTATTGTCATTACTCCATGAATTATTCAGACTAGTATCCTCATCTTTGTTGTATTCAACTCTCCAGCCTTCCGAGTGTTGTCTAAAGTTCTCAGATGAAATATTTTCATTATTCCATGAATTATTCAGACTAGTATCCTCATCTTTGTTGTATTCAACTCTCCAGCCTTCCTAGTGTTGTCTAAAGTTCTCAGATGAAGTATTGTCATTATTCCATGAATTATTCAAACTAGTATCCCTATCTTTATTATATTCAAAATTTACTGATCTATTTCGGGAGCATACACATCGTTTTTGTCCCTCATTGTAATGAATTAAATACCTGGGAAGGGTTTTAACAGAAGACGGAAAATGTGACACCGAAATCCGAAGACGTATTATGATTACTTGTGTTTTTTACATTATTCGGTCTGTTATCCTCGTCTGTCTATATCTCTGAGATGAGGTATTATGATTACTTGTGTTATTTACATTACTCAATGACACATGACCAAACGGATAATGACGTTGGTTACATCCATTAACTAGACCCACTTAGTTGTGAGTTCAGTACCAGACCACATCAGAGTTGAGTTAAAGGGAAACAACTGAGACATCCAGGAGAATCATGGCACGAGGAACTAGAACAATCTACTCTGGTGGACGAAATAAAGGGTTCAGTTCCAAATTCCAATCAACTGAAGAAGGCCGGAGTGTACAAAAGCCGAAACGTTGTGAATATGTCAATGAAGATGAGGATATCAGTCCGAATAATGTTAATAATACAAGTAAAAAAGACTCTTGTACATAGAATTAGAAAGAGTTGAAATTTCTTGGACACATAATGAAGACGGTGGGCTTGGCGAATTTAACACGCACATGACATATTGTAGGCGAAAGAGAGATATCGGGGAAGTTGGCCATCTCCCTGTTGAGCTCGTGTAAATGCATGACGGAACAAGGTTGGCAGTTCGTACAAGATAGCAAAAGATAAACGTTGTCAAGAGCTACAAAGGATAGGAAGTTGTGAAGAGTCATGATTGTCCACAGGAAGAAGAAGAATAATGTGTTTAGTGGATACTTAGCCTGATTTTCTGATTCCATGCATCGCTGGAGAATTAAAACATTTGTCCGAACTGCCCTTTGCCCTTGGGGGAGTCTTTCATGTTTCATTGTTGCGTGATTTCAGAATGGAACTCCGCTAATCTTAATAAGATTATGAGAGATTTGACATTCTACATGCGACATACCATAGCGGTTAAAGTGCGACGTCTGTTCGAGAAAGGATTACCTATTTTGGATATCTATAGTACCGGTTGCGCGAACCTGATGTCGCTTTAAATCCGGTCGTGATTCGCTGTTGAATGACACTTTTCTACTGTGTAGTTGCCTCTTTCGGAATATCAGATCTTGACCATTCTTCATGTCTGGTGTGTTTATGAATCAGATCTGTCAATCGCTGTTCAGAATTGGCTCTGTGAAAGGACCTTTTTTTTTCGTTTTTGATAAAAAAAAAGATTAAAGTTAGGATGCTTGCCTCCGTTGGTAGTTGTAAAATTAAAAGAAAAAAAAAACTTGTAGTTCGAACGATTGATTTATTTTATGGAAATATTTCAATTAGCAGTTTTACTCAAATAAAGGAGTGACCAGGCTAGTCGAAATATTTCCATAAATAAATCAATCGTTGGAACTACAAGTTTTTTTCATTTAATGAAAAAAAAAAAAAAGATTCATTAACCAAATAACGGTCTGGAATTGTATCTCTAAGACGTCTTTTTCCAAAGATATAAGGATCTTTTAAAGGGTAATTTTCAGACCGTAGTTGAGATTAAAGAAAATAAAAATATGCAGCTGATGAAAAACCTGAAAAATGATTTTTTTTTAAAATTTAAGAGGCACTGTGATGAGTGCGTGTCGTCTCTAGTAGAATAACTTTAAACGGATTGCAGAATATTGGCCGAGACACAGAGGGAAACAGCGAATAAAAATACCTAACGAGCTTATGTAAATGGATGAAGAAATAGGAAAATTAAGGAATAGTAAAAAAAACAAAAAAAAAAACAAAAGAAACAGGCAAACACACCTGAAAGTTACAATATATAGGAAGTTGTGAAGAGCTGTGATAATCCAAGTCAATGGCAAGTACCATGTTTCTTGTGATGATTTAGGTTACTCTTGTGACGTTGTATCTGTGAAAAAAGATCCTGCAGCCTGAAAAAGCATGTCTCCACCGATAAGACCTCATAAGCGATTTTGAGTCTATAAGGTTTTGAAAGTGAGAATGTAGCAAGTATATGCCATGTATTGTTGTAATCTAAGATAAAGTGCGACAGAAGAAGTCTGATGGTGCTATAGAATTTGCCAACCATTTTCTCAGTTTCTTTGACAATAGATTTTGTACTTATCGAGAAAATTGTTAGAAAATAATTGTCCTAAAACATTTATTCGAAAAACATTTATTCGAATTGCAAATTGTTGGAATGAAAATTAATCGAAAGGACAATTATATTTAAATTATGATAATTATTCGAAATACCTATTATTGAAATAAGTATGTGATCTTGCTTTGATAGAGTCTGGTTTATCTAGAACTGATAACACCCTTGAAGGATGGAATAGGGCTTCTTTTTTTTTACAGCAAGTGTCATCCCATCATCCCACAATATGAAAAGTCTTAGACGCTCTTAAAAGAGAACAAGACTTGCAAGAAATTCATATTGCAAAAGCAAAAACAGTTTGCCAAAATATCAAGAGTGCCAAGAAATACCGCGACGTAAAAGGAAAACTTAAAAAAATTAGTGGCATCCTTTAACGATTAATTTTTAGTAGTTGATTATTTGCGTGCAGTATCTTATAAATTAAGGTTAGAAAGATTTTTTTTTCTTACTAAATTGTTTTATTAACGATATTTGTATTTCAAATAATTATGATCTGTGTATTTCCTCTTTTAATTTTTACATTTTCATTGCCGTAAAGAATTTTGCATTTTAAATAATTATCATTTAGTATAATTGTTCTTTCGATTAATTTTCATTCAAACAATTTACAATTCGAATAATTGTTTTCAAATAATTATTTTCGAATAATATTCCCATAATCAGATTGTACAGGGAGAACGGAAAGAAATTCCCTTTTTAAAATTGTTAACAACTTTATTAATTTTTGGTCGATTTTCATAAAACATGTTCTGCTTTGAACAGTATAATGGTAGAAGTACGGGACATTGTTAGAATTCTACATAGGCAACAGCGTTATTCACTAGTGTTTATAATCGTTTGATTATATATCCTTGAATATTTCCTGTATTTTTTGCACATTTTCTTCCAATCTGGATGTTGAAGGACGACCACTTCGATGGTTATCGACCACAGATCCGTACTCATAGGCTTGGAATGACAATTTCTGATAGTTTGGCGATCTATAGAAAAACGAGGTCAATCAACACCGAGCCACTATCTCTGCATTTGCACCACAGACTGCCACCCTTCGTAACGGGGTACCAGCTGAGCATACTCATGTAATGTCATGCGTTGTGCCATTCTGGGCTACACTTGTTACGCTGACATAAAAACAAATTGATAATGAAATTCTACCGCTTTAGGGATCACATTATATTTTGTTTCATGCAAACGTGGCGACATGAACGAAAGTTAATAAGGAGTTTTTTTTTTCAACTCACCTTGATATATAAATTCCTGATGAGACCCAAGAGGATTTGAAAGCAAATCATCGACAGTCGAACCTTGTGACCGGAGAGAAATATGGATGTGAAAATACTAGCTTGTTTTTGAAGTATTGGAAATTAAAGTTGTTTCCTCATTGAGCTTTTAGAGCAATAATCAGAGCATAGGAAACAGAGTTAATAGACAGCTGAAGAAGTCTAAAGGGTACTCAGCTTAAATATTGTGTCTATAAGAACATGATAAGAACAATATTTCAGATAAATCAAAAATGATTATACTAACGGTTCCTCATAATATAAACAAATATTGCCTAAAAGTGGTACGAGTTTGTCATAATAACCAAATATTGAAAGATTCCGACATAAAAGGCCCCGAAAAATGTGCCATCCGTTGCGGTATAGTGGAGAATGGAAAAAAAAGGAGTTATTGCCATTTCCCGTCAGTTTTCTTTGATGAAAATTTGCGCCCTGAATAACTCTCCAGACTTCGTCTATGGTGTCTCAATTTTGCTGTAGACCCCCGTGGAACTTAAACGTACATAAAGACGTTTGAAAAAAAAAATGGCTGCTTCATTCTACCGCTCCATTAAACTACCTGACTCCTTCTGCCATGTTTTATCTATACAAAAGTCAGCATAGACGCAAAATAAAGTATTGATGTTGTAGGGATGCAGAAGGTGATTATCTCCCTTTGGGTTGGATGAATTAACGTGGGTCACGCTATGTGACGGCCGATGAGTGAGGTGAATTCATGAAGTAACGAAGCCGATTTGCGTTTGAGTGAACAGAAGAAACGACTTGTTCCCACCAAAGAAACATAAAAGACACCACGAGCGTGGTCGATATCCTTTCATTAAATATTACAACATCATCTCAAATTTCTTCCATTCGCACTGCTTGTTGCATTAATATGAGTTATAATTTATCCGAGTCTGACAAATAGTGATATTTAGATAAATATATGTATATAATAACTTGTATGGTATAGCGGAATATAAAATCTCTTGGAGAACAATGTATATTATCATTTTTTTCTTTCGACGATTCTGGTCATTCTTTATATCATTTGTTTGTTTGTTTTACGGTATATCAACCCATTGGGTCATTTAATGTTGAACTTTAATGTTTTGCGTTTTATGTCGTAGTTACGTTGAAATTATATTTTGGAATACAATTTTATTGAAGACGCTGGAAGATATTATATGGATTAATGTACTGAAAGAGATTTTTCATTTTGGTTGTTTGATTGACCAACCTCAATGGGCTGTTTAATGTCGAAATCTAAAGCTAACAAAATTTAATAGCTGCAACTGAATATATTTTAAACGTATACCTTCAACTACAGACAAAATATATTGTTGGTCATTTTGCTATTGTTGATTCTTCTATTATAAAATATGTGTTGTTGGTAATTTATTTTTATATAAAAATGTATTACTGATATTTTTACTATAAAAATGTATTTTTATCTATTCATAGTATTTTGTATTTATTTGGGGGGTTCACTATTGGCCCATAGATCGGAACCTAAGAGCTGCTACCACCCCCAGACAAATTAACTGAACGTGGTTAAAATTGATTGATTTGTTTGTTTAACGGCATATCAACTCCTTGTGGTTCATTTAATGCCGAAATTGAATCTTCTTGGGAGCTTTAAAGTAATAAAGATATATGTTATTCTGTAGATGATACTCAGCATTTGTGCATATACATGTTTGTATGAACGTTCTTTCATGTTGTTTGTTTGATTGGTTGATTTTGTGGAGCGGCATATCAACCTCTATAAATCCGAGACTATTAGTGCGAATCGCAGGTTCAATTTTCCGTGTGTCTGACCATTAGGACATCAAGTAAAGACAGAATCAAAATATTAAGAAACTATGGATTAGTTAATCTCTATGGATCAGTTAATGCCGAAATCTAAATATTTTGAACGCATTTGTATGCATTCCACCACAGATAAAGTGTATTGTTGGTCATTTTACTATATATTTACTATATATATTATTGGTAATTTTTTTAATACAGTGTAACCCGGATATAAGAGACCCGGATATAAGAGAAACCCGGATATAAGAGAGATTTCCTCTGGTCCCAAATTAGAGCCTGTATTAATGTATATAAAATAGACCAAACCCGGATATAAGAAACTTCTTCTCCGGTCCCGACAACTCTCTTATATCCGGGTTACGCTGTATAAAAATGCATTGCTTGTATTTTTACTGTAAAAAAAATGTATTTTTATATTTTCATAGTGTTTCGTTTTTGTTTGGCGGTTCAATCTTTGCCTATAGCTGGAGCCCTAACAGGGGCTACTACCCCGTGTAATGGTGGTTACGAGGTGATTCTACGCTCCTCAAGAACTGCAATCGTCCGATCAAAGCCCTTGCTGCCGGATGTAGTTTATCGTCATACCCAGGAGTATTCTTTCCATTGTACTGCTTGTTTTTGGTTGGTTTTGCTTAAAGACATATCAACCTCTATGGGTTATTTAATGCGAAAATCTAAATATTTTTTGTACAGTTTTTTTCTTGAGATAATAATGGTTTTAGTGATACCATTCTTACTAATTAACCCATAACTGGAGGAGAAGAGGTGAATCCATACCTTTCCCAGAGGTATTTGCCTGTAAGTGAATATAACGAACCCGACTGGAATTGGAACTCGGATAACGGCTTTTATCCATTACACTATCCGCACAATCACGCTTACAGCACCTGTTCTTCCTAAGCGGTCTCCCATCTAGATACTGACTGGAAGCAACTTGGCTTAACGTCGGTGTTTCAACGTGGCCGTAAGCATCCATTGTCTTAAGGTAGTAATATATCACTGATATTATAATGCCTATCATGGGCAAGTGGAAATAGTTTCTCTTTCCAAGTAGCAATATTACCGACATATCTCGCTTGCAGCTGCACAATCTTTTTTTTTTTTGTAGCTTGTGAGGAATGACTTATTTTTCCTGTTTGAACTTTTCCCCAAAGACACAACTCTATCGATAGGTAATGGTTCGATTGCTTTCCCTGTCTCTCTTGCTCTCAACATGTCTTGTGAGTGTTAAGTTTTCCAAACGTTCTTTCCTCATTATGTGCCCAAGGGATTTCAGTTCTTTTTTCTTGATTCTAAACAGAAGTATTAACATTTTCTTTAAAACTTTACTGTCGCTTACTCAATCAGTCTATGGAATTCCCAGTATCCTCCTGTAGAACCCCATTTCTCTTGCCTCTTGTTTTCTACTCAGGCGTGGACAGAATGTCCAGTATTCACAGCCGTAGAGGACAAGACATAGCAACCCAGACTCTCTTTTCTTTGTTTCTAATAACAATTTTCTGTTTCTCAGCAATTTTTCAATTTTTGGAATGCCTCTTCCGCTAGTCCAATGCACCTTCGGATTTCGGTGTCATATTTTCCATTCTATGTTTAAACATATCCAAGGTATTTAAAATTCTGTACCTGCTTGATGTTGACGTCTCCAATTTATAACTCACATCGCGGGCTTTTTTTTTTCTTGCTGATGACCTGACTTTATGTCTTCTTGCAGATAATGGTTTGTCCTTTTACCTCGCTTTCTTTTCTTACCGTGTCTATGAAGTCATGTAGTTCTCCCTCTATTTACAAAAGTTAAATTAACCTTTTAGTGCCCATTGTAACACAAGTGTAACATAGGTTAAGACATTTTTGTTTATACCACACATTTTGTCATGTTCTTTCTACTATCGTTAGTATCACCGCATAATGGCTACTTACAAGAGGAACCACACGAAAATCGGCAAATTCTCCCCCCACCGAATGCCTACCTAAATGACTGCCTGAGGCTGATTAACGACGCTGTCAAGTCTTCTTCCTGGAATCTTACACCCAGATCTATTGTTGGTTATTTACACTATTTACATACGAACTATTGTCCTCACCATTGTTGTTGTTATCACAAAGTATCGGCCGTTGAGCTCTCTGGTCTTCTTCCGGTGTATGTCGATCCGGGTAAACTACAGGAAATTCCGGACTGAACGCTTCATTTAATCTAATATTTAATTTGCTTAGCTTCTCGAGTGTCTCATTCGCAAGTCCAATGCGTGTTTGGATTTCGGTGTCACATTTGTCATCATCTGTTAAAACATTTAACGGAAAATAATGGACCGTTTTAAGATATGAAATATTTTAACGATTTTTAGCGTGTTGCTGAAGGACAAAGATTATATTGAATCAGTTACTAGATCTGTTGCTAGGAAAGTCGGTTCACTGTGCCGGGTCTGACAATTTTTCTCGTTAAAATCTGAGACATCTTATAAGTCTACCGTTCGTCTGTGCACTGGGTATTGTTGTCAGATCTAGTCTGGTGCTTCTGCTGTGTATTTAGAGATTCTTGATAAACTACAAAGAAGAATCAACAACGTTATTGGTTCTAGCCTGTCAACTTTCAACTACTTTTCCGCCGCCGTAACGTAGCTTCCATGTGTCTTTCTGTTGTAGCATACCTACGGGCAATACTGGGTATGTCCCCATTCACATAAATACAGTAGTAAATACTGTATGTTGGTCTGCAGTTGGAGATTCGTCTCCAAAGGTTGGTCAAACTCTCTGCCTCCGGGCAGAGAGGATCCCCTAACGAGGCTATGTCGAAGGGCAGAGTCTCGTCTGGGGGTAAACTACCGACCCGTTTTAGCACGGGTCTATGGTGAATTTTGGGCCGAATCTACAGGATCGGACACTCCACATTAAATTCGTCCTTGTGCCATATCTGACCACATGGGGCGGTTGGTAGATATCTAGTAGTTGAAGATTCGTCTGCAGTTGTGCTAGTCAAACTCTCTGCCTCCAAGCAGAGAGGATCCCCAGACGAGGCTATGTCAAAGGGTAGATTCTCGTCTCGGGAAACAGCTATCCGACCCCGTTTTAGACGAGGTCTATGGGGAATTTTTGGCCGAATCTATGTGCTCGGATACCTCACATTAAATTCGACCTTGTGCTACATCTGACCATGTGGGGCAGTTGGTAGATGATATCCTGCAGTTGGAGATTCATTGTGGAATTCACTTGGCTCGCTTCTAGCCATTGACTACATATTCTACGCGCAGCTGGCGAATCTTATATGTGCTGTTCGTGTCCTAAGTATTATCATTCGTTACCAACCTTCGTGTGATTATTCTATTCCTTTCCTAGATTACAACACTTTTCTATAAATAGTTTCATGATAAATATGCTGACCGTCTTTCCTCTTTGCTACTTAGACTTTACGAATTTAATCGCAGTACTAGATTGACAGATAGGTCTCATTATTTTACAGTCGAAATTGCTAGATGTAACCGTAAGCTCTATATTAACATGTTCTTTTCTCTCACTTGTAGAAATATTTTCCGGCTTCTTGCCTTCCAGTCAAGTTTAATTTAAAAAAAATTAATACAGTGACAGTCGCTATTTTCTTTTTCCTTAATTCCTGTTGTTTTATTGTTCTCTCTCTTTAATTTTTTTATTTTTTTGATATACTTTCACCTCTAGCGTCTTAGTGGCTTTACTGCCTTCTAGGCGTGAAATGATTTAAAAAAGAAAAAGAAATTCATATTGTATAGCATAATTAAATTTTCTTCGTTTTTATGTTTCTTTTTTTCCCCCTTGAATAGATTTCATCTTTTCACGGCATTACAAAGTATTTTTTACTGGAATCCTAATAATTAATTTTGATAATGATTTATGACAGCATCGATCACGATTTTCTAATATTGCTTTTTTGGCTTAGAAAATAAAAGCATCACCATTTGCTTGATACGTAAATTTTAAAAAAACTTCTTCCTTCCAAAGGTCTAACAATTTTTTTGTTAAAATTCAATAACAACTTGATTATTAAAAGTAAAAATACGAAGGCTCTGAAAGAATAGTAAAATCTCTTGTTTCAATATTTTACAGATATCTAGAAAAATAGAAAGGTATCGAGATAGCAATTGCCAGAGAAATGTCG
>CAHIKZ030005470.1:510000-530000 GCA_903632075.3 Acanthosepion pharaonis | reverse complement strand
TTCGGACTTTTATCCTCATCTTTATGGCAATATTCACAACGTTTCGGCCGTTGTACCCTCCGACCTTCTCCAGGATCTGTCTATAGTTCTGAGATGAGATATTATGATTACTTACATTATTTATATTATTCGGACTGTTATCCTCATCTTCATTGCCATATTCACAACGTTTCGACCGTTGTAAAATAATGTAAATAAAAAAAGTAATCATAATACTTCATCTCAGAGATATAGACAGATCGTGAAGAAGGCCGGAGCGTGCAACGGTCGAAACTTTGTGAATATGGTCGAAACGAGGATTGTGAATATGGTAATGAAATTGATATAGGATAACAAGGTTCGAATAATATAACAATGAAATGAGGATAATCAATAAAGTAAATAATTTAAATAATCATAGTGATATAGACAGATCCTGAACAAGGTCGGGGCTTACGACGACCGAAACGTTGTGAATATGGCAATGAAGATGAGGATAACAGTCTGAATAAAGTAAATAATGTAAATAATCATAGTACCTCATGTCAGAGATAGAGACAGATCCTGAACAAGGCCGGGGCTTACGACGGCCGAAACGTTGTGAATATGGCAATGAAGATGAGGACAACAGTCCGAATAATGTAAATAATGTAAGTAAATAAATATTGGTAGTTTGTATTTGAGTCTACAAGCATTTATTTGGTTTGGAGTTTAGTAAATATACGCCGATCATTGTTGAGTCCATAAACATTTATTTGGTTTTAGGATAGGTAAATAAGGGTCTTTTATATTTGTTTCCATATGCATTTATTTGATTTTGGGGTCCTTTTTTTTTGGTGGTAGGTGTAGTGTACTTCTCTGCAGGGGATAATGAATCATTACTCTAGGCCCCGCCGACAAGGCAACGCTTACTTTTCAACCTCTTTGTACGGAATGTTTAAATACTTCGTGATAGGGGTAGAATTAGACGGAGTACCAGTTTAGTATAGTGGCTCACATGCGTAGATAAAGGCAAGCGGGGGCAAAAGTGACGCAGTCCTTAAAAGGAACCATCTTGTTGTCTTATTGGCTTGCACAAAAGAAAGCTATCAACCAGACAGTCACACTTGGTTTGCTTAACAAATGGTGCAAGAAATAGGATTTAAAGAAATTGAGGCAGGAGGTGATATTCAAGATTTATTGCAATTCTGATAACCAGAGTCCTTACTTATGAAGACCTTAAGGAGTTAAAAGGACCGTAATTGTCTGGCACAGATAGCAAGAGAGCGATTCCTACCCAACTGGTTTTAAGAACAGTGATTTTTTATCTCGAAAGACTCGGTGAAAAGTACTCGTGCTTGAAAGAGACTCTCAGAAAACGAGCCCTGGCTTTTTTAAAAAAAAAAAAAAAAAAAAGCTGTAGAGTTAAAAGATAGATAATAGAATCTGCTAGCCCAATTTAGATTCCCGGCTAGTTTGTTGCGCTCACTTTCGCGCCATGAAAACATGACACCGTCTCTGCTCTCAGCGCAGAATTATGCCTTAAATGGCAGCGTTAGACTTGTCGAAGGGAAGCACAATTCTGAATTAAAAAAAAAACATGTGGAGAAAGCAACAAGAACGTATTCTACTCAATACACGTGTGAAAAAAAACTAACACTAAAAATTAACATGGAGAGATTTAACTTTAAAAATTAGGAGATCAGTTGAATTAACTGATAAAAATTGCCTGAGGATACCATAAGGTTGAAATCAAGGTAGCAAATTTAACTGATCTGCTAATTTTTAAGTGTCATATATATATATATATATATATATATATATATATATATATATATATATATATATATTTCACTGTCGAAACTCCTAAATGTAGCCGTCTCTTCTACTCCAATAGCTTCATGTCTCGCACCTCTCGCCTGTGGATCTCCCTGCCTTATTCCAGTTTCCCTGAGAGCTATAATCTCCAGCTATTCAAATGTAATGTCAATCGACATCTACAGTTGCCTTGATCTATCCACTACCCTTCTCCTCATGCTTTCTTCTATCACTCCTATCTGATCTTTCTTGCTCCAAATTTTCTGTAACCCCTTGCGTCCTAGTGGCTTCCCCGCCTTCTTGGGGTGAAACGCTTAAATATATATATATATATATATATATATATATATATATATATATATATATGTGTGCGTGTGTGTGTGTGTGTGACAAATTGTAAAAAGGTTTTTTGTGATGTTTGTATTTCATCGGGCCGGGTTTTGTTGTTGCTGTTGCCACGTCTACACATAGGCGTGAAACGTTAGGCGCTGGTAATTTAAGAATTTTTTGAAAGAATTGGTTCTTCATCGTAACGAACACTGACCAAAATTTAGACATAGGGATTGCTATTTTAATTAAAAGAGAAAATGTCTGGGAAGTGCTTTGATCGCTTGTTCAGCCACCTTAAATTTGTGTCCAGTCTCTTACGATATATCACCATTCAAGGTACATTTTTTGTTGTTACAATGCCGGATAGTCATGGACAAAGGTGATGGATAGAAAAAGAAAAAGAATACAGATTTGGCATGATTGAAAAATTCTTTCAGAAATATTCTTTCAAAAAATTTTAAAACTACCAGTGTCTCTCGTTTCTTGCGCATGTGTAGACGGGGCAATATCAACAAAGCCACGTACGATGAAATCCTAACTTTTTTACAATTTGTCATGTTATTTTTGTAAATGCTGTGCGTTGATATATCAAATTTATACAAAATTATATATCATTATATATATATATATATATATATATATATATATATATATATAAAGGCTCAAAAACTAATATTCTGTTAGGCCTAAATTTTTGGTCTCTGTAGCCTACCGTATCTAGGGGTTAGCCTATGCTTACTGTATAGGCATAACTTTTTGATTTTAAAATCAATCTTGACCTGTTCAAGTGTAGAGTTAACCGTTTATCTTCCCTTCCTATATAAACTACTCTTTAACGTAAGGGTCTACCTTGAGTGGCCTTCCGGCCTTGCACAGTATGAATGTTACTGCATAAAAAAAAGAAAGAAACAAACAAACCCGAAAAGCTTTATTTACTGTTAGGCCTAAGTTTTTGGCCACTTGTAGCCTATCTTATGTAGGGGTTAGCCTATACCTGCTGTATACCTAGTGCACAGGCCTAACTTTTTGATTTTAAAATCTTGGATCCACTTGTACAACGCAGTATACTATAGACGAAATTAATCTGAGGTAATATTTTCCGTTAAATTAAAAAGTGCTTAACGTTTTTCGCAACGTTCTCTTCTACTGGAGACTATATATATATATATATATATATATATATATATATATATATATATATATATATATATATCATTCCTGTATTCCTTCTTTCCTACCTACTTGCATTCTTTCATGCCTTTTCCATGGAAATTCCTCATACGAACTACATATCTTAGTTCTGCCAGTTCTAAACTTCAGAGCCGATATGCCACTGACACTGTAACAAACCACCCAAATTCCATTGGTGTGCAATTCCACTCGAACAGCTTCTTCCCGTGAACCCCTGCTCTGTGAAACCGACTCCCAAGGGGATGCTTCCTGGGTCACTGCAATCTTAACCTCTTCAAGTCTAGCGTTAACAGTTATCTCCCACCTATATCCACATAAACTGTGCTTCTTACCTCTTACTTTGTGGAACCGACTCCCAGGAGGATGCTTCTCCGATCACTACAATCTTAACCTGTTCAAATCTAGGGTTAATCGTTATCTTCCCCACATATCCTCATATACTGTGCTTCTTACCTCTTACTTTGTGGAACCGACTCCCAAGAGGATGCTTCCCTGATCACTACAATCTTAACCTGTTCAAGTCTAGCGTTAACCGTTATCTCCCCACCATATCCTCATAAACTGTGCCTCTTACCTTTTAACCGGCATCTTCCCCTCCTATCCATATAAACTACCCCTTAAGGTACCTCGAGTGGCCTTCGAGAATTGTACAGAATGAACCTTACTGTAACCCCCTCCCCGCCTTTATTTACTGTTAGGCCTAAGTCTTTGGCCTATCTTATGTAGGGGTTAGCCTATACCTGCTGTATACCTAGTGCATAGGCCTAACTTTTTGATTTTAAAATCTTGGATCCACTTGTACACCGCAGTATACTATAGACGAAATTAATCTGAGGTAGTATTTTCCGTTAAATTAAAAAGTGTTTAACGTTTTTCGCAACGTTCCCTTCTACTGGAGACTACATCTATATATCATTTTAATGCGGAGAGCATGCTTCTTTGGATGTTGAGCGAAACTCATTAAAACCCGTAATGGAATGGCGTCGAGTATGAGTTGAACAGACACACAGGGGAAAGAATGAGTGTGTCAATTTGCAATTTATTAGTTTGAAACAAAAATAAATAGCCGTTCTGATCCACAAATCTTGAAGCTCCTCTACTCGACTCAAACAAACCTTTATTAATCAAATTAAGCACCGTCAGAATCTACGCATTGTTAGCAATAATCATGTGATTGATTTATGTCATCAGTCGCCCGGGTTAGGGTTTAAAAATTAAAAAGTACTTCAGTCGATGACGAAAATGATGGCGACTGATTTCCGGAGTGTAAAACATGTGCTGGTCGAGGTCTTTCTAACACATTTTTTTTATCGTTTCACTTCAAGAAAGGCGATAATGCCAGTAGAAGTTTACATGGAGTGAAAGTGAAAGAGAATCAGAAAACTTAGCAGGGGAGGGCTAAGGAAAAAGGACTAAAAAGGAACTGGCTTCAAGACGATAGAAGATGGCGATTCACGTTGCAATTTAAATCTTTGAAGATTGTAGTTATTCGGGAAGCAAGAAATCGGAAGGGATTTCCACAGGCAAGAAGTGCGAGAAAATAAACTGTTAGAGTAGAAGTGGCGATTGTATTTAGATCGTTCACAGTAAAACGGTGAGACTAATTTAGTAGCACGCTTAAATTCATGTAGACGGTACACGAAGAAAGCAAAGTTCAGAACAGTTGCCATGAAACTATTTGTAGAAAAAGACGGAGGGCAGCTACGTCACGTCGGTGAGAAAGAGACTGGACAATGCGTTTAGATGATGAGAGATAGAAGAGAAAGAATCTGCTCTAAAATAATAAACAAATTAACAAACCACGTAGCGCTGATCAACACAAGAACACGTAGTAATAACAACCAAAACTAAAATACTGAATAAAAAAAAATGTTAAATAACAATTAAAAAACTGCATTCGGATCCACAATTATTTCCACTCAATAAATCTTGGAATAATTTGGAACACAACCTTTACCACCCACCAAAATAACCGTTAGAATAATACAACAGACTATCAACAATGTAATACATCATACTACCCATAATGCATCACTGACCTTTATATATAAATAGTCGAGCAAAACAACGAACATGTCCTGACGATTGAGTTTAGCATGAAACAGACTGTCGCCACACGGTATTGACTTCAATATATATATATATATATATATATATATATATATATATATATATATTACAATAAATAATTCATAAGAAAATTAAATTACTAAGGTTAATAATATAAAATAGCAAAAGCCCTTCGCTAACAAAATTTTTTTAGCGAAGGGCTTTCGCCATTTTATATCATTAACTTTACTAATTTACTTTTTCTATGAATGATTCATTGTAATATAAATTGAACTCACACACACACACACACACACACACACTCATATATATATATATATATATATATATATATCTTATTGATAAAGGTACTGCGGTAACTTTCCTTATTGACTTCCCGGTTAGTTGTTTTAAAAAGAAAATGTATAAGAAAGAGAGTTCGCACACTTTGGCGGCTCGAATTGAGGAATCCATACAAATAAATAATTTAATAAATAAATAAATTTAAATAAATAGATTTAACCCAAACGAATAAATAGGTAAATAATAAGCAAATTAAGAAATCGCGTACGCACAGATAAACACAAAAAAACGTAGTAATAACAACCAACAATAAAATAATGAATAATAAATAATAAAGTTAACAGCACTATAAATAGCCAAATACACTGTATCCGGATCCACAATTATTTCCACTAGAATAATTCGAAACGCAACCGTTATCGTCCACCAAATCAAACTTTAGAATAATACAACAGATTACCCACAATGCAATACAATAGACTACCCATCATCAATCGCTAACCTGTATATTTAAATAGTCGAGCAAAAACACAACGTACACAGCCGGATGATTGCCTTTAGCATGAAACAGACTGTCGCCAATCGGTGTAGACTTCAATTTCCACTTTTATATTTATAAATACCGGGTGTAACAGCAAAATTGTTCAAATCGTGCAACACTAAAAATTGTCCAATTGTTAGATTAAGCTTTGAACAGTTGTATCTTAGAAATGATTAAAGATACCTTACTGGAATTCTCCGTGGTTCTTTTTATAAAACTCTTGGACACTACTTTGAACAATAAGAATGTACTTAGCGCTAAACTGAATTTGTAAGCGTAGCTTAGATGTTGCACATGGGCGTAAGTATGAAGCAGCCAGTGAGGATAGAACTCACTATTCAGTCGTAAGTATTTTAGCAAGAAAAGCTTGGTAATCATTACACCATGCCGAGCTGACCAAAAGTGCTTTTCTAAGCGTAGCGTAGATATAGCACAAGGCCGATAGCATAGAGCAACGAATGAGGATCGAACTCACTACACAGTTGTAATTGATCTAGAACAGGGCTGGGTAAAATTTTCAATGCAGGGTCACATTAAAAAATTCTCAATTTTATTGGGCCGCAATCCTTTATTAAACCAAAATAATTAGTACTAGCAGCATGACCCGGAGTTACCCGTGCTTGATTCAAAAATCGTACGACTCATACAGCAATCGCTATCACTTGACTTAAAATATTTTTGCCCTTCCTTGCCTTTAAAGGAGTGCCCTTTGCCGTGTTGATATTGCTACATGCCTTACTTCTTGCCTATCTCACACTGCGAATTTTTTCTAAGCTCTATACTAAACATTAAATCTGTTACGAAAAAAGAACTAAACAAAATGAACACAAAACGATCAGCTTTAAAAAAGGACTCGTAACTGGAAAAACCGAATGAAAAAAGAATGTTAACAACAAATACTTTTTCACAACCAGTCAAGTTCTGCGGAATCAGAATCAACGTTGAGTTTAAGCAAGCGAATGAGCCAATTGGAGTAAAGTGCCATGCAGATTTAAATTTTTCCCACTTATGACGAATGCAGCTATCGATATTTTTTTGCATGCTAGTTAACATTCGTGTCAGTCAGCTGTTAGCTCTGACTCTGGCCAATAGAATATTCCTGCCTATTCGTGGCAGCCAGCTATAGGCTATCACTCTGGCCAGTACAAAATGGCCGCAAACTACATGAAAACTGCCGTAGAAGCGTGAAAAAATCGATTATTTCCACTATCGATGGGAGTTGGGAAATTCAAAGTCGGTCTTGGCCTTTCCCGCTAACTTGGAGCATGTGCATGTAAATTTTGGTGCAAATCCGTCGAAAATTGCGGCCGTGCATTCGTTGCACACACACACACACACATGCTGCCTTTTATAGATAGAGATTTAAAATAGACAAGAAAAGGCTTTTAAAGAAAAATGCAATTAATTTTTATTAATATTTTAAAGTACTGCAGAAGATTCACATGAAACGCATTTATTTGAAAGACAAAGTAAGTCAGTTGAAATAAAGTACTTTAAAGAAAAAATATTAATAAGTATTTTGAAGTTAAAGATCTACGTGAAACACATTTTAAAGACAAAATAAGTTTGTTTTAAACAAAAAATTCTTTTTATTAATATTATAAAATAGAAAACATATTTATTTGAAAAACGAATTAACTCTGCGTAAAGAAATAAAAAAAAAACATCTCTTAACTAATATTTAAAGTAGAAACATCAAATAAAACACATATAAGGTAACTGAATTTCATGAAAAAATAAATTAGATTTTAAAGTAGAAACTTCACATGAGACAAATTTATTTGAAAACAAATTAATTCAGTTTAAAGAAAAAAAATATTGATATTTTGAAGTAGTAACTTCACATGAAAGAGATTTATTTAAAAAACAAAGTAACTCGGCAACAGGAGGATCTTAATGACTCAATGAGAATAATGCATCTTACTGCAGTCATTGACCAGTTTGTTGAAATTAGGCGTCAATTTGCTTGTAAGAGAAAGAGAAAGGGAGAAACATGGAGAGAGGAGAGCAAGAACGAGTGACAGGGAAGGAAAGAGAGATAGTATGTGTGTGTGTGTGTGTGTGTGTGTGTGTGTGTGTGTGTGAAAGAGAGAGAGAGAGCAACTTATTCATTTGGCCCTAAGTTTTTTTCCCAGTATCTTTAACAATAGAGTTTATCCCTTGCCGGTCCAGCAAGTACTTGTCATCTCCCACTATCCTTTACCTTGACAAGTGAGAGATCAGGCTGAAAACGACGTACTGCTGCCATATAGGGACAGGAGCCACCCAGTATTTAGCATCCCCTCTCGATAGAGTCCAAAAGCACCCCCACGTCCTTGTAGGCAACGAATTATCTTCCACCCTTACAATCCCTTTCTCCTAGACGAAATGTCGCAAGCCTCTCGCTGTTCTATCCATGAACTACACTCCTTAGTTTCGCCAGTCCTGATCGCCATGCCGCAGACATCGTAGTGAACCACCCTCATTCTCTTCGTATTCAGGTAGTGAGATATAAGTTCAACTCAAGCAGCTTCTTCACCGTAACCACTGCCTCGTACAACCGACTCCCAAGAGTTCAAGTCTAGAGTTAAACGTTATCTTCCCCACATAAACCTCATAAACTCATAAACTGTGATTCTTACCTCTAACATTGTGGAACCGACTCCCAAGAGGATGCTTCCCCGATCACTACAATATTAACCTGTTCATGTCTAGGGTTAACCGTTATCTTCCCTACATATCCTCATAAACTTTGCTTCTTACCTCTTACTTTGTGAAACCGACTCCCAAGAGGATGCTTCCCCGATCACTACAATCTTAACCTGTTCAAGTCTTGAGTTAACCGTTATCTTCCCTACATATCCTCATAAACTGTGCTTCTTACCTCTTACTTTGTGGAACCGACTCCCAAGAGGATACTTCCCCGATCACTACAATCTTAACCTGTTCAAGTCTAGGGTTAACCGTTATCTTCCCCACATATCCTCATAAACTGTGCTTCTTACCTCTTACTGTGTGGAACCGACTCCCAAGAGGATGCTTTTCCGATCACTACAATCTTAACCTGTTCAAGTCTAGGGATAACAATTATCTTCCCCACATATCCACATAAATAGTGACTCTTAATCTCTGCATCGAGTGGCTATTGGGCCTTATACAAAGTGAATATTATTGCAAAAAAAAACAAAAAATCAAAGGATAATCACATATATTTGGGTAATTTTTTATCTTTTAGGTGTAGAATTCTTCAGATTTCGATAGAAGGACGCGTTTAGTATTAATTTGAAGCTATTCACGATTAATAAACAAGTTTAGGGTTTACAGTTATCTTCCACATACATCCGCATATCCTGTGACTCTTACTCTTTAACCCTCTACCTCGAGTGGCCATCGGGCCTTGTAAAGGGTGAAGTCCACAGAAATCTCAGGCTCTAATCGGTGATAAGGAAAAGATACTAGCTTAGTTTCTGAGATATTGAAATATACATACTAGGTATTTCCATGTCGAACTGTTTAGTTAGAGAGATCAAATGAAAGGCCCTGATAAGCTTGGTTTTTTGGAGGGTTGTGGGTAGAGCCTTTAAACTCTCCACGGAGAGGTTATCACAAGGTATTTTATAAGGATAGATATAACGAAACCCGCGACGATCAATGTCATTAGAAGTTTCTTAACTATTACTCGAAAACAAAGGAAAAAACAATTCGTCAGTACTCTAGAGGGTTAAGAATCGAACGTCGTAACGTATAAGTTGTCTGAAACTCTATCCATTTGCTCCGCGGAGAGGTACCCTATTTCCTCATCTAAGTCCACTGTAAAGAGGAGGCATGATGCAGTAATGCACAGTAGCTCGGATTGAGGAATCGGAGAGCCGAGTTCGAAATCCAGTTGAAGCCATTACATTCACTTACGGGCTAAAGGTATGGGAATGTTATGAATCTTCTTCTTCCCCCCAGCTATGGGTAAATAGCAGGACAGACCGAATTCTACAGTCTTGGATGGCAACTGGTCTATAGCAGAAAGAAATGGCAACCAACTGCGGGAAAATATCTGCCTCGTCATTCATGTATCGAAAGATACATGATCGCCTAAGCGTGTATCACACATGATACATAACTGACTGATATTCACTGTCCCTTCAGGACGTGGGCGATCATAGCTCACAACAGTTTCTTGTCCTTTAGTAAGTCCTTTCGATATCTCTTTGTTTTACTAACCATTTATCCAAGCTCCTTAGCTAGAGTATATGCCGCTTTCTTCTGTCCCTCTTGCCTTTGATACACCCTGTAAGTGTTAAATTTTCCAAGCCCTCCTTCCTCATTATTATCCCTAGAAATTTCATCTGTCTATTCTTGATATTAAGTATAAGTTTCTTTTCCTTTGTATGAGTTTATGAGGTTTATGTGGGGAAGATAACGTTTAACTCTAGACTTGAACTCTTGGGAGTCGGTTGTTGTCCTCATCTTCGTTGCCATATTCACGACGTTGTCGGCCGTTATACTCCGAAATACTTCGTCATTGCTCACATGTTTAGTCCATGGTATTCTCACCATGCTTCAGTAGAACCACATTTCATTTGGATCAAGACTATTCTTCATTTGTGAGGTGGTCAGATAACATCAGAGGAGATTTTCGGAGTATAACGGCCGACAACGTCGTGAATATGGCAACGAAGATGAGGACAACAGTCCGAACAAGGTAAATAGTGTAAATAATTACAATACCTCATCTCAGAAATATAAACAGATTCTGAAGAAGACCGGAGCGTACCACGGCCGACAACGTCGTGAATATGGCAACGAAGATGAGGACAACCGTCCGTACAAGGTAAATAGTGTCAATAATTACAATACCTCATCTCAGAAATATAGACAGATTCTGAAGAAGACCGGAGCGTACCACGGCCGACAACGTCGTGAATATGGCAACGAAGATTCGGACAACAGTCCGTACAAGGTAAATAGTGTAAATAATTACAATACCTCATCTCAGAAATATAGACAGATTCTGAAGAAGACCGGAGCGTACCACGGCCGACAACGTCGTGAATATGGCAACGAAGACACCTCATCTCAGAAATATAGACAGATTTTGAAGAAGACCAGAGCGTACCACGACCGAAACGTCGTGAATATGGCAACGAAGATGAGGACAACAGTCCGAACAAAGTAAATAGTGTAAATAATTACAATACTTCATCTCAGAAATATAGACAGATTCTGAAGAAGACCGGAGCGTACCACGACCGAAACGTCGTGAATATGGCAACGAAGATGAGGACAACCGTCCGAACAAAGTAAATAGTGTAAATAATTACAATACCTCATCTCAGAAATATAGACAGATTCTGAAGAAGACCGGAGCGTAGCACGGCCGACAACGTCGTGAATATGGCAACGAAGATGAGGACAACAGTCCGTACAGGGTAAATAGTGTAAATAATTACAATACCTCATCTCAGAAATATAGACAGATTCTGAAGAAGACCGGAGCGTACCACGACCGAAACGTCGTGAATATGGCAACGAAGATGAGGACAACAGTCCGAACAAGGTAAATAGTGTAAATAATTACAATACCTCATCTCAGAAATATAGACAGATTCTGAAGAAGACCGGAGCGTACCACGTCGGAAACGTCGTGAATATGGCAACGAAGATTCGGACAACAGTCCGAACAAGGTAAATAGTGTAAATAATTACAATACCTCATCTCAGAAATATAGACAGATTTGGAAGAAGGCCGGAGTGTACCACGGCCGAAACGTCGTGAATATGGCAATGAAGATGGGGACAACAGTCCGAACAAGGTAAATAGTGTAAATAATTACAATACCTCATCTCAGAAATATAGACAGATTCTGAAGAAGACTGGGGCGTACAACGGTCGACAACGTCGTGAATATGGCAACGAAGATGAGGACAACAGTCCGAACAAGGTAAATAGTGTAAATAATTACAATACCTCATCTCAGAAATATAGACAGATTCTGAAGAAGACCGGAGCGTACCACGGTCGACAACGTCGTGAATATGCCAACGAAGATGAGGACAACAGTCCGAACAAAGTAAATAGTGTAAATAATTACAATACCTCATCTCAGAAATATAAACAGATTCTGAAGAAGACCGGAGCGTAGCACGGCCGACAACGTCGTGAATATGGCAACGAAGATGAGGACAACAGTCCGTACAAGGTAAATAGTGTAAATAATTACAATACCTCATCTCAGAAATATAGACAGATTCTGAAGAAGACCGGAGCGTACCACGACCGAAACGTCGTGAATATGGCAACGAAGATGAGGACAACAGTCCGAACAAAGTAAATAGTGTAAATAATTACAATACCTCATCTCAGAAATATAGACAGATTCTGAAGAAGACCGGAGCGTACCACGTCGGAAACGTCGTGAATATGGCAACGAAGATTCGGACAACAGTCCGAACAAGGTAAATAGTGTAAATAATTACAATACCTCATCTCAGAAATATAGACAGATTTGGAAGAAGGCCGGAGTGTACCACGGCCGAAACGTCGTGAATATGGCAATGAAGATGGGGACAACAGTCCGAACAAGGTAAATAGTGTAAATAATTACAATACTTCATCTCAGAAATATAGACAGATTCTGAAGAAGACCGGAGCGTACCACGACCGAAACGTCGTGAATATGGCAACGAAGATGAGGACAACCGTCCGAACAAAGTAAATAGTGTAAATAATTACAATACCTCATCTCAGAAATATAGACAGATTCTGAAGAAGACCGGAGCGTACCACGGCCGACAACGTCGTGAATATGGCAACGAAGATGAGGACAACAGTCCGTACAAGGTAAATAGTGTAAATGATTACAATACCTCATCTCAGAAATATAGACAGATTCTGAAGAAGACCGGAGCGTACCACGACCGAAACGTCGTGAATATGGCAACGAAGATGAGGACAACAGTCCGAACAAAAGGTAAATAGTGTAAATAATTACAATAATACCTCATCTCAGAAATATAGACAGATTCTGAAGAAGACCGGAGCGTACCACGTCGGAAACGTCGTGAATATGGCAACGAAGATCGGACAACAGTCCGAACAAGGTAAATAGTGTAAATAATTACAATACCTCATCTCAGAAATATAGACAGATTTGAAGAAGGCCGGAGGTCGAAACGTCAATATGGCAATGAAACGTCCGAATGAATAGTGTGAAATATAGACAGATTCTGAAGAAGACCGGGGGTCGACAACAGTGAGGACAACAGTCCGAACAAGGTAAATAGTGTAAATAATTACAATACCTCATCTCAGAAATATAGACAGATTCTGAAGAAGACCGGGCGTACAACGGTCGACAACGTCGTGAATATGGCAACGAAGATGAGGACAACAGTCCGAACAAGGTAAATAGTGTAAATAATTATGGCAACGAATACTCATCTCAGAAATATAGACAGATTCTGAAGAAGACCGAGCGTACCACGGTCGACAACGTCGTGAATATGGCAACGAAGATGAGGACAACAGTCCGAACAAAGGTAAATAATGTAAATAATTACAATACCTCATCTCAGAAATATAGACAGATTCTGAAGAAGACCGAGCGTACCGACAACGTCGAAATATCGTGAAGATGAGGACAACAGTCCGAACAAGGTAAATAGGTGTAAATAATTACCCTCATCTCAGAAATATAGACAGATTTTGAAGAAGACCGGAGCGTACCACGACCGAAACGTCGAAATAATATGGCAACGAAGATGAGGACAACAGTCCGAACAAAGTAAATAGTGTAAATAATTACAATACTTCATCTCAGAAATATAGACAGATTCTGAAGAAGACCGGAGCGTACCACGACCGAAACGCCGTGAATATGGCAACGAAGATGAGGACAAATAGTAAAATAATCCGAAATAAATTCTGAAGAAGACCGGAGCGTACCACGACCGAAACGTCGTGAATATGTGTAAATAATTAACAATAGTGTCATCTCATCTCAGAAATATAGACAGATTCTGAAGAAGACCGGAGCGTACCACGGCCGACAACGTCGTGAATATGGCAACGAAGATGAGGACAACAGTCCGAACAAGGTAAATAGTGTAAATAATTACAATACCTCATCTCAGAAATATAGACAGATTCTGAAGAAGACCGGAGCGTACCACGACCGAAACGTCGTGAATATGGCAACGAAGATTCGGACAACAGTCCGAACAAGGTAAATAGTGTAAATAATTACAATACCTCATCTCAGAAATATAGACAGATTCTGAAGAAGACCGGAGCGTACCACGGCCGACAACGTCGTGAATATGCCAACGAAGATGAGGACAACAGTCCGAACAAAGTAAATAGTGTAAATAATTACAATACCTCATCTCAGAAATATAAACAGATTCTGAAGAAGACCGGAGCGTACCACGACCGACAACGTCGTGAATATGGCAACGAAGATGAGGACAACAGTCCGAACAAGGTAAATAGTGTAAATAATTACAATACCTCATCTCAGAAATATAGACAGATTCTGAAGAAGACCGGAAACGCGTACCACGACCGAAACGTCGTGAATATGGCAACGAAGATGAGGACAACAGTCCGAACAAAGTAAATAGTGTAAATAATTACAATACCTCATCTCAGAAATATAGACAGATTCTGAAGAAGACCGGAGCGTACCACGGCCGAAACGTCGTGAATATGGCCGAAGATGAGGACAACAGTCCGAACAAGGTAAATAGTGTAAATAATTACAATACCTCATCTCAGAAATATAGACAGATTCTGAAGAAGACCGGAGCGTACCACGGCCGAAACGTCGTGAATATGGCAACAGTCCGATGAGGACAACAGTCCGAACAAGGTAAATAGTGTAAATAATTACAATACCTCATCTCAGAAATATAGACAGATTTGAAGAAGGCCGGAGCGTACCACGGCCGAAACGTCGTGAATATGGCAACGAAGATGAGGACAACAGTCCGAACAAGGTAAATAGTGTAAATAATTACAATACTTCATCTCAGAAATATAGACAGATTCTGAAGAAGACCGGGGCGTACAACGGTCGAAATAACGTCGTGAATATGGCAACGAAGATGAGGACAACAGTCCGAACAAGGTAAATAGTGTAAATAATCTCAGAAATATAGACAGATTCTCATCTCAGAAATATAGACAGATTCTGAAGAAGACCGGAGCGTACCACGGTCGACAACGTCGTGAATATGGCAACGAAGATGAGGACAACAGTCCGAACAAGGTAAATAATGTAAATAATTACAATACCTCATCTCAGAAATATAGACAGATTCTGAAGAAGACTGGCGTACCACGACCGACAACGTACTTCCGAAAGGAAAACGGTCCGAACAAAAAAATAGTGTAAATCGAAATATAGACAGAATACGGCAACAACGTCGTGAATATGGCAACGAAGATGAGGACAACAGTCCGAACAAATAAATAGTGTAAATAATACCTCATCTCAGAAATATAGACAGATTTTGAAGAAGACCGGAGCGTACCACGACCGAAACGTCGTGAATATGGCAACAAAGATGAGGACAACAGTCCGAACAAGGTAAATAGTGTAAATAATTACAATACTTCATCTCAGAAATATAGACAGATTCTGAAGAAGACCGGGGCGTACCACGACCGAAACGTCGTGAATATGGCAACGAAGATGAGGACAACAGTCCGAACAAAGTAAATAGTGTAAATAATTACAATACCTCATCTCAGAAATATAGACAGATTCTGAAGAAGACCGTACAACAGTCCGAAAACGTAATATAGACCGAAGAAGGCCGAGGACAACGTCCGAACAAATGAAATTAAATAATTACAAATAATTATCATCTCAGAAATATAGACAGATTCTGAAGAAGACCGTACCACGGTCGAAACGTCGAATATGGCAACGAAAATGAGTCCGAACAAGGAATAAAATACCTCATCTCAGAAATATAGACAGATTCTGAAGAAGACCGGAGCGTACCACGACCGAAACGTCGTGAATATGGCAACGAAGATGAAGGACAACAGTCCGAACAAGGTAAATAACAAAGTAAATAATTACAATACCTCATCTCAGAAATATAGACAGATTCTGAAGAAGACCGGAGCGTACCACGACCGAAACGTCGTGAATATGGCAACGAAGATGAGGACAACAGTCCGAACAAAGTAAATAGTGTAAATAATTACAATAAATCATCTCAGAAATATAGACAGATTCTGAAGAAGACCGAGCGTACCACGACCGAAACGTCGTGAATATGGCAACGAAGATGAGGACAACAGTCCGAACAAAGTAAATAGTGTAAATAATTACAATACCTCATCTCAGAAATATAGACAGATTCTGAAGAAGACCGGAGCGTACCACGACCGAAACGTCGTGAATATGGCCTCACGAAGATGAGGACAACTGTCCGAACAAGGTAAATAGTGATAAATAATTAAGGTAATACCTCATCTCAGAAATATAGACAGATTCTGAAGAAGACCGGAGCGTACCACAGCCGACAACGTCATGAATATGCCAACGAAGATGAGGACAACAGTCCGAACAAAGTAAATAGTGTAAATAATTACAATACCTCATCTCAGAAATATAGACAGATTCTGAAGAAGACCGGGGCGTACCACGACCGAAACGTCGTGAATATGGCAACGAAGATGAGGACAACAGTCCGAACAAAGTAAATAGTGTAAATAATTACAATACCTCATCTCAGAAATATAGACAGATTCTGAAGAAGACCGGAGCGTATCACGGCCGACAACGTCGTGAATATGGCCACCAAGATGAGGACAACAGTCCGAACAAGGTAAATAGTGTAAATAATTACAATACCTCATCTCAGAAATATAGACAGATTCTGAAGAAGACCGGAGCGTACCACGGCCGACAACGTCGTGAATATGCCAACGAATATGAGGACAACAGTCCGAACAAGGTAAATAGTGTAAATAATATAGAGAAGGTAGGAAATTTCTTTTTGTATTTTTTGAAAGATTGAGATTCACAAATTTAAATGATGAATACACACTTCTAAAAACGTCCTGGTTAAATTTTAACCATTTTCTGTTAATGTCGCTTTCTTTGCAAGATAAGGTTGCGGTCACCTCGTGGTGATTATACATGACAATATTCTGAAATCTCTGTGAAACATTGCAATAATGTTGGAACGGCGACATTTTGTTAACCAGGTGGTAGGGTTTGGGTGTGGTTCTGAATCCATGAGGCGATGGAATCTGACGAAGACGCGCTATTTAAAAACCAGCATAAGGAATTAAACAAAATATTTTGATAATAGCTTATCAGTATGTAGTGAAGGTAAAAAAAATTCTTTTCGTATTTTTTAAAAAATTGAGAATCATTAATTTAGATGATAAATACACTCTTTTAGAATTTTTCTGGCCAATTATTATTCATTTCCTGTTGATGTAACATTAAAAGGTAACGTATTTGTAACGTTACAAGATAACATCGAAGGGACCTCGTCTACCAAAAAGTGTTTGCAACCTCTACGTCCAGTTGCAGTGACTTATAGAAATAAGGCACTTTGATTTTTCATTTTTTAGAAAATCAGCATTGCACTCGGTGTAAAACTGAGGATTGACGTGATAAATACTGAAAATAAAAATTAAATTACTAACTTTTACCATTTTTTTAAACTAGGCTAGCTTAGGTTTAATTTGATGCTTTAGTTTCCTTTTACAGTTAAATTAGCTTGGTTATGTATTGTGAGAGCGGAAACTACCTACTCAATAGACTCTTCCAGGCCTATATTAAGTAGGCGACATAGCACTCTAGAGAGTGACAGAGAGTGACAGTGAGAGTCTAGTACGACTACCAATGTAGGACACTAACATATAGTAAGCTTCGCTTACACTATCTCTGTAACCTGTTGTTAATATATCTTTCTTCTAATCCGTGTTCCGTGTTTTCCTTCTGTGGTCCCAACTTTGGCCCCACATCAGTATGTATGCTCATTGGTCCCTTTCATTTCTGTCCCTATTTTTCTTTAAGTTTAATTCCCCATCCCCTCCCTCGTTAGGTGGTCAGTGATGTCAGTTCGCTGGTGGATGCGGGCGCCTTTCGTTTCGCGTGAGTGGTTTTTCGTATTTGTTGTTGTGTCTGAATGAGTGCATGTCAGTGTGAGTGATTGGGATGAATAAATGTTTTTTTTTACTATTATAGTCCCGCATTGATTTCGGATGAACCAAGGTTTCTGCCACACTTAGTGAATGTGGCGGGGGTGGGGGTATTACTAATCTTATTTTCTTTAGTTTCTTGTAAATAGGTTTTGTATGCATATTGTAAATACTCACTGGGCCTAGTTTTTTAGAATTGTTGTTTTTTCCCTTCCCCCACAGACAATGAATTGTAAATATAGGGACTAGTTAGTATTTTCATAGAGACAAAGAGGTATTATGGTGATTGTAGTAAGAAAGGTATGTATGAATGTGTTGTTTTGGTGTAAGGAATATTGTTCGTAAGATTGGGTCAGTGTTTGCGGCTAACTAAGTTAGAGTTAAGAGAGAAGAAGACTGTGCTCTCCCCAACTCCACTTTTCGGCCATGTACCACATTTCTGTATTAAACAGAATAAATATCACTTTTACCATTTTTTGACCTATTTTTGAGTATTTGGCTTCCAAGATCGTCAGAAAAATGTACAGAAATACTTAATTTCCGCTGATTTTGGCTTATAAACTGACTTTAAAATTTTGCTTTTTCTAGAATAAATCCAAATAAAGTTAAATTCTTTTTGTATTAGATGCATTGAATGGAAAATATATTCAAACCAGAATTCGAATTATGAATTAATATGAGCAAAATATGCATTTTTTTTTACTGTATTCGATAATGTTAAAAATTGTAGAAGTTTACAAAAATGTTAATCAATGAACAGAATTGGTTAAATCGGTTGATAGATCATAATTAATAAAATTAAAAAATAGATAAAAGTGTATATAGGACCACAAATTATAAAACAAAATGATTTAAATTTTCATTGTTTATTCAGAACCGCATTTGAACTACTGCACTGTATAACATGATACATCATAAATTATTTAGTATAATTTCCATTTGAAGTAAATGAAGGTCTTATTTGATGACACAATGATTTAGTCATAATGCGCTTGTGCTTTGAATCTGGTACATATAAAGTTTGTGAAGCTTCAGTAAATTATAAATTTAACTAGCAGCATGGCCCGGCGTTACCCGTGCTTGATTCAAAAATCGTACGACTCATACAGCAATCGCTATCACTTGACTTTAAATATTTTTGCCCTTCCTTGCCTTTAAAGGAGTGCTCTTTGCCGTGCTGATGTTGCTACATGCCTTACTTCTTGCCTATCTCACACTGCTCTATACTAAACATTAAATCTGTTACGAAAAAAAGAACTAAACAAAATGAACACAAAATGATCAGCTTTAAAAAAGGACTCACAACTGGAAAAACCGAATGAAAAAAAATGTTAACAACAAATACTTTTTCACACCCAACCCAGTTCTGCGGAATCAGAATCAACGTTGAGTTTAAGCAAGCGAATGAGCCAATTAGAGTAAAGTGCCATGCAGATTTAAATTTTTCCCACTTGTGACGAATGCAGCTATCGATTATTTTGCATGCTAGCATACTAATTAACATTCGTGTCAGTAAGCTGTTGGCTCTCATGCTGGCCAATAGAATCTTCCTGCCTATTCGTGGCAGCCAGCTATAGGCTCTCACTCTGGCCAGTAGAAGATTGCCGCAAACTACATGAAAACTGCCGTAGAAGCATGAAAAAATCGATTATTTCCACTATC
>CAHIKZ030005470.1:485000-502500 GCA_903632075.3 Acanthosepion pharaonis | reverse complement strand
CAAGCTTGTCTCGCCAGATCAATTACGACTGAATAGTGAGTTCGATCCTCACTAGGTGCTCCACACTCTCGGCCTTGTGCCACATCGAAGTTACGCTTAGAAAATAATTTGGGCATTTCGGTGTGGTGTAATGATTAGCAAGCTTGTCTCGCCAGATCAATTAAGACTGAATAGTGAGTTCGGTCCCCACTGGGTGCTCCACACATTTGGCCTTCTGCCACGTCAAAGTTACGCTTAGAAAATCATTTTGGCATGTCGTGGTGGTGTAATGATTAGCAAGCTTGTCTCGCTAGATCAATTACGACTGAATAATGAGTTCGATCCTCACTGGGTGTTCCACACTTTCGGCCTTGTGTCACGTATAAACTATGCTTAGATAGTCGCCATTAACACATATTGTCAATTCTGAGTTGAAACGCCTGCAAAACGTTTGGTAATCCGTAAAACAAAAAAAATCTTAAATTAATTATTTTCCCCAGCCGTTGACATTTTGGGGATATATAGTGAGGAAAGTAGGCTTGGAGAATGTCACGTGCAGGGCAGATTGAAGGCTAGTGATGTAGAGAAAAAACATTCACTTACGTACCTTCCGGGGAGGAGTAGTAAGGGGACAAACCAGTTGAGGGGATGTTGTGGAGAACCATTTCTTGAAGGGACACAACACACACACACACACACACACACAAAAAACGAAAGCGGAGGAGTAAAAAAACATCCCCCTCCCCCGCACCAAAGAAAAAATAGAAACGTTATCTTCTCCTAACGACCATTTATGGCAAAAGTGTAAAAACATGTGTCGGAAGATGGCGGCATATCTCTGGCAAGTTTACGCATGCGCGTGTGAAAAATCTCATGCAATTGAACAGGCGTTCTTCTTTTTAATCTATATATATATATATATATATATATATATATATACACACACACACATATACACACATATACACACACGCACACAAACACACACACATACATATATATATATATATATATATATATATATGAAAATGAATATTAAAAGCAAAAAAAGTTAAATAGGAAAGAAATTGCTGAATTGGCAAAGTGAGATGCACACTCGTTACTTTTCTCCCCAACTTTTTTTTTTAATTTACGTCGGTGCCGAAAATGTCTGATATGAAATGAGACATATCTATTTCAGCCAATCTATAATTTCGTGCAAACTCGAACACTTCCTCTCCTTTCCCAATTGTTCCGCTTGGGTTTTTATTTTTGTAACCGAATTCATTTTCAGAATCGATATTCTTAAAAAAATAAAAATAGTTCCTTACATATAAACATCGACGTATGATAAACATACGCTCTTGAACAGAGGCAATCACTATTAGATATTTGTTTAATTCTTTCTTTCATCCAGTTTCTTTACAATGAAGTTTTACACACACACACGCACACACACTCACTCACTCACACACACACACACATATATATATTTGAAGTTTTTAGCTTCCATTTTTGAAACATGGTTATTACTGTGTAGCGAAAAAACATATTTTATACTTAATTTATAATATCTAGGTTCTGTAAATTTACATTGAGCACTGTTTTTGTAAAAATAAAAATAAAAAATATTAGTAAGAACACCGGATTATATATCTTACTGTTTTTCATTTTAATTATATACATACATACATACATACATATATATATATATATATATATATATATATATATATATATATATATATATTTGGTTGGATAGATGTGAGTTTGTGACCAAAGCGTGAAACCCAGGGTCACAAACTCACATTAATCCAACCAAATATGTTAGCTCTATCTCTGATATTGAGCGCTTTCTAATAAAAGTACCATGTATATAATATATAAATAATTATACATATATATATTTATTTATATTTATATACACTTTTCACACACACACACACACACACATATATATATATATATATATATATATATATATATATAAATTAGGAGATCAATTGATTTCGCTACCTTGGTTTCAACTTTCGAATGCTTTATCTTAAAAAAACACCAATGAACGCTATATTATTTTTAAAAATAGATAAACAAACGGACGACGTTGGATGTGATAGATAAGGCGGCAGAGGATGTAAAGAAGAAGAAGAAGAAGAACCATAGATATGGCCAGTAGAACAGTCTTCCTCGTATATTAAATAAAGTGTTCGGTTCAGAATTCCCTGCAGGTTACGCATATCAATAAACACCTGATGAAAGCCCGAGAGCCCAACGGTTGAAACGTTGTGATAATAAGAAAAGATGAGGACAATATTCCGATGATAAATAATGTAAATAATATAGTTGCCTTATTTTATCAGTAATGGTTGCATTTATTCATGACCACTGATAAATGCTTTCGTATTGAAATTTCGTTGTTAACGCAACGATTCGGCCGTTTTGCCATCAGCTCTTCATCAGGTGTATTTCAGACAGATTTTATAAAGGGGACCTTTTACAACATTAACACGATCAATGCCCTAGTCATTTATCGTGTGTGTCTGTTTTTTGTTTTGAAATTTAATTTATTGCATGAAATTCACGAAAAATATGCGAAGTAAATATTACTTCGGTCCTATAATAATTATTGCATTTCTATGCACATTTCATGCAATAAATCTGCTACACATTATTGAACAGTATATTTTTATGCTACCTCTGTCCCATAATAGTTTTTCCTTTTGGATACATATTTCTCAATATAAATGTACCAAATGTTATTGGACAGATATAATAAATAATAATATTATTCTCTCTCTGTCCCATAATAATAAATACATTTGCATATTTATTCCATACAATAAATGTAATAAACTTTATTGTATGTTACCTCTGTCACATGATCATTGTTACATTTACATACAAATTTCATACAATAAATGTATCACTTATTATGGGACAGAGAATGTATAATATATTATTATCCTACCTCTGTCTCATAATAAATGTTACATTAGCATACAAATTCCATGCAATGAATGTACTAATTATTATGGGACAGATAGAGTATAATATATTATTACACTATCTGTTTCATAATAATTGTTACATTTGAATATGGATTTCATCCAATAAATGTATCACTTATTATGGGACAGGGTGATTATAATATATTATCACACTATCTCTGTCCCTTAATAATTGTTGCATTTACATATAAATTTCATGCAATAAATGTACCACTTATTTTGGGACAGAGAGAGTATAATATATTATTGCACTACCTCAGCCCCATAATAATTTTTACACTTGCATACAAATTTCATCCAATAAATGTGTTATTATGGGACAGATATAGAATGATATTATTACACTATCTAAAGTCTCATAATAATTGTTACATCTAGATACAAATTACATACCATAAATGTACCAATTATTTTGGGACAGAGAGAGTATAATTTTATTACACTACCCATGTTTCTTAATATATTTTACATTGGGCTACAAATTTCATGCAATGAATGTATCAGTTTTGGTGGAACAGAGGTAGTATTATAAGAAAATATTGAAAAGAAATCAAAAAAAAAAAAAAAAGGAAAAGAAAATAGTGTAAAAGAGCGGGAAAAAAACAGAAAAAGTTGCCTATTGGGAATGACCCTGACGGAAAACATTCGTATCAAGGAAGCGGAAGTGGAGAGAATGGGACAAACAGACAGACAGAAAGAAGAAAATGGAAGTGGTAAAATAAACAATGAGAAATGATTTCATTTCATCTTGCCTTTGTTGCAATCCCGAGTATGAATTTCCGTGAAATCGGCACCTTACCAAAGGACGGACAATTCGAAAGAGATTTTTATCTTG
Source organism: Acanthosepion pharaonis (assembly GCA_903632075.3). NCBI lineage: Eukaryota > Metazoa > Mollusca > Cephalopoda > Sepiida > Sepiidae > Acanthosepion > Acanthosepion pharaonis. The sequence continues at coordinate 498,699 of CAHIKZ030005470.1, read as the reverse complement.
CATAAATTATAATCCAATCAAAATTCATTCTTTTCTTTTTAATTTGCTTCTTTTTTTTCCATCAAAGATATCCCCACCATTCATTTTGTCTTTGTCGGCCATTTTTTCTATCGATTCCCGCCTCTTTTATAAAACATTTTAATTCATATGCTTCCACTTTCAGCCGTCTTCTGATAAATTATTCTTATTTTTAACCCCCATTTTTTTTTGTTTTCAAATCCCACTGCAATATATAACAAGATGAAACATTAATTATTTAATTATAGTAGTCGAACATCTCTTGTTTTTTCTCGGGAAAAAAATTTATTATTTAGGTCAAGTCTTAATTCGATATTTTTGTAGGCCGGCAAAGATGATTATTTTTTTTCCACTCTCGCAAAATGCTTCCCCAACCCCTTTACAGAATAGTGTTAAAAATATTTCCTGACTTTATCGTTTCTTACAACTGCCATCACATTGTATCCTTATCCCTTCATGCTCAGAGAGCAAGGATACCATCTACCCCCAAAATAAATAACTTTTTTTTTTTTTTTAAAGCGTTTCATCCCAAGCAAGGCGAGAAGCCACTAGGACGCAAGGGGTTACAGAAGATCAGATAGGAGTGATAGAAGAAAGGATGAGGAGAAGGGTAGTGGATAGATCAAGGCAACTGGAGATGTCGATTGACTTGACTTGAATAGCTGGAGATTATAGCTCTCAGGGAAACTGGAATGGCGAAGGGAGTTCCACAGGCGAGAGGTGCGAGACATGAAGCTATTGGAGTAGAAGAGACGGCTACATTTAGGAGTTTCGACAGTGAAAGGGTGAGAGCGGGATTCCAGCCTCGTAGGGCGCTTGAACTCATGAAGTCTGGGAACCAACGAACGCAGCTCCTCGGAGCAATTGCCATGAAAGTATTTGTAAAAAAGACAGAGAGAGGCGACGGCGCGTCTGTGAGAAAGTGACTGTAGATGAGATGCCAGAGCAGGGCCAATTATATTGCATATCCGCCTACGGAGTCTATCAAGAACCCCGAGGCAAACAGAGGGGGCTCCAGACCATATATGGCAGCAATACTCCATGCAAGGGCGAATTGTTGATTTGTAGATCTAAAGGATCGATTCCGGGGAGAAAAATTTCCTGGCGCGGCACAGAAAGCCAACTTTCCTTGCGGTGGACGAAGCAATTGACTCAATGTGTTTGTTCCATCTCAGGTCAGCAATCAACAAAATAACACTTAACATCAGTGGATGCTTGCTTCATTCCTTCTATTTGGTTACCTTAACGAAGTCTAAGGGGTCTAACACTTCGCGCGCCTGGACACCATCACGTGTATTTCGCGCCTACAGACTTAATAATAGATGCAACTCGATTTCGGGCAATGCCGTTGCTTGATCCATCCACAAATATGATCACCACAGATGTGACTTTTTAGTTCTGCTTGGGTCTTACAATATTTCGCTCAAATGCAGCAACATGAAATTTATCGTTATAACCCGACCGATAAAGAGATTTAATTAGCGAATAACATTTCAGAGTTCAGTCAAAAACTCTAGAATCATAGCGTGGAAGTAGACTTTAGAAGGTCTCTCTCTCTCACGCTATATATATATATATATATATGCATATTTCATTAAAAACGACAGACATGGTACTACGGTTAAGCTTTTTATTTAATTTTTCTTGTGTTCTAACAAGAGCTTTCTTTTCTGGACAAAGGGTGTGTAAGAACTGTCCAAATGTTTTATATTTCCGAGCGCTTTCGGCTATACTTTTAGCCATTATCAAGGATATTTGAATTTTAAGCTTAATTGTGTGTGTGCGTTCTGTGTATGTCTTAGTGTGTGGTAGGGATGTTTTTAATTTCCGAATACGGTTAGCACATTATGGCTTTGTTCATAGTTAATATTGTTAAGAGTTGGCTTTTTCTTTTTTCATTATTAAAGCTTCCATTATTTTTAATCTTTTTTTGCATGTGGATGCAGTTAATATATTTGTGTTTTCTACTAGTATGTTCCTAATGGGATCGGGTAAATCTGTGTGTGTGTTTAAATGGGTTCTAATGGAGCTGTGATCAGATAGATGTAACGTAAGACGTCTGGATAAGCATGTGGTTGTGTAACCGATGTAATTGATTGATTAGGAACACAGTTCCTTAAGGGGCATTTGAACTCATAGATAATGTTCGTTCTTTGTAATTTTGACTGGTCAGACTCACACACGTGGGTGCCACACAAGGGCAGGCTGAAAAGTACATAGACTGGCTATGAAGTAATGATGCTAGAACTGTGAAATCTTGCATGCTTTATTCTCAATACTTCTTATTAATAACTGCATTGTTTCTTATCATGTAAACTGGCACCTGACAATTTAAAGAAAACTCCAAAAGTATCCTATAGCGAGATCTCTTGAAAATGGACAAGATTTTGCATCGTGGTATTATCATGTACCTGCAGAAAAATGGTTTAGACCCCAAGGACATTCGTGCTGATATGGATGCTCCAGCTTTTATTAAGAGTACAAAAGTGGGCAGCTGAAATTAGGAGAAGGGAGTGTCTTGAATCGGATTCGAGGTCTGGATGTCTTGCAAGAGCCAGCACCGAGAAAAACATTGACCGTGTTCACCATTTTGATTTGGATGACAGACGACTGACTATAAATCGTATAGCCAACGCTATTAATATATCTCATACGGGGTTTGAGAATATTATGCACAATGACCTTAACATGACGAACATACTTTTTTCCAGAAGAAATTACCATCAATACATTTAAAAAAAATACAATACATGTACATTTTATAATCTACAAACTATATATCTAAACATATTTTTTCTTATGCACCACCAAACAGTAATCTTCTTGTGTAGCTCTTGGACCTTGCATTGGGTGAACATTTGTATATTTGTATATATATATATATATATATATATATATATATATATATATATTAGAGACATTTTTATGTTTAACGTTCTTTTTTTTTTTTTTTAAATTTTTTATAAATTTATAAATAAATTTTTTTTATAAATTTATAAATAAATTGTCGGACTTTGTCCATTTCTTAATATATATATATATATATATATATATATATATATATATATATATATATATATATATATATATATATATATATATATATATATATATATATATATGGGATATGGGATAGAGACTTGGATAGAGGAATCGGAGAGCCGAGTTCGAATTCAGTCGAATCCATTACATTCACTTACGTGCTAATACCCTTGGGAAAGGTGTGAATCCTCTTCTCCCCCCCTCAAGTTATGAGTAAATAGCGGGACAGACTGGGTTCTATAGCCTTGGATGGCAACTGGTCCAGGAGAAGAACTCTAAATTCAAAACCTGCGGAGGGTTGTGTTTGGGGCCTTGTGGCACTTAGTGCACCAGGTCTCTGTATTCGGCCCTTCAAAAAGTGTGGATGGTCCTGCACGAAACTTTCACTACTATAATCAAATCTCATGTGCCGGTGTCGGGCTGTCGGTTTCCTAGGAACTGATCTGCTTGACGCTCATACGTCGAATTCGACGGGAGAATCGAGTATATATATATATATATATAAAATTATATATATATATCAATCAAAGGGAACACAGAATTAGACTGATAGATAGATAGATAGATAGATAGATATGAAGAAATATAGAAACAGAATTAAATACATTGGGAATGAGATAGATAAAAAATTACATAGATAGAAAGAAAATAAAGAAAAAAAGAGACAGAATTAGACTGACAGATAGATAGATAGATAAGGAGGGAATGAGATAGATAGATAGATAGATAGATAGATAGATAGAAATGAAGAAATATAGAAACAGAATTAAATACATTAAGAATGAGATAGATAAAAAATTACATAGAAAGAAAGAAAGACAGAATTAGACTGATAAGATAGATAGATAGATAGATAGATAGATAAATTACTTAATTCCACACTGAGAAACTCTTTGCATTTTGCACCAATCATTCGTAGGGAAGACCAATTTCTGAAATAAATGACGATCTCCATTTCCCCGATCACTTCATTAAACCGCAGCCATGAAAAGATTCCTTTCGGAAAAAGCGTCATTTCTTGTTTTCGAAATTACTTTTTGTCGGATATTTTTTTTATACTCTTTCCTAGTTTTCTTTTTCTTTCTCTCGTCTTTTTTATAATTTTTGTATTTCCGTGCCACCATTTTGCTGATTTTCAATTCAATATCACATCACATCTACATTTTTTTTGGACGTCGCCTATATTTTCTGGGTTTTTGTTTTTTACCATCAACTATTTTAGGAACTTGTATTTATTTATTCACTGATTCATGTTTCCCGAAAACTTTCGACCGTTTATTTTTGTTTTGGAGAGTTTTTTTTTAATATTTATTAATCTTTATTGTAGCTTCCTACCTACGTTAGGCACAAGGCAATAGTGTTAGGGCGCCCAGAAGAGGGGTCGTATGTAATTTGTAACATAGGGCATTTGTAGTTTAGAAGGTTCCAGCACCCCCCCACCCCAACCGGTGAGATTCGATTTAATTTTTTATATTTTTTTTCTTTTCGCGTATTGTGTATATTGAACAATGCCTCGTATTTTTTTTTTTTTTGCCTTTTGTATATTTTCTAGAAAATTCCTTTACATTCTTTGTGTTACGCTTTTTCGTCTGAACTCTCTCTCTCTCTCGCTTTCTTTCTTTCTTTCTCTCTCTCTCTCTCTCCCTCTCTTCATCTCTCTGTGGACGAGGCCATGAAACCCGGATTCGAATCTCACCTTGGTCGATTTGTCAGGAAGCCGACTTTTTGATGTCATCGGTCCAGAAGAGACGATCGCAACGTGCGGTACCTTTGGGAAGTACCTGAAAACCATACCGCGGGTTGACCCTAGCTGAGTAGACGGAAACCTCGGTTGTGGCCGTTGGTGGTTGCGCTAGGACGAAATCACAAGTCATCGTGACCGGGGGTCTGAGCGTGCTGGCCTTGTTCAGACCGTTGATCACGTTAGATAATGCGTTCTCTCCCAGAAACTGTAACTACAGTCCACTCAGCATAAACCACCGGTGGGCTCTGTGGGTGTTGAACAAACATAAATGTGCCTGAGCAAGCGTCAGCAACAGGGATTAACTAGCCGATCTAGTGCACGAGCATCCTCGGATACAGTAGCCATCCATACACACACACACACACACCCATATATATATATATATATATATATATATATATATATATATATATATATATATATGAAAATTTCTCCGATTTAATCAGTAGAAGACAATATTTATGAATAAAAATGAATATAGAAAAACTGGTAATTGTGGACTTTATCAAAGCAAAATTGCTTTGATAAAGTCCCACATTGGACGAAACTGCGTCAGCAATTACCAGTTTTCCTATTGTCATTTTTTCATTAAATAAATAAATATATATATATATATATATATATATATATATATATATATATATATATAATATATAAAATATAGATTTCTCGAGCCTTGTATTAACTAAATTCTCGTATAAAATATCACCGATCGAGCTTAGATAATAAGTAAATAAGTAAGTAAATGGCTGCGGAGTTAGGTAATCCCTGTTGCAGGCGTCAGCTCAGGTACATACATATTTCTTCATCATCCACGGAACCAACATGCGGTTTATAACGCAGCTATACTGAGCATACCTTAGTTACAGTTTCTGGGGGAGAGAGAGTAAAAGAAAGAGAGAGAGAAAGAGAGAGAGAGAAAGAGAGAGAGAGAAAGAGAGAGAGAGAGAGAGAGAGAGAGAGAGAGAGTAGAAAGAGAGAGAGTAAAGCCTGGCGTGATCATCAGTTTTGAATATGGTTTGTATGCTGAAACCTTCGGTCACGTTGACTTGTGACTTTGAGCAAGTGCAACTACCAAAAGGCAGTTCCGTCAATCCAATTCTGTTCACAAGGTTTGGGCAACTTGTGGCATTGCTTTCAGGTGCTTCCCATTTTTGCCGCTCGATGTGATTATTTCCCCGCCAGTCAATATTATAAGGAGGCGATCTACTTGACAAATCGTGAAATTTGAACCCGGGTGCCATAGCCGTAATGTTAACATACTAATCAATTGTTTATTCGTCCGGCAGCCATGAGTCCAATTAAAAAGCAACAATTTGGGATATTAATTTTCTAAGCGGGTAGACAAGTAGACATCCGTGAATGGAATGTTTGATACAATATTGGTTTACTAACAGTTATTACCAGTGCTCATATTGTAATTTTTACTGTTATCATTGCGTATTTTTTACTAGAGCTCATATTGCAATTTTCGTTGTTATTATAGATTATCTCTGGCACTCCTTATTACTGGTTCCCATACTGTACTTATTTTTATGCTTGGTCGACTCAGGAGATTTTTGTGGCTTAGCATATGTGCTGATTCCTGAAATAATCGACATTCCAACCACCTAAAGAAGGCCGGAGCGCACAACGGCCGAAACGTGATAAATATGGCAACAAAGATAAGGATGATAGTCCGAGCAATGTAAATAGTGTACATAATACCTCATCTCAGAAATATTGAGAGATACTGAATTTCAGTAGAGTTCGTTTTTTGCTTGCTTTAGCCTTTGAAATCCCACTTTTCCTCCAGCCTATGGGCCAGCCCATTATAAATCTCCAAAATGTAAAATTGCGTATAAAATATGTACACTTTGGCATTAAATAACAGTTATTTTTCGGCATTAAGTCGCTATTATCAGCAAAACTTCCTCATAATCTTAAAATATTTTCTGGTTTTAAGTAACCGGCAAAGGTGTTGATAAGTCGTAAAAAATAACGAATTATTTAATCTACAAATAATGAAAAGAACTCTAGTAATCTAGAGGAACAAAATAAAAATTTTCAAAAAGGAAGTTATCTATTTCCCACTTCCTCACTCTCTGTCAATTTCCCACTTCCTCATAATTATCACTCTCTGTCAATTTCCTCTTTCCTCTCTGTCCAATTTCTTTTCTCCTCTCTGTCAAAATTTCCCTTTTCTCACTCTCTGTCATTTTTCAATTTCTGGTTTTAAGTAACCGGAAAAGGTGTTGATTTCGCTCTTTCTCACTCTCTGTCAATTTCCAAGTTTCCCACTTCCTCCTCTCTGTCCAAAAAATAACGAATTATTTAATCTACAAATAATGAAAAGAACTCTAGTAATTTCATCTTTCTCACTCTCTGTCTAGAGGAAAAAATTTCGCTCTTTCTCCTCTCTGTCAAATTTTCAAAACTTCCTCAGTCTATCTATTTCGCTTCTCACTCTCTGTCAATTTCCCACTTCCTCACTCTCTGTCAATTTCCCTCTTTCTCACTCTCTGTCAATTTCCCTCTTCCTCACTCTCTGTCAATTTCCTCTTTCTCACTCTCTGTCAATTTCCCTCTTTCTCACTCTCTGTCAATTTCCCTTCCTCAATTTCCACTTCCTCTCACTCTGTCAATTCCTCTTTCTCACTCTCTGTCAATTTCTCTGTCAATTTCGCTCTTTCTCACTCTCTGTCAATTTCCCACTTCCTCCCATTTCTCACCTCTTTCTCCTCATTCTCTGTCAATCTGTCAATTTCCCTCTTTCTCACTCTCTCACTTCTCTTTCCCTTCCTCCTCTCTGTCAATCAATTCCCCCTCTCACTCATTTTCTCTTTCTCACTCTCTGTCAGTTCCCTCTTTCTCTGTCAATTTCCCTTCTCACTTCTGTCAATTTCCTCTCTGTCAATTTCCTCATTCTCTGTCTTTCCCTCTCTCTCTGTCAATTTCCTCTTTCTCCTCTCTGTCAATTTCCCTTCCTCAATTTCCTCTTTCTCTGTCAATTTCGCTCTTTCTCACTCTCTGTCAATTTCCCTCTTTCTCACTCTCTGTCAATTTCCCACTTCCTCACTCTCTGTCAATTTCCCTTTCTCACTCTCTGTCAATTTCGCTCTTTCTCACTCTCTGTCTTTCCTCACTCTCTGTCAATTTCCCTCTTTCTCTCACTCTCTGTCAATTTCTCTGTCAATTCTGTCAATTTCCTTCCCCCCTCTCTCAATTTCCTCTTCTCATCAATTTCCCTTTCCTCACTCTGTCAATTTCCCACTTCCTCACTCTCTGTCAATTTCCTCTTTCTCACTCTCTGTCAATTTCCCACTTCCTCACTCTCTGTCAATTTCCCACTTCCTCACTCTCTGTCAATTTCCCACTTCCTCACTCTCTGTCAATTTCGCTCTTTCTCACTCTCTGTCAATTTCCCACTTCCTCACTCTCAATTTCTCTCTCTCTGTCAATTTCCCACTCTTTCTCTCTCCAATTTCTCCTCACTCTCTGTCAATTTCCTCACTTCTGTCAATTTCCCTTCCTCACTCTCTGTCAATTTCCCTCTTTCTCACTCTCTGTCAATTTCCCTTCCTCACTCTCTGTCAATTCCCCCTTCCTCTCTCTGTCAATTTCTTCCTCACTCTGTCAATTTCCCTTCCTCACTCTCTCCTCTCTGTCCAATTTCGCTTTTCTTCAATTTCCCTCTTTCTCTCTGTCAATTTCCTCCTCTCTGTCAATTTCCCACTTCCTCACTTCTGTCAATTTCCCTTTCTCCTCTGTCAATTTCCCTCTTTCTCACTCTCTGTCAATTTCCCTTCCTCCTCTCTGTCAATTTCCCTTCCTCACTCTGTCAATTTCTGTCTGTCAATTTCCCTTCTCTGTCAATTTCCCTTTCCTCCTCTCTGTCAATTTCCTCTTTCTCACTCTCTGTCAATTTCCCCTTTCCTCACAATTTCCCTTTCTCACTCTCTGTCAAATTCCCATTTCCCTTCAATTTCTCACTCTCTGTCAATTTCACTTCCTCTCTGTCAATTTCCCTTTTCTCACTCTGTCAATTTCCCTTCCTCAATTTCCCACTTCCTCTCTCTGTCATTTTCCCCTTTTCCTACTCTCTGTCAATTTCCTCACTTCTGTCTTTCCCACTTCCTCAATTTCCTTCTTCTCTGTCAATTTCCACTTCCTCCTCTCTGTCAATTTCCCTCTTTCTCAATCTCTGTCAATTTCCCCTTCCTCTCTCTGTCAATTTCCCTTCCTCTGTCAATTTCCCTCTTCCTCACTCTGTCAATTTCCCTCTTTCTCCTCTCTGTCAATTTCCCACTTCCTCACTTCTGTCAATTTCCTTCTTTCTCCTCTCTGTCAATTTCCCTTTCCTTCAATTTTTCTCCACTTTCCCACTTCCTCTCTCTGTCAATTTCCCTTCCTCCTCTCTGTCAATTTCCCCCATTCCTCACTCTCTGTCAATTTCCCACTTCCTCCTCTCTCTGTCAATTTCGCTCTTTCCTCATTCTCAATTCAAATTTCCCCACTTCCTCCTCTCTATCAATTTCTCTTTCTCCTCTCTGTCAATTTCCCATTCCTCAATTTCCCACTTCCTCACTCTCTGTCAATTTCCCACTTCCTCTGTCAATTTCCCTCTTTCTCACTCTCTTTTCCCACTTCCTCTGTCAATTTCCCTTCCTCTCTCTGTCAATTTCGCTCTCCTCATCTCTGTCAATTTCCCCACTTCCTCTGTCAATTTCCCTTCCTCTCTCTGTCAATTTCCCACTTCCTCCTCTTTCTCTCTCTGTCAATTTCCCTCTTTCTCACTTTCTGTCAATTTCGCTCTTTCTCACTCTCTGTCAATTTCCCACTTCCCTCTCTCTCTTTCAATTTCTCAATCCTGTCAATTTCCTCCTTTCTCTCTGTCAATTTCCCTTTCTCCTCTTTCTCCCTTCCTCCTCTCTGTCAATTTCCCACTTCCTCTCTGTCAATTCCCTTCCTCTCTCTGTCAATTTCCACTCACCTCTGTCAATTTTCTCTCTCACTCTCTGTCAATTTCCCATTCCTCCTCTCTGTCAATTTCCCTCTTCCTCACTCTCTGTCAATTTCCCTCACTCTTCAATCACTTCCTCCTCTCTGTCAATTTCCTCTTTCTCCTCTCTGTCAATTTTCCTCCCAATTTCCACTTCCTCTCAATTTCCCTCTTTCTCACTCTGTCAATTTCCCATTTTCTCCTCTCTGTCAATTTCCCTTCCTTTCTGTCAATTTCCCTCTCTCACTCTCTGTCCCACTTTCCCTCTGTCAATTTCCCACTTCCTCTCAATTTCCCTCTTTCTCTGTCAATTTCCCTTTCTCCTCAATTTCTTCTCTGTCAATTTCCCTTCCTCACTTTCTCTCCTCTCTGTCAATTCCCACTTCCTCCTCTCTGTCAATTTCCTCTTTCTCACTCTCTGTCAATTTCCTCCTCACTCTCTGTCCAATTTCGCTCTTTCTCCTCTCTGTCAATTTCCAATTTCCCACTTCCTCCTCTCTCAATTTCCCTTCCTGACTCTCTGTCTTTCGCTCTTTCTCACTCTCTGTCAATTTCCCACTTCTTCTCTATCCAATTTCCTCTTTCTCACTCTCTGTCAATTTCCCACTTCCTCCTCTCTGTCAATTTCCCATTCCTCCTCTCTGTCAATTTCCCTCTTTCTCCTCTCTGTCAATTTCCCTTTTTCTCCTCTCTGTCCAATTTCCCTCTTCCTCCTCTCTGTCAATTTCCTCTTCCTCACTCTGTCAATTTCCCTCTTTCTCACTCTCTGTCAATTTCCCTTTTCTCCTCTCTCACCTCTGTCAATTTCCCACTTCCTCCTCTCTGTCAATTTCCCTTCCTCCTCTCTGTCAATTTTCCTCTTCTCTGTCAATTCCCCCACTTCCTCACTTCCTCCTCTCCTCCAATTTCCCTCTTTCTCACTCTCTGTCAATTTCCCTTCCTCCTCTGTCAATTTCCTTCTTTTTCTCTCTGTCAATTTCCAATTTCTTTTCTCAATCTCTCTGTCAATTTCCACTCCTGTCAATTTCTTCCTCTCTCTGTCAATTTCCCTCCTTTCTCTGTCAATTTCCCTCTGTCAATTTCCCACTTCCTCACTCTCTGTCAATTTCCTCTTTCTCCTCTCTCCCCCACTTCCTCCTCTTTCTCCTCTCTTTCAATTTCCCATTTCTCTTCTCTGTCAATTTCCCTTCCTTCTCTCACGCTCTCTGTCAATTTCCCTTCCTCTCTCTCAATTTCCCTTCCCTCCTCTCTGTCAATTTCCTTTTCTCAATCTCTGTCAATTTCCATTTCCTCACTCTGTCAATTTCCCTTCCTCCTCTCTCTGTCTTTCCCACTTTTCGCTCTTTCTCACTCTCTGTCAATTTCTCTCTTCCTCACCTCTCTGTCCAATTTCGCTTTTCTCACTCTCTGTCAATTTCTCTCTTTCTCAATCTCTGTCAATTTCCCTTTTCACAATTTCCCTTCCTCCTCTCTGTCAATTTCGCTCTTTCTCACCTCTGTCAATTTCCCACTTCCTCCTCTCTGTCAATTTCCCTTCCTCACACACTCTCTGTCAATTTCCCATTTCCTCCTCTCTGTCACCCTTCCTCCTCTCTGTCACACACACTCTCTGTCACACACACCCACTTCCTCACTCTCACCCTCTTTCTCACTCTCTGTCACACCTTCTCCTCACAGATCTCTTTCTTTCTGTCAATTTCTTTCTCCTCTCTGTCTTTCCCACTTCCTCTCTCTGTCAATTTCTCTCACTCTCTGTTTTCCCCTTTCCTCTCTTTCCCATTTCTTTCTTTCCCATTTCCTTTCCTCTGTCAATTTCCCTTCCTCCTCTCTCTCCTCTGTCACCCACTTTCCTTTCAGGTCAATTTCCCTTCCTCCTCTTTTCTCTCTGTCAATTTTCCTCCTCTCTGTCAATTTCTCTTCCTCCACTCTCTGTCAATTTTTCCCCTCTTTCTCCTCTCTGTCAATTTTTCCACTTCCTCCTCTCTGTCTTTCCCTCTTTCTCTCTCTCTTTCTCTAATTTCCCTCTTTCTCTCTCTGTCAATTTCCACTTCCTCCTCTCTTTTTCTCATTCTCTGTCAATTTCCCACTTCCTCTCTGTCTGTCTTTTTTTCACTCTGTCAATTTCCCCATTTCCTTTCTCAATTTCCCACTCTCACTCTGTCAATTTCCCTTCCTCCTCTCATTTTCTCACTCTCTGTCAATTTCCCTTTCCTCTCTGTCAATTTCGCTTTTTCTCTTCTTTCCTCTTTCTCCTTCTGTCAATTTCCCTCTTTTCTGTCAATTTCCCTCTCACTGTCACCTCTCTTTTCCTCCTCTCTGTCAATTTCCCTCTTTCTCTCTGTCAATTTCCCTTCCTTTCTTTTTCTCTCTGTCAATTTCCCACTTCCTCCTTTTCTCTCTTTCTCACTCTCTCTCAATTTTTCCTCCTTCTGTCATTTTCCTTCCTCACTCTGTCAATTTCCACTTCCCTCCTCTGTCAGTTTCCTCCCCTCAATTTCCCATTTCTCCTTATCAATTTCAATCTCTTTCTTTCCCTCACTCTCTGTCAATTTCTTTTGTCTCTCTCATCTCACTCAATTTCCCATTTCCTCACTCTCTGTCAATTTCCCTCTTTTCACTCATTTTCCCTTTCTCAATCTCTGTCAATTTTTTTCCTTTCTGTCATTTTCCCTTCCTCACTCTCTGATTCCTCTTTTTCTCTGTCAATTTCCCACTTCCTCACTATTCTGTTTTTCATGGAATTTCCCACTCTCCTCCTCTCTGTTTTCCCAGTGTTTTCTCAATTTTCCACTTCCTCCTCTCTGTCAATTTCCCACTTCCTCCTCTCTGTCAATTTTTCTCCTCTCTGTCAATTTCCCTTTCTCCTCTCTGGATCCCACTTGCTCCTCTCTCTCAATTTCCCTCTTTCTCCTCCCCCACAATGTTTTTTCTCCACACGCTCTATTTATTTCAGTTTCTCTCTTTTTCTCTCTCTTTCTTCAATCTCTCAAATTTTCCAAGGTCGATATATTTCTGACTTTCTCAATCTATTTTCTCAAGATTCTCTCACTTTCAGGTTTCTTTTCAACAGATGCTGATCTGATTTTCTCTATCCTTTGAATTCTTCAATCTTCTTTTTTCTCACACACTATGTCTTTATTCCTCCCGTCATTTTTCTCTTGCCCTCTCCTTTTCATTCATTGCCATAAGTTCTCAATTTTATTTGTTTCTCCCCACCTTTTGTCGCTATCTCGTCTCTCACTGTCTTTTTCTCAAAAGATTCAGAATATTCTGTTTTTATGGAAAGTTAGTGTTTAATTTTAATTTTATGCTAAATTTGTGGATCCACTTGCAGGAAAATGGTCGATATATTTCTGACTGCAAGATTTCAAGATAACAAAACAGATGCTGATCTGATGGCCTTTGAAGAATTTAGATTTTATTAAATTTTATTTGTACTCAACGTCGTGTGTCTTCAAAAGTTCAGAACTATACCGTAAAAGGGGTACAAGAGATCTATGTGTCTCTCTCTCCCTCCCTCTCTCACCCTATCTCTCTCTCTCTCTCTCTATCTCTCTATCTATCTATCTATATATATATATATATATATATAGTGTAACCCGGATATAAGAGACCCGAATATAAGAGAAACCCGGATAAAAGAGAGATTTTCTCTGGTTCCAAATTAGAGCCCATACTTACCTAAAATAAATAGACCAAACCCGGATATAAGAGAAACCTGGATATAAGAGACTTCTTCTCCGGTCCTGACAACTCTCTTATATCCGGGTTACGCTCTCTCTCTCTCTCTCTCTATATATATATATATATATATATATATATATATATATATATATAACCTAAACAGCCAGGCAAACCTACCTAGGGCCAGCATTACCCTGTCGATCCGTTTAGGTGAAACCTAGGTAGGTTTG
>CAHIKZ030005470.1:472500-480000 GCA_903632075.3 Acanthosepion pharaonis | reverse complement strand
TTTAGACGACAATTTATCCATCGCGCTCTGTTTGTTTTGATCGAGGTAATTTTAGTTAGTCAAGGTAAATTATGGAAGATGCTAAGTGATGTAATATAATATCAAGTAAGTAAATGATCTTGTTTAATACATAGTAATCAGTCGAAGCGCAACTTTGATCTAAAGAATACCGCACTTATTAAAAGAGGAAATGAACTTACTTAGACGGAAAATTCTGGAGAGTGCCGCCATCGAATCTTATCAAAATATAAATCTCCGCTACGGATGTTTTAAAATATCTCCATTTCTAAAAGAATTATTCCTTTCCAAAGCCAACATAGCTGACTTATAAAATATTTTAAATAAATAACGGAAAACGGTTAAATTCATAATCTTTTTACTTGAAATATATTACACATAAATTAATCCCATTACTCGAATTGTAATTTTTTTTTAAATTGCTGGTTGCGTATTTTAAAACATTAATAATAAAAAAATATAAATTAACTTGCCTCTCTTACATGCAATTTATTCCTAACATTTAATTTTTAAATTGATTATAACAGAGCGCGTTTCATGCGCATTTATAAAAAAATCACAACTATCAATTATATTATCATTTTGTCCTAGCAATTTACCCCTGAAGATAATCTTGGATGCGATCAAAAGTATTTGGGAAAATAAAAGAAATGAAAAAAAAAAACAAACTACAGCTTATTCCTTAATCAATTTAATAACAACACTGAGAAGTTGATCCGTGATTTTGAAAGAGTTAATATAAAAATGAGTAGACGTAATATTCAACCAAACATGTTTGAATTAAGATACGCTGACTATATATATATATATATATATATATATATATATATATATATATATATATATATATATATTAGATCAACCAATGACGCTACCTTGGTTTCGCTGTCCTCAAACTTATCGCCTGATGCAAACGATACGATAAAACCAAAGGTAGCTTTATTTGCTAATCTTCTAAGTTTTTTTTTAATTTCAAAGCTCTGCATGTTAAATATTTTTTATTCTTTATATATATATATATATATATATATATATATATATATATATATATATATATGTATGTATTGGTGTACATTTCAATACAAGTGTTTCCTGGTCTAATTCAACTCTGAGCAATAACTGTTTTATAATTATTATATATATATATATATATATATATATATATATATATAATATTTATATATAAAATTTAAAGGAACAGCAAATATTTTTACATATATTGCTGAATATTAAAATTATTAAAATAATATTAAAAATAAGAGCGTTAATAAATAAGAAGATTGAGATAATGGGTCGATGCCGATATATTAAACAAATATTTATTTCTTACTTTAATAATAATTAATTAATTAAAGTATTAATAATAGAATTACAACACAAAATATTATAATTTAATTAATAATAGAAATTAACAAATATTCAAATTTTATTAATAACATACCAGAATATAACAACTTTTATATAAACCATAAAAAATAATTTAATTTCAAAGTGAAATTTAATTTAGAAATAAAAAAAATCTAATTACAACTTTAAAAAAATCTACGGTTGAAAAAATACAGTAAAAATGTTCGTGAACTTGCGCGTATAAATAAACATAAAATTAATAAATACGCATGTGTAGAAAACGGAGTATAAAAACCGGACTGAAAAAGACGAGGAACGAATTGAAAAATTGGAAATATCATTTAAAACCAGAACCCCTTTGAAGAAGGGAAATTTTAGCATAACACTTCGAAGTCGGGAAAAACTGATATCTAAAAGTTAAGTAATCTGTATATATATATTAATTCTTTTGCTAAATTTATTAGAATAGACATCTTTTTCTTCTTCTTTGTGACGCGTCTATTCTACATGTGGACGATAGAGGCTCTCAACTCTCTGTACTTAGCAGCTTTTAATAAAGATTATCTTTTTGTTATATCTTCTAATACCTGTTCAGCTAACCATTTACACAAGCTCGTTAAATAGTCGACGTACTGCTTACCTCTGTCCCTCTTGCCTTCAATGTGTCATGTAAGTGTCAATTTTTCCAAGACCGCTTTCCGATGGTACATATGTGCCCTTTTTTTGTTTTGATTTTTCTCTAAAACTTCGTTGCTCACGTGTTCAATCCACGGTATTCTCAGCATCCTCCTGTATGACCACATTTCTGTTGCATGAAGTCTATCTGTGATGAGATTGTTCAGCATTCACTGCAATATATATGAATATCGATATTACATTGCAATTCAGAACTTTTCCCTCTGTTCCCAGTGGCATTTCTTAATACGTTGTTTACATTCTCAAAAACTTATATCATCATTAAACGCTACTATATTTTACATTCTAAAGTGTTTTCCTTAGTTTCAATCGGCAATACGGTCTAAGGGGTGTAAATCGCCCATGTGGAAAGGCTTTTGCACGGAGGCCTCTTCTATCTCTACAGGTTGATTGTCAATGTTACGAATAAAGATCTTCAGATTACTTTATTTGTCCACGCTATTGAGATTGATGAAAAGGACCGGTCTGAAGGAATGAGTGATCGTTCGGCCCTATTCGATTACGTGGGGCTTCAAACCAACGTAATCGAATAAAGCCTTTCGTTCATAGGTTAAAACATTTGTAAAGTTATTCGGCATGTTAACTTGGACAAGGAACAGTAACTGAAGAACAGCAATGTTATAAATAAAAATAACAAAAATGGATGAGGTGGGGGGTGTAAGAAAAAGGAAAATACAAGTAAAAAAAGAGAAAAAATAAAAAAAAATAAGTAGAGAAGAGAAAGAAAACGAGTAAATAAGCAAGTAAATAAAAAGAAAAAGAAAGAAAACGAACAGTGAAAAAGAAAGATAAAAAGGAAAAGAATACGATCAGAAGAGTGAGAAAAAACAAAGAAAAGAAAAAAAAACAATAAAAAAACAAGTAAAAAAGGAAAATAAAAATAAAGGTAAAAACAAAAAAAAACGAAAAATAAAAACATAAAAAAAGAAAATAAAAGAAAAACATAAAAAAGCAAAAAGAAAAAAAAAACTTTAAATAAACAAAGAGAAGAGGAAAAACATGAAAAACAAAGAAACATGCAAAAAAAAGAAAAAGAAAGAAAAGACAAAGAAACAGACCAAAAAAGGAAAAGCAAAAGAAGAAGAAATAACAAAAATACAATTATAATAAAAGTAAAATCAAAACACAAGGAAAAAGAATAAAAACAAGTAAAACAATAAAAAAAACAAAAACAAACAAAAAAGAAAAGGAAAACATGCAAAAACAAACAAGAAGTATACAAAAACGTGCAAAAACACAAAAAATAAGAAAGAAAAAAAAAAGATGCAAGCGAAAAAAAAAAAATAAACTCGCAAAAAGAAGCAAGAAGGAAAAAATCCATAAAAGAAAAAAAAATAGGCAAAGAAAAAAGAGAAGAAAAAACACGTAAAAAAGAAAATAAAAGAAAGACATAAAAAAGCAAAAAGCAAAAAAAAAAAACCCTAAAGAAACAAAGAGAAGAGGAAAAGCAAGAAAAACAAAGAAACATGCAAAAAAGAAAAAGAAGGAAAAGACCAAGAAACAGGCCAAAAAAGGAAAAGCAAAAGAAGAAGGAATTAAAAAAAAAAAACAACAAAAAAAACATTATAATAAAAGTAAAATCAAAACACAAGGAAAAAGAATAAAAACAAGTAAAAAAATAAAAAAAAAAAACAAACAAAAAAGAAAAGGAAAACAAGCTAAAACATGCAAAAACAAGGAAGAAATATGCAAAAACACAAAAAAAATAAGAAAGAAAAAACAAAGATACAAGCGAAAAATGAAAAAAAAAAAAACTAGCAAAAAGAAGCCAGAAGTAAAAAAAAATCCATAAAAGAAAAAAAAATAGGCAAAGAAAAAAAAAGAAGAAAAAAAAAACACATAAAAAATCAGGTGAAAAAAAGAAAAAGAAAGACAAGCAAAAAGAAATAAAAGCAATAAAGGAAAAACAAAAAGAAAAAAAAAAGGTTTATTTTTGTATCCAAGAGAGACGTAAAAAGGAAAAGGTTATTAAAACCCTTTCCTTTTCCTTCTCAATGACGACCTCTCCGGTGTGATGTAGAGCCTTTTTCTTCTTTCAATAGCGAAAGACTCGGTTAACCAAGTGCTATTTTGCCAGCCCGGATGACGGCTAAATGGTCAGGCTTGAAAGCAAAATCCAGAATAACCGCACCCACCTGCGAAATGGTAGTGCGGGATTCGGAGCGAGTGGAGGGTAGGTGGGGATTGTTCTGGTTATTTATGTAAAAGTGCAATTGATCTGAAGTCAGCTGAGAGTGATCGAACTTCTGCACTTAATTGAACACTGATTCCTCTCGATAATCAGGCAGCCAGTGTATTGACAAGATCCGGCATTACGTAATCGAATCAGATTGGCTCATTGAAAGAAGAGATTAACTTCGCGGTGGTTCTACGCTAAGGATTAAGTGGTCCCATTTCGCATTTGCTTTTAATAGTCATATCCGGAATGGTTAGGTAGATGAATAAACATTCATATATATATATATATATATATATATATATATATATATATGTTAAGAAACACGAGGAGTCAAGAAATACATCTCTACTTAGAGAAGGTGATAACATTAAACATTAAAGCAAGACTATGAAAATGAAATAAAACGGCGTGGAACGATTGGCTCGAGAGCATTTCATAAAAATGGAGCCATAATGAAAGCACCTTGCCAACATTCTTAAAACCTAAAGTGTATAATGTATGTATTATGGCAGTTATGACGGGCGTGCGTGGAAGAGGTCGAAATTAGCAAAAGCGCGTGAAAATAAATTCAGAAGCGTACAAAGAAAGATCGGTGGAAATGAAAATGCTAAGAGATTAGAAAGATGCTGACAGAGAACGAAGAACAGAGCAACGTTAGAGATAACATGCGATGGCAAAAAGAAAGGATGTTAGGAGAAGCAAGAGGTGGGTTGATCGAGATAGAGCACGTGAAATACAGGAATGAACAACACAGTTACTATTGTCATGAAAGAAATTGTAAAAGAGCTATCTCCAAGACTGGAATAATGACCTTATATATATATATATATTTATATATATGATAAACTAGGTAATCCGTATGGGTAAAACTAAGAAGGATAAAATCCAGAGAGCTCAATGTAAATCCAGAGCAAATAATTTAAATAAAAACAGACCACTTTAAGGTTCCATGTAATAATTTATTTCACCACAGCCCTTTTAAAAGGACAACGGATCATCAGACTTTACTTTGGAAATAAAGTCTGATGATCCTGATCACCAAAAGAACTAATTATAGTTTATTACATGGAACCTTAAAACAATATTTTATAATTTATATATATGGAATAGTCTTAAACGGTCTGTTTTTATTTATATATATATAATAAAAAAAACAGACCGCTTTAAGGTTCCATGTAATAAACTATAAATTAAAATTTCACCACAGCCCTTTTAAAAAGGACTGCGGATCATCAGACTTTATTTAATATATATATATATATATATATATATATATATATATATATATAAGTAATTCATTTTGGGGATTTATATATATATATATATATATATATATATATATATATATATAGGGATATATATATATATATATATATATATACATATATATATATATATATATATATATATATATATATATATATATATTGGACAATGAGGTTAACAATGAGTGGCGACATTATTCTTTCCTGAATCAACACAGTATTCAGGCGATAGCAGTTCAAACATGAAACACACAGTCGCAACAGAATTGCTTACCTCAGTTTCATCTTTTATATTTACACACGCTCTAGAGCTGATACTGAGCTCTTTTACCCCTAAATATAGTACACTTGAAAACTATATTTGTATCATATATATATATATATATATATATATATATATATATATATATATATTGAACAATAAAAATATTAAAAATTAAAATCTTCAGACACACTGAGTTGTATATTAATATTCTTTCGTTTTTATTATTATTTCAGGTACATTCCTCGACAAGTTTCGGCCAACATGACCATCATCAGGAGAAAAACAAATTTCTGTTTGCTGGTAACAGGGAACTACAGAAATGAATGACTTGATGGAGAAAATGAACTTTTGTCTGTAATTTTGATTTTTTTTTAACATGAATTTTGACCAATTCTTGTGTTGGTTAAACAGTCTCTTTTAAGTTGTTATTTACGATAAAAGCTGGGTGGATTCATGCTGCTCTGAATTCCCTTGGTTATTTTGACAATTTTATTGGTTTCTGGAAAGCGGATGTGCCCCTGTTAAGTGTGTGTGTGTTATTTAGTTCTTAGGGAGTGAGTGAGTTTGATGTGTGTAAGCGTGTATATTACTATCTGTGTGTGTTATCATTTGGATCATTAGGAGTGAGTGAGTATGATGTAAGTGTGTATATTCGTGTGGGCGTGTGTATAAGTGTTAGGCCTCAGCACCTCTGTAAGCATGTCTGTCTTGTGTGGGTGATAAATGTGGGTAGGTCCTGATATGTGGGGTTATATATCAATACTATCTATATTGTTAAATTTTTGATTAAGCCTGTCAGGATAGTGCGTTTTTAAACGTCGTATCCACTTATTTTCATGGAACTCTAAAATCTTTCTAATGTTATCTGCTCTGAACTTTTCTATTCTCTCAATTATAGTGAATTTGGCATGAGTTTTAAAATCGTGTTTTTCTAGGTAGAAATGTTGCTCTACAGGTAATAATCTTTCTTGGGGAGTCAACTTAATTCGATTGCGATAATTATTAATTCTGTAGTGGAAGGGCCATTCAAATTTTCCTACATATTGTTTCTGGCATAGTGTGCATTCTAGGAGATAAATTATGTTATGATTTCTACAAATAGATTCGTGGTAGATTGTGAAAGCAGATTTAGTGACTGAGCCAGTGAATGAATTCGTGTGTCTAATGTGGCTGCAGCATAAGCTCCTTTTGTTGTTTTTGTTTTTGATTTGTTATGAATTAACTTGAACCCTGAAATATGTTTGCTACCTATGATTTCTTTTAGGTTCTTAGGTCTACGATATGCCAGAAGACCGGGTTCCTCAAACAATTTTTTTTAGGTCTGGTTTGAGATGTAGTATTTCCCAGCGACTTTTGATTATTTGGGATAGTGGAGGCAGAGTGTGGTTGAAAGTGGTTACTAGAGGGATGCGGTTGGGTTTATTTTTAATCTTGTACATTAGGGTGTCTTTTATAGGTGTGGAAATTGCTTTATTTATTTGTTCCCTGATTAGGTGTTGTTTATAGCCACGTGTTGTGAATTGATGCTGCAAATTTTGAATGCCTTTACTTAATTCTTCATTGTTGGAACATATCCTTCTGAGTCTAAGTGCTTGTGAAAGGGAAAGTTCTCTTTGAGGTGTTTTGGGCGGGAAGACTTAAAGTGTAGATAGTTGTGGGTATCGGCGATTTTAGTGTCTAGTGTCGTTTGTAGTTTAACTGTTTTCATCTCTGTAAATGCGGGTGTCTAA
>CAHIKZ030005470.1:460000-470000 GCA_903632075.3 Acanthosepion pharaonis | reverse complement strand
AAAAATCAAAAATTATTAGAGGAAGGTTGTTAAAAACTAAAAATTATTAGACGAAGATTGTTAAAAATCAAAAATTATTAGACGAAGATTGTTAAAAATCAAAAATTATTAGAGGAAGGTTGTTAAAAACTAAAAATTATTAGACGAAGATTTTTAAAAATCAAAAATTATTAGAGGAAGGTTGTTAAAAACTAAAAATTATTAGACGAAGATTGTTAAAAATCAAAATCAGTTCCTTTTCAGTTGAGCAAACTTTTATCAGACATGAGTTGGATAAATTCTTCGATTATTCTTGTTCGTGTTTGCTTTTGTTTCATTCTATTTTGAATGACATTAAAGGTAAAGTAACTTTTTTCGATTTCTTTTGTCTCTCTTGTTATTTATCCTATAACAAATTACGGTTGAAAAAAACTTGTTAAAGAGAAAGATAAGAATTACTTGAATAGCCTCGTCTCGAGATGTTTCGGAGTTGACAATGGAAATTCTAATAAAAAACATTTTCAATTTTTCAAGTCATTCTGACTGAAATTGAACTGATGTTTCCTTCTGGCAGACTTGATTTCTATAATCCCCCTTCTAAAACCTGTAAGAAACAGATTTTTTCTCAGTTTGAGATTATGTACTCTCAATTAAATCGACCTATTCCTTCCTCTTTTGACAAAGGTTCTAAGATTACAAGCCAGACTAAGCTAATGAATATATTTCACTCACTGCTAAGCAGGATTTTCTTGTGCGGCGAAGCATTCATTTTCAGACCATAAAATCTTTGAAGTCAAGAAATGACGTGTACATGACTAAGCCTTGATAAGGGTTCTGACGTTGTCATCTCAAACAGGCAAGATTATTTGGATAAGATGGCTATTATTTTGAATGATTCCTTCAATATGGTCGCTGCTGCTAGTACGTGTGATAATATTAGTAAGGCTGAAGCAAGAACCCAGAGATGGCTGCTTTCAGCGCACATGAACATTCTGATCTCCAAGGGTGTTTATGATAGGGTTAGACCTGTCGGGTCTCAACGGCCCAGAACGTATGGACTCCCAAAAGGGGCATAAGCATAATGTACCACTTAGACACATTTTATCTATGGTAGAACCTGTGCAGCATAAGTTGGGCCAATGGTTGTTTGAACTGCTTCAGCCGGAATCTGATTTTTTTTTCAGCACATAATATCTCTGACTGTTTCCGGTTTTCAAATTTCATTAGACATTGAGTCGGAAAATAAAATGATAGAGTCTTTTAACATCATCTTCCTGTTTACAAATGTGCCTCTTCATGAAACCATTAATATATGTGCCGATACTCTTTATAGAGGTAATTTGGGTCCAGCTAGTATTCCTGAAAACTTGTCTTTGCAATGTATGCGTCTGGCAACTGAAGGTGTGGAATTCAGTTTCAACGATATTATGTATGCCCAGAAAGACGGTACTGCAATGGGTAGTCCTTTGGGTCCCATACTGGCGAATATTTTCGTAGGTTTTTCATGAGGGACTTTTGTTTGATAAATTCCGTAAACTCTACGTTTATATACGGTACGTTGATGAGACCTTTTCTAATTTTGATTCTGCTGGAGACGCCACTGTCATTTTTGTGGAACTCAGTTCTCTCCATCCATACCTTCAGTTTACTATGGGAGTTGAGAATGATGGTACTTTACCCTTTTTAAATATTCTCGTAGTAAAAGGGGATGTTTTTGTCACCACTATCTTTCGTAAACCCACTTTTACCGGCTTGTACACAAGTTCGTTGCATGTAGTTCAGCAATTCAGACCAAGTTACCAATCTAGTACTACGCTTAAAGTCACGTCGGAGAGGAAGCGACTGAAGTTGAGATTGAGTTGATATCGAACCAACCTCTCCCTCTCTCTCTCTCTCTCTCTCTCTCTCTCTCTATCTATCTATCTATCTACCTATCTATCTTGGTATATATATATATATATATATATATATAAATAATTATTTATTTAAAAATATGATTCCAACTCGCAACATAAGAGGTCTCATGTTTCAAAACAAGAGCCGAAAACTTCAATATAATTATTTGAATTAAATTGAGTTAAAGTAAGCTCTGTTCCATCTTCAAGCGAATTTTTTTTTGGAATAACGTATTTCTGAAATTTACGTGTTTTAATAATTGAAATCAAAATTTCCATGGTAACAGCTAGGGTGAATTGTTTAAATTGGGTAGGCGTGTGTTGGGTGTTAATAATAAGTATCAGTATAGAGTTACTTTCATAGATGTCAAGTCAGGGTAAGGTGGGGGTGTCTAAATTTGAAACGGTTACGTGTCTATGGAGATTTATTTATTTTAATAGATTATTATTTAGAAATTTATATTATTGAAATTCAAATAATTTGAATAATTATATTGAAGTTTTCGGCTCTTGTTTTGAAACTTGAGACCTCTTATGTCGCGAGTTGAAATCATATTTTTAAATAAATAATTATATTTATGCTCTATTTTTGTATCGAGCACTATTTTTAAAAATAATAACTAAAATACTAAGGAACTTTGGATTATTTACCTAACCAGTTCTTTCCTTTTTCTATATATTTTTCTCTCTCTCTCTCTCTCTCTCTCTCTCTCTCTCTCACACACACATATATATATATATATATATATATATATATATATATATATATATATCTCAAACACTAATGTTCCATTGTTATAATCTAATACATTAGAATCATAATCACGATCAAATTCGTCATACCTACAAATTAAAAAAAAAAAAATATTGGATCGTGATTATGATTCCAATGTAATAAATTATAACCATGGAATATTAGTGTTTGAGCATTTTACATTATATTCTTGCGTTTTCCTGGACATTGAGCTCTACCTGGATTCTATCCTCTTGGAAATTATATATATATATATAGGAAGAGGAAGTGACTGAAGTTGAGATTGAGTTGATATGGAACCAACCTCTCTCTCTCTCTCTTATATATATATATATATATATATATATATATATACTATTTACATTATTCGGACTATCAACTCTTTGGGTCCTGTCACTAGATCTAAACAACACCATGTTTCCTTAAGAACTAATAAAATAAATAATAAATAAATTTTATCTTTCTTAGTACACGACTTATGTCTTCTTGAAATTTCAAAATAGCACGAGGCTTACGGCCATATCTCGTTGAAACGACGATTCCTGTACGATCACCAAACTTAAGCAACGTCGAGCCTGGTCAGTACCCGGATGGATAACTGCTAGGAAATACAACGTGTTATAAGCTTGGACATGTGAGTGGTGTCGTAGATAATGGCTCGGAATTGTTAATCGGAGAGCTGAGTTCTAATTCCCATTAGATTTCATTACGCGCAAATACCCTTGAGAATACCCTGATCTCCCTCCCCCCCCCAGTTATGGAGAAAAGACTTACAATCTTAAAATATTTTCTGATTGTAAATAATCTACATTAGGTTGATAAGCCGTAAAAACGAATCAATCAGTCAACAAATCGAAATATCACCATTTGCAAAATTGCTTTCTAAGAAGTTGATGTCTGGTTGTCTTATATATGGAATTATATGGAGGAAAACACTGCGGCTTTTTTTTCTATTTCCGATAATATAATAAATCTTCAAATCTTGACATGGATTAGTTTTTAATCATTTCACACCAAAGAACGCGCGTCCTGGGTAAGACGATAAACTACACCCACGTCCTGGGTAAGACGATAAACTACACCCACGTCCTGGGTAAGACGATAAACTACATCCGCGTCCTGGGTAAGACAATTAACTACATCCGCGTCCTGGGTAAGACCATAAACTACATCCGCGTCCTGGGTAAGACGATTAACTATATCTGCGTCCTGGGTAAGACGATAAACTACATCCAATAGCAAGGCTTTTGATCAGGATTGATTGAGGAGCGTGGAACCACGTCTTACCTGCTGGTGTCCACCTTGACCCGGGGTGGTAGCACCTATCAGGGTCCCAGCTATGGGCAAATAGTTAAACCCCACAAAAGGGAACAAAACACTTCCAAAGTGTAAAAATAGGTATTAATACCAGCAAATTTTGGAAAAGATTATTACCAGCAATAAATTTTTGAAAAAAATATTGCCAGCAATAAAAATCTTGTCAGCATTAAATAACCCATTGAGATGTTGATATGCCGTAAAACAAACCAAATCAAACCAAACCAGACCAAGCAAGTTGATAATGAACTAAAACAGTCTACATCAGTGAGCGAAATAAAGAGTTCAGTTCGATATTCCAACTACCTGAAGAAGGTCAGAGCGTACAACGGCCGAAACTTTGTAATAGATATGGCGGCAAGGATGAGTATAATAGTACGAATAATGTAAATAGTGTACATAATACCTCATCTCAGAAATATAGACAGATATATGTGTGTGTGTTTGTGTGTGTGTGTGTGTGTGTGTGTCTTTGTGTCTGTACGTGTATTACACAATTTTTGCATGAAAAAATGAAAATAAAAAAATAGTAAAAACATTAGAGTTTAGGCTGAAACGTTAGAAAGGGGAGGAGGGTGAAAAGGGACGATTAGGTATTGTTGAGTAAAGAACTTTGATCGAACCTCGTAATTCGGAAAATTAATGTATTTTATTCTATTTGTTACAGGTTTCTTAATTTTGTTCCTATCCTGAAAACTATTTTATAAGATCACTGACCTTATTCCTCAAACTATCCGCATAATTCTGAAAATAATATATTTTAAGTAATTGGCTTCAAACTTCTTTTGTAGAATAGGTAAACTTATTTTATCCATCAGCCTTTGTTATTAAGAACAGAATTAAATTTGCTTTACTTTGCTATCTCTTTCGTATATATTCTCAAGCATGTTTTATAAAAGTGAATACGTTATTTCTGAGTAACAATCGTAATTTTAAAGATACACTTACTTAATTTTATAATTTTGAAAGAAGTATACACTTAATTTTATTAGATCATTGCAAAAATCTGTGCCCGATTAAAAAATTAAAAACAAAATTTTACATACTTACAAAAAACATTTATTAGTCAAGTAAATTGTTTCCATTTTTTTTAATATCCCAAAATTCTAAAATCTTGTTAATGCCATTTTCGTAGAAACTTCGTGATGTTTTCTTCGTTTTGTGGTAATCTTTGACTGACTGTAGAGAGTCAAATCCTTTCTCATATAAATTGTTCCGGAGTGACCGGAACAAAAGAAAATCCGTAAGTAACCAAATTAGGAGAATACGGGGGTGAGTAGTGAATTTCCATTTCAACTCTTCAAACTTGTGCAAGGTCTGTATTGCAACATGCTATCTTGCGTTGTCGTGATGGAAAATGGTACCATTTCGATTTTCTTGAACCTAACTCTCTTCAAATGGCGAAATATATCGATTAGCAACCACTCCCGTCGAAATGTTCGGTTTATTCACCAAGATTGGATGATCGTTTAAGTTAAAGTCCCCCCTGACGAAATCTGCCAAACCACTTTTTGAATGTCCGAAGAGCATGTTTCAATTTGGGAATTTTCTTCATTTTCCTTCTTTCGTGTTTCAGTCCTGGGATTTTCTTCATGTTTAATGTTGGAATTTTCTTCATTTTCCTTCTTTCATGATTCCGTCCTGGGATTTTCTTCATGTTTAATGTTGGAATTTTCTGCGTTTTCCTTCTTTCATGTTTCAGTCCTGGGATTTTCTTTATGTTTAATGTTGGAATTTTCATCATTTTCCTTCTTTCATGTTTCACTTCTGGGATTTTCTTCATGTTTAATGTTGGAATTTTCTTCATTTTCCTTCTTTCATGTTTCACTTCTGGGATTTTTTTCATGTTTAATGTTGGAATTTTCATCATTTTCCTTCTTTCATGTTTCACTTCTAGGATTTTCTTCATGTTTAATGTTGGAATTTTCTTCATTTTCCTCCTTTCATGTTTCAGTCCTGGAATTTTCGTCATGTTTAATGTCGGAATTTTCTTCATTTTCCTTCTTTCATATTTAATGTTTGTATTTTGTTCATTTTCCTTCATGCATGTTTTAATCTTGGGATTTTCTTCATTTTTCTTCTTTTATGTTTAATGCTGGATTTTCTTCATTTTCCTTCTATCATGTTTTAGTTTTGGGATTTTGTTTATTTTCCTTCTTTCATTTTTTTCCGGCTGGAATTTTCTTCATTTTCTTTCTTTCATGTTTTAATTTTCTTAATTTTTCTTCTTTTATATTTTAATTTTGGGATTTTCTTCATTTTCCTTTTTTCATGTTTTAATGCTGGTATTTTTTTTTCATTTTCATTCTTTTATATTTTAATCCTGGAACTTTCTTCATTTTCTTTCTTTCATGATTTACTGCTGGGATTTTCTTCACTTTCCTTCTGCCATGTTTTAATCTTGGGATTTTTCATTTTCCTTCTTTCATATTTATTTCTAGGATTTTATCATTTTCTTTCTTTCATGTTTTAATCCTGGGATTTTCTTCATTTTCTGTCTTTCATATGTTAATACTGGGATTTTCTTCATTTTCCTTCTTTCATGTGTTACTTTGATTTTTCTTTCTCATTTTATTACTGTTCGTCAGGTTTTTCATCATATTCTATAGCTGCATTTTTCTCATTTTGCTTTGGTTTTTCTTGCCTTCTTTTTTTCTGTTTTTTCTTCTCTTTTTTTCTTTTTCATTATTCATATATTTTTGTTTGTTTTTTTTAATTTCTACTTATTTTTCTTTATACAAATTTCTTTATTTATTTTTATTTTTTCAAACATTTTTCAATGTCTTTTCTTTTTCCCTATGCCTGAATTTGTCATCCTTTTTTTTCTTTCTTTTTTTTTCTTTTTTGTAAACCATTTTCTTTCACTTCTCTGTCCACAAAAAAAAAATCAAAAAGACGGTTTTTCTCTTAATACAGCTATTATTTTAATTATCTTCACTCCCTCGGCAATGTTTATTGTTTTAAAAATAAAATGTTTAGGTTGGTATTCATGTTGGGATTTTCAAGTATTTGTGGTAACGTACCGTTTATTTATTTGTAACTCGTTAATAAATTACGTATATTTTTACAAAAGGAACGAATTTTATTTTAATTTTTGTATTTTGTATTTATGGCTACGGATTCTAGTATATGTAGTCTTTTTTTTATATTTCATGTGTTATAGTATTTTTATCTTCAGTATCTGTCTATATTTCTGAGGTGAGGTATTATGTACACTATTTACATTGCTCGGACTATCGTCCTCATCTTTGTTGCCATATTTATTACAACGTTTCGACCGCTGTACGCTCCGGCCTTCTTCAGGTGCTTGGAATGTCGAACTGAACCCTTTATTTTACTCCCTGGGGTAGACTGTTCTAGTTCCACGTGCCATGTCTAATGTATGTCAGTTATCAGTTATCTCCTGTTAATTCCCCTCTCCAAGTCCTCCTTAACCCGGTATTGAACTCACAACACTTTGGCTCCTGTCACTGGATTTAACCAACGCCTTTATCCACTGTGCCATGTGTGCTTGAGAAAATAAAAGGTTCAGTTCGACATTCCAACCACCTGAAGAAGGCCGGAGCGTGTAACGGCAGAAACTTTGCGATAAATATGGCAACAAAGATGAGGATGATAGTCTGAGCAATGTAAATAATGTATTTTTCTCTTATTGATAAATATTTAGCGGATAGTGTTTTATTGATGTGTTCGTTTAATTGGTCAATTATCGGATAAATGGTGTGATAATGCAATGATTGTGTAAACTATATGTTTAAATCATGATTATTGGGGAGACATTATCGAAGAGGAATGGCGAATTAGTAGACATCATTGGCTTATTTCTTTTTTAGTTCTTTTATTTTCTTTTTTTTTCCCTCTTTTGCATTCTTTCTTCATTTCTTTTATTTTCTTTCTTTTTCGCCCGTCTTTCTTTTGCATTCTTTCTTCATTTCTTTTTTCTTTCATTTTTTTTTACATTCTTACTTTATTTGTTTTCTTTTCTTTCGTTTATCTCCCATCTTTCTTTTGCATTTTTTCTTTATTTCTTTCTTTTCTTTTATCTTTCTTTTACATTCTTTCTCAATTTCTTTTATGTTCTTTCTTCATTCTCCCACCTTTCTTTTCCAATCTTTCTTCATTTCTTTCTTGTTTTCCCTCATCTTTCTTTTCCATTCTTTCTTCATTTCGTTTCCATTCTTTCTTCATTTTTCTCTTGTCTTTCTTTTAAATTCTTTCGTTTCGTTTCTTTTCTTTCTTTTTTCACTTATTTCTTTTGCATCCTTTCTTCATTTCTTTATATTTTTCTCTCATCATTCTTCATTTCTTTTCTTTCTTTTTCTCTCATCTTTCTTTTGCATCCTTTCTTCATTTCTTTATATTTTTCTCTCATCATTCTTCATTTCTTTTCTTTCTTTTTCTCTCATCTTTCTTTTGCGTCCTTTCTTCATTTCTTTTCTTTTCCTTCATTTGTTTCTCTCATCTTTCTTTTGCATTCTTTCTTCATTCTTTTTTATCACATCATTCTTTTATATTATTTCATCATTTCTTTCATTTTTCTCTCATCTATCTATTAAATGCTTTCTTCAATTCTTTTCTTCATTTTTCTCTTATCTTTCTTTTACATTCTTTCTTCGTTTCTTTTCTTTCTTTTTTCTCTAATCTTTCTTTTGGATTCCTTCTTCATTTATTTCTTTTTTCCTATCTTACTTTTGCATTCTTTATTTCATTCTTATTTCTTTTATATTCTTTCTTTATTCCTCTTTTCTTTCTTTTTCATTCTTTCTTCATTTCTTTCCTTTCTTTTTCTTTTCTTTCCTTATTTCCCTTTTTCTTCTTTTTCATTCTTCCTCTCTGCTTTTTTTTTGTTCTTCTTTACTTTTTTTATTCTTTAATTATATTTTATTTCATTTCTTTCTTTGTTTCTTTCTTTTCATCATTTCTTTTCTCTTTCTTTTTCTTTATTGTTCATGTCCACTTTGTCTTTTATTTTATTTTTATTCCTTTCTGTTTTTTTTTGTTTCTTTGTTGCTCCCTTTACTTTTTTTTTTCTTTCCTTTCTTTTAATTTTTCTTTCCTTTCTTTTTTTTTCCTCTTTCTTTGATCTTTCTTTGTTTCTTCTTTAATTGTTATTCGTATTTTTATTTTTATTCCTTTTTTTTATTTTCTAATTTTCTGTCCATACTTTCATTTTAATTTTACTTTCTTTTTTTTTTATTTTTCTTTCTTTTTTTTAATTCATTTCTTTTTGTTTCTTACATTCTTGTTTCATTCTTATTTTTTTTTTATTTCTGTTTCTTTGTTTCCTACCTTTGCTTTCATTTTTTCTTTTCCTTTTTTATTTGCTGTTTTTTGTTTCTCTTCTTCCTTCATTGATTTTCTTCTTTATTGTTTTTTTCTCTTTCTTTTCTACCTCATTTTTTATTTAGTTTGTTTTTCATTCTTTTTTGCTTTACTTTCTCTCTTTCTTTGTTGTTTTCTTCCTTTCTTCTTCTTTATCATTTTTTCTTTTGTTTCTATCTCTTTTTTTGATTTTCTTTCTTTTTTATGTTTCATTGTTTAAATTTTCTTTCTTTGTTTTTATGTTTCTTTTTCCATCTTTTATTTTATTTCTTTATTTCATTTTACTCCTTTCAATCTTGTTTCATTCGTATCTTGTTATTTCTTTTTTGTTTTCCTTATTTTCCTTGATTTATGTTTTTCTTTCATCTTTATTCTTTTTCACCCTTTTTCTTTTATTTTAGTTTTTTCTTCTTTTTTATATCTTTTACTTTCTTTTCTATCTCATTTTTCAACATGTGTTTTCTTTCATAGTTTTCTTCACTTTATTTCTCTCTTTCTTTCATTTATTTTCTTTTTTATTTCTTTTTCTCTTTTTTCTATCTTATCAACTTTTTTAATTTTTTTTTGCTTTACTTTCTGTCTCTTTTTCATTTCCTTTCTTTTCTTTATTTATTTTGTTTCTTTTCTATATCATTTCTTTTTTTCTGGTTTTACTCTTTTTTGCTTTTCTTTCTTTTTTATTTTCTTCTTTCTTTTTCCTTTTTCTTTCTTTTCTATTACATTTTTTTTATTT
>CAHIKZ030005470.1:435000-455000 GCA_903632075.3 Acanthosepion pharaonis | reverse complement strand
GTGGCACAAGGCCGAGTTTAGTTTACCGTGGGTTTCTCCGAGCCCGTAGGCTCGGCCAAAGATATTCCCTTAGAACCCGTATAAACGGGTTCAGGGTCTGTCTACCTCCCCGGACGAAACTCTACCCTTCGACATAGCTTCGTCCGGGTTCCTCACTGCCAAAGCAGCGAGTTCAACAGAAGTCGCATACAGTCAGAGACTGCGTCTTCGCTCCCCGACCGACTCCCACACTTAGTATTTATGAGAGGAGGAAGAGTTCATTCTACTTGTAGGAGGGTTTACCACAGTAACTTGCTGCAATCGTTTTCTAAGGATTTTGATGAGATTTGAACAAGTCTTTTCTGAAATTTCGTCAATTCTTCAATAGTTACACGTTCAAATCCAGAAGGTTTTTTGGTGACCGACGATTTATTGGAAATTTTAGTTTTGCCATAGATTTTCAATAGGATTTGAGTCAGGACTCATTGAAGGCCATGGCGGAACCGTAATCTTCTTTCCCTGAAGTTGCGTAGTCAGTGATTTAGACATATGTTTGGGATCATTATTTTGCTGGAAAGTAAATCGCCGACCTAGATGAAGATTTTCCACTCATAGTTGTATATTTTCATCCAGAATTTGGAACGCCATAAATTATACTAACGTTAGTTTAACAAGTCAAACGCCCGTGAAACCTAACGCTAACATGACACTCCCAGTTTATAACTAGATTTACAGGACGCAGGGTGGTTTTTAGAGATATTTTATAGGGAAAAATGCATCTTATAAAGAGCAAAATACGGTGCCTTACAACGTCCCCAGACGGGACTACGATACGCGTCCACGGGGGTAAGTCATCACGGCAACGGGTGGGTGCTTCAAAATTAGTAATAATATCATGTACAGACTTAGTCGAATTAATGGCCAAAATTCTGGGGGACTGTTTTTCGTATTACAACCTACGCAGACACGGGTAGGAGTCGTTTCACGAAACTTCTCCGACATCGACACCAGTACGCGTCCTCTGGACCAAGTCATCACGGTAACGGTGGGGGGGGGGGTCAGCATTACGAAGCCCGCCTTCCCAACTTTGTTCAGTAACTCAGTTTCATGTAGCAAGTTTTACCTTTTCCAAAAATTTCGTGACGACGCGTACGCGTAACGGGACCAATTTTGGACGCTACAGGATGGTTCTGTCTTAATTAGTAATACCATCATATACGGCCTTAGCCAAATTAAAGGCCAAAATTGTTACGGTTTTTTGGGTATATATGTGTATATAACTAGTGAGCGAGTCAGAATGACTTAATTCCCTTTATAGTCGACCACTAGAAGGTTGACCAATCAGAAGCCGCACAACACTGTATCCGTCGTGTATAAAGGCGGCCATCTTTGTTTTCCTACCAACCTGAACAGAGGCAACTTGTCCGGCGAACAGGACAGACGGAAGAACTACGCTCTGCTACCTTGCTGCGATATCCACTGCGAACCTGCACTACGCTTTCCTACTGTCGCCAAAATATTCACTGCCAACCTCTGGATTCTATACTCGAGGACGACCGTCATGAAAATGTCTAACATAGGTTATGAGCCCAGGACCAATGAGGACTAACAGGGACTCAATCAGTTTCTGGTTAATTTACAGGTTTTGAAATTTTAATAATCGATAATTTGATATTTTTACTTTGTTGAGTGAGAGTAATGAATTTCTATATGTTCCTTAGAGCGAATTCCTTTGTTTTGTACGTTTCGTGTAAATTTAATATTTAAATATGTGGGACGTGTTTCAACAGAAGATGGAAAATTGACTTCGAAATTCAAACTCAGCAAGGGTTGCCTTCCAAAAAAGAAATACGACCAAACAGGAAAATTTCGTTAGAAACAAAGAAATGAGTGCGAATTCTGCTATATATTATCAGTTCCCCTGTATGGCAGTGAATGCTGGGCGATTCCCTCGCAGATGAAGAGAAGACTGTAGGCAGCTGAAATATCGCTCTACAGAAGGATGTTGAGAATATCATTGACCTAAAGAAGTTTAAGAAAAATAGAAACGAACATTCTCAGAATCAGGAAGAGGCAACTGAAAGTTCTGGAACACATGAGGAAAGAGGGTTTGGAAAATTTGACACCTAGAAGACGAATCAAAGGCAGAATGAACTAGGAAACAAAGGATGAATGAATAGATGGCAGATGAGGGGGTTTAAGGGATAGTAAAAAAAAAAAAAGAATTACAAAGAGCTGCAAAGGTGTTATAGTCTGGTTCCTTGTACCACGGTGATAGTCCAAGGTAGAACCAATAAAGAAGAACTCGAACACGGATATGGAATAACACAGATATGTTACAAACAAGAATATATACAGAGAAGAAGAAAAGTGTTAGTACGAAAAATCAGGTTTAGTAGTAATTGTCTGAACGCGACTCTGTTTTGGACTGCCTGTGACTCGACTGACTGACTCGCTCGCTCTGACTGATTGACAGACTCCTGACGGACTTAACTCCAGACTTCAGACTGGACAGTATTTAGTCATCCTCCCCAACGAGGGCATCATGTGGCACAAGGCCGGTTTAACGTGGGATTTCCGAGCCCGTGAGCTCGGCCAAAAATATGCCCTTTGTACCCGTATAAATGGGTTCAGGGTCGGTTTACCTCCCCGAAAGAGACTCCGCCCTTCGGCGTAGCCTCGTTCGGGTTCCTCCCCGCCCGAAGGCAGAGAGTTCAACCGATCAGCCGGTCAGCCGGTCAGCCGGTCGCCCGGACTGAACTCCCTGCTTCCTCTTGAGGCGCAGTATTTATTACGTATGGAATAGTCCGTTATGTTATTATGGGTAAGGTCCCATAACAAAAAGAGAGGAAGTTGTGGAGAGACATGATCATCCGTGTCCTGAAGGAGAATGTTAGAAGATGATAATCATTCTTGTTGCTTCACACGCTTTACCTTGTGCCAGACGTTATTTTTTCTCGCTGTTCAGATTTGCATACACGACTCTCTGGGTCATATTCATACAACCCTTACTTTCTTTACGCCACGTCGAACCGATTTCAACAGGCAAGATGGAAGCGGAAAACATTTCTTTTAATTTCTTGATTGCGTTTTTCTTCTTCGTTTTTTTTTTTTTCTAAATCTTTTTTTCTTTTTTCCTTGCATCTTTTTTATCACTTATCACCGAAATTATCTTCATCGACGAATTGTTTCCACAGCCTAAGTTAACTGTGCGCTTCCTCCACGAACCCGTCAACTCTGCCATCTTCCCCCATGGCACATCCGGGGAACACTCAACCGGAAGTGGGTTCCCAAATCAAATATACGCTACATCGGAGGCCGCAATGTAAACGAGGGGCTTCCTATTGAGAAAGATAGAAGATAGAATGGATGGATGCGATAGAACGGGAGAAGTCAATGCTATTCAACCAGAAAGGGTGCATGAGTGAGTGTTTCAGATTGAAAGTAATGGCCTCTCTTGTAGTTTAGGCATTAATTTATTTGCCGGTGTTCATAATACACAGAAATACATTTCCACACACACACACACATAAACATATATATATATATATATATATATATATATATATATAGACACATTTATCAGTCAGTTATGTGCCGTATGTGATACACGCTTAGGCGATCATGTATCTCTCGATACATGACTGACGAGGCAGATTTTTTACAGCAGTAGGTTGCCATTTCATTCTGCGGTAGACCAGTTACCAACCAAGCCTATAGAACCTGATCTGTCCTCCTTTTCCCCATAGCTGGGGTGGGGAGAAGAGGATTCATACCTTTCCCAACGGTATTAGCACGAAAGTGAATGTAATGGAATTCGAACTCGACTCTCTGATTCCTCAATCCAAGCCGCTATCCATTACTCCATAATAATAGAAAAATATATTTAATTGTATTAAATAATTCTTATTATATTATTAATTCTTTTATTTTATAATTCTTATTCTCCTCCGCGTCCGTGTTTTATATTATCCATTTCGCGCATGCGCATTGTTTGTTTTTGATTTTGTCAACTGCACAGCAGAGCAGAGTCAGTTGGGCACCATCTGTGAGAAAAAGAGACCATGACGCAAATAATTCCTCCAGAAATTTAGAAACGGTCTGATGTACTGATAGTCATTCGTGCCGGAAGTTCCAATATGAATATTTCAGTGTTTGGGTGTCAATTTGAGGAAAGTGCAGAGGATTCGTAAAGAGTTGGATGATATATCCTGTCAACATCATCGTATTTCGAGTGATCACTCGTAATGGGGACGTTATGCCTCTAATCAGCTACACTGGGCCTCGGATTCAACACGGAGGCCTACATCAAGTAAGTTGAGAAGTTAGTGCTGGTCTGGGTGGCTGCTAGAAGACCCCTATGTCTGGCACCATGCCACACAAGCAGGAGAAAACAGTCACAGCTGTCAGAAAATTCCTGCGACAGAATCACACCTTCTGTCTGGCCATGTTACTCCCCAGACTGCAACCCCCTTGATTATTATGCGTGGGCCGCAATTTAGCGAGAGACCAACAAAATTCCTTGTAACACCATAGATGAAATGAAGGAAAAGATTATGGCAGCATTCACGAATTTAAATAAGGAGACCATTCAGAAGAGTCGCAGGAGATTCCGAAGCTGTCTGGAAGCCAATGGCGATTTTATTGAATGTCAGAATAATTTTCAATTTTGCGTAATTTAGACGACGCTATATTCATTCGCAGCCGTTATATGTATATGTGTGTGTGTGTATGTATTTGTAAAAAAATTCAGATATAAATAATATATATATATATATGTGTGTGTGTATTTGTAAAAAAAATTCAGATATAAATAATATATATATATATATGTGTGTGTATGTGTATTTGTAAAAATTCAGATATAAAGAAAAAATATAAATCAAATGAAAAGCAAAACTATTTTCTTTACCGACGTGTTTCGTTCCCTGATAGACTTTATGGAAGCAAATGTAAGTATTTTATTTTGCAACATGCATTTATAAACAGAAATAAAAATATCTTAAGGTTTTCAAAATTTTTAAATTAAAAAAACAAAAAAACCTGAAAAATATTCCTACGGCTAACTGGGAAAGTAAAGGTAAACTATGGATGATGCTAAGTGATGTAATTTAAGGCGTAATTTAATGATGTCATTCAATGCCTTTCAGTTAGCCAGAGAGAGAGAGAGAGAGAGAGAGAGAGAGAGAGAGAGAGAGAATGAACAATGAGAACTATTTAGATAGATATCTAGATAGGTAGATAAATAGTTAACACGGACTGAGATAATATGAACATGAATGAAATATAAATATGTTTATGCATAGATAGATAGTTTAAACAGAATAGATAGATAGGAATGGACGGAGATAGATCGATCGATAGATAGATAGACATGGACTGATATATATATATATATATATATATATATATATATAGATAGATAGATAGAGAGAGAGAGAGAGAGAGAGAGAGAGAAGATAGATGGTATAAACAATCATATATATATATATATATATATATATATATATATATATATATATAGAATGAAAGAAAGATAGGTAGCATAGACAGTCTGATCTCTCTCTCTCTCTCTCTCACTATGTATATATATTTATATATATAGAGAGGGATAGATATTGATAGTGAGAGATATATAGTTAACACGAACAGACTGAGGTAGTATAAATAGACATATAGAATAAAAGAAAAAATATATCCATTGATAGATAGTATAAACAGTGGGACACATGCATATTAGAGAGGATAGATTAATAGATAACTTATGCGATAGATATTACAAAGGGAATGAGTTGGATGGATGCATATAAAAGAATAGATGGATAGGGAAGTATCATGAACAGACTGATAGATAGATAGATAGATAGATAGATAGATAGATAGATAGATAGATAGATAGATAGATAGATAAAGAATTCGCTGAGATAGGTGGATAGATAGACAGATAAGAATGCACTGACAGATAGATAGATAGATAGATAGATAGATAGATAGATAGATAGATAGATAGATAATGTTAACAGACCTGTTTGTTCGATAGATTGGTATGAATGGACAAATATACAGAAAGATATTCTAAAGAAACTGGTTTAAATGGATAGACTGTTGCGAACGCGCTGAGAGAGATACAATCTGTAACTCCCTACATGAGTACACCATGCGATAACATTCTGTTATCATAATTTGTTCTGCTAAATGCATTTAGCTTCTTCATCGCAGACTTTTCACTTGAGAAGCATATATCATCAGCGCTAACCAATAGTGTATTCCGTGCCTGTTTTCGCAAAACAAATTTAAAGAACGAAACGGGCCGATCTCATTTCCTTAACATAAACAGATCATTCAAGTTGATTGCCTAGCTTGTTTTATTCTTTTACGGCTGATCAAGGTTATTTTGAAGGTTATTTAATGCCGAAACAAGTTTTTGACTGCAAGAATAATTGTAATAACAAAAGTACGCAGGTGTAGCCTTTAAGATAGCTTTATTTAACTGAGAATACAACTTTCGCGTATAGTGTCTTTATAGTCCAAATAAACAGATATAGCTCTCACAAAGAAGAGCGTGACAAAAGAAGGGGAGACTACTCTTTTTTATTCATACCAATACTTTTTTCTAGCACTTCTCTTTCTGTGGAAATTCCCTTTTACTTACTTGCTTCCCGGATGACCATAATCTTCAAATATTCAAGAGTAATATCAATTTATATCTGACACTCTGAGCTTGTTTCCCGTCCTCCTCTGTATCCTTTCTTCAAACACGCCTCTTTAATCTTGTTCTTAATCTTCTGTAACCCCTTGCGTACTAGTAGCACTCCCGCTGGCCATAGTACAGTGTTTCCCAATCTTCTTCCAGCCAGCGTCCCCTTTTGGGCACAAACGTTTTGTTAATGTCACCCTGTGAAATTAAATTTTGAATATTATACTGAATTCATCTTACATCGAGAGATAATACTTAGGCATTAGAGCAAAAAATAATTTTAATAGTTTTTTATTCCTATTACAAATGGCAATGATTAAAATGCTAAAAAAAAAACAAAACTTTTTTTGTTAGCTTATCTCAATGTTTTCAATGCGATGATTGGCTCTGGTGCTTACTGACTAAGGCTCTTACTCTACATCCAATGGTGCTTAACAATAATCGTTTTGTAATTTGCAGGTGGTATTTTTTTGGTTTAGTTAGAAGCCGTGCAACTGCGTTCAAACCACATTCAGCCATATTGGAAGTTGGAAAAGCAATAAAGAAGAGTTTGATAGCATCCCACAGTTTTAGATACCTTACAGAAAGTTCTTTTTACGATAATATTGAATAAATTTTGAAAATTTGAAAAACAAATATGAAATAAAAACTCCCAGTGAACGCTTTCAACTTAACATAGCCCACAAGGAGGTGCTAGAGCCTATGTTGGGAAATACTGCCATAGATGTTATTTTGGTAATCTACTGCCATCAATTCCTGCCGCATTCCCTGCCTAGTGTCGTTAATTTTTTTTTCAGCATATTTTCTATACTAGTCGAACCAAACAGCTCCAATAATTTGGTGTTTGGGAATGGTAATGATTATGGGAAAATGTAATGTCACGCAGCTTTGTAGAAGTATTGAGATTGTCATTACTGTTTCAGAAGTATCGAAGCCATTAACATGGCAACGTCCAAGCTGAAGCAGAAAATG
This sequence comes from Acanthosepion pharaonis, assembly GCA_903632075.3. Classification (NCBI taxonomy): domain Eukaryota; kingdom Metazoa; phylum Mollusca; class Cephalopoda; order Sepiida; family Sepiidae; genus Acanthosepion; species Acanthosepion pharaonis. The sequence goes on along the minus strand of CAHIKZ030005470.1, from coordinate 447,352 downwards.
AAAAAAAAAAAAAAAAACACACACACACACACACACACAGAGCCCGTGGCAACAAACGCCAAGTACAATAATTTAAATATCTAGGAAGTGTTTTAACAGAGGACGGGAGGTTACGTGCCATACGCGATACACGCTTAAGCGATCATGTATCTTTCGATACATGACTGACAAAAGTGGATAACACTAAGCAGCGATAGTCTGTTTCATTCTCGATAGCCTAATGATTACATTCAAGCATGAATCAAGACTAATATACATATACATTTAAAATTTTCTTTTTAAGTTTAAAAAAAAAAAAGTTTAATTTTAAAATCTAAAATTCCCAGCATCCCTCATTTGTGAGCATAAGTAGTCTCACCAACATAACAAATTTAGTCCGATGAAGCTCTAAAGGACGAAACGCGTCTCAAGAAAACTTTTACCACTTTGTCATACATTTATTTGCAATATTATTCTTGATATATAAAAATATATATCGTTATCTCTTTCCCCACAGTAAGTTGCCATTTTTTTCTGCGGTAAACCAGTTGCCATCCATGGCTATAGAACCCGGTCTGTCTCGATATTTACCCATAGATGGTGGCGGGGAGAGAAGAAGAGGATTCATACCTTTCCAAAGGGTATTAGCATGTAACTGAATGTAATGGATTCGACTGGAATTCGAACTCTGACCTCCGATTCCTCAATCTGAGCCGCTGTCCACCGTACGGAATATACGACACAGATACGAAGGCGTACAGGGATAACCAAAGAGGCATTGCAAAAACAGAAGTGAAAGACTTTCTCTACGAAACAAGTAACACTTATAAACAATAAAGCTTCCTTTCGGACAAGGTAAAACAGAAGGCGTGGTTGTTAGCAAAATAAATAAATAAATAAATAAATAAATAAAAATAAACATATATAAATAAATAAATAAAAATGAAGTGCTATATTGCAAATCGTGCAGAAATTTAAATATCACAGAAGTGTTTTAACAGAGAACGGAAAGTGCGACACTGAAGTACGAAGGCGTATTGTAATGCACGAAGATACATTTTAAAAAGCTGAGCAGAGTTCTAAGAAATGGAAAAAAAAACTTCGCTAGAAACAAGGAAAAGAGTAGAAACCTTTCAGGAGATACCTAGCCACCATTATGACAGTAAGTCCTGGACAATCTCCTCAAAGATGAATAAGAAACTTGACAATCTCCTCAAAGACGAACAAAATATTTTATCAAGGGAATTGCAAATTTTATGACAATTATTTACATACAAAAAAGATATTCGTTCTTGAAAATCTTTGTTCTTTTCATAAATATTCATCAGTTTAGCGGAAAAAAGTCAGACAATTAAGCGAAAGAGAGTATGAGTTAATTTTTTGTCTATGTACATATATATATATATATATATATATATATATATATATATATATATATATATATATATATGTATGTATATATATATATAAAAAACATAATTGGCTACTTGTATTCGAGGATGCCTGTCTATTAGGGCGGCTAGCCAATCTCTATTGCAGATGCTCGCTCAGGCTCAGGACCGATTTAGGACAAATAGAAGCCTCTACTGCGAAATCACTCCACAACATGAAGGTTTGTGCTTGCATATATATATATATATATATATATATATATATATATATATATATATATATATATATATATATATATATATATATATATATATACAACACGAGAAGGTATTGATAAATTCTTGGGTCGGCTAATAATAGATGTTTTAAAAAATTAATCACGTGTTTGGTCATTTCGACAATTTGGGGGAAGTGGGTTCGGGTTGAGAATATTTCAGCATTCGCCCATATTTTTAGGCTTCATTTTCATCATATTTGTAATTTGAAGCTTCTCCTTTTCCACTTAATTACCAAATTGATAGCGTTTTTTTTTGTTTGTTTGTTTTTTTTTGTTTTGTTTTTTTTTTGAGCGAAGCGTTTTTGTATGAAAAGCGGACCATTTCAATTTACAACAGATTTAAATCGGTCTTTGAACAAGTTTATGATTTCTTGGAACTGGTTTTGGGTGGGACTAGGAATAGGTAGAAACATGCCGTTACATTGTTCTCACCCAATTGAACGAATATGCGTGAACCCTTACTCATGGAGGTCATTTTGATTAACTTTGATTATTTTCTCATCAGACTTTTTGGCGACTTCCTCCATTAGGTCTTCATGACATTCGACCTTATCAAGGCACATTCTCCCTTTTTTGAAAAAAAAAAATGACGAGAGAAGAAAAAATTACGAAATAAATATAAAATTGGTTAAAAAATAACATTAAAAAAATTATTTTCTGTTTGTCCCTTTCTCGCACAAAAAATATTCCTCAATACAGAAGCAAGAATTTGCATATTGAAGCATTGCTTTAAATTGTTCAATACATGTCGTTTGCATGCTTGCGTCGTCACACAACTGCGCACGCGCCAACATGCATTCAGGCGCTTAGAAAGAGTAGCCGATTCAAATATTATTTTTTAATTTCTTTTTAGCTTTTTCTTGTATTTTTTTTTATTATCAATTTGTTTCTTTCTTCTATATTTCAACGTTCTCAAAATACTGGATTAATTTCTCCCTTTTCTTTTTTTGTTTTAAAAATATAAAACCTCGCGCCCAATTTCTTATTCTCTTTCATCCTCACGTATTTTATTGCTTTCACGTTTGGTTATTTTTTTTTTTAATTTTATTATTGCTGTTGTCTCTTCTCCACCTTCACCATTTACCATCGTCTGCCAAACACATGCCACGAGCTCCCTTCATCTCATCCCGGAAGCCTTCCTGAATTCTGTTACCATCGTAACTTTCAGATGCAGTCAATTCCTATTTTAACAAACTTTATGCCCAAGCAAAACAATGGCCGCCCATTACACACCAGCTTTCAGCATTTGTGATTATCTGAATTCAACCATATTTAATACATAAGTTTTAAAGGCACATCAGTCTCCATGGCGGACAGAAAAAAACGCACCTTTAACTAAACACACGCAACAAGATATAAGAGGCTTGCATATATTTTGTTCCTCGTTTTCCATTAAGTTTTCCATTAAGTCTATAAACGTGTATATTACATACATATATATATTTCATTACATATGAAATTATACGTACGCACTTAATCGGAAAGACTAATATCTACAAGTCTACCTAAGAGTGGATCAAATTAGTTCGTAGCTTAGAGAAGACTAGCAGTAGAGCCCGGCGTTGCCCGGGGATATAACAGTAAGAGATAGATCAAGTATCCACCATCATAAAGACTGAAAAATAAAATTGACAAAGATTATTGTTTAAGGTTGACGGACACGCATGTCTTAATTATTTTTTTTTTTTTTACGAATTGGTCAAACCCAAACTCAAACAAAAACATTGTTTTCAATCGTTATGAGTCTCCCGATTGAATAGAATTTTATTATAAACAATTGTCTTGTAAATGGAATTTTTAAAGCATTCTGAATATTAAAAAAAAGTGTGCAAGACAATAAGAAACACTACCTGCTAAAAAAAAAAAGTGAATTTGTGTTTTATCGACTGAAAAATGTAGGAAATCCGATCCCATATACAAAGGAATACACACACACAAACAACCTGGGTTTTTAACCCGTTGTGAGTTGTCCCCCTTTCATTCACACGATGTCTCTTAATCGTGTTTTCAAATTGATTTTGTGCAAAAACAATTGTATTTTTTCCATTTTTGGCGCTGTTAGAACCGCCGCAAGTTAATTTTATGTAGTTCTGTGAAGTTTTGTTGAAATCGGTTGAAAAATGTAGGAAATCCGATCCAATATATAAACGTTACAGATACACACACACACACACACACACACACACACACACACAAACACACACACACACACACACACAATCTGCGTTTTATAATAAGTAAGATTTCAAAGTAATTTTAATTCGAACGTTCAGTGAGTAAGTGATGTGTCAAGTGCATTAACAAATGAAGAGAATATGTTGCGAAATGAATATTATTTTGAAAATTCATGAATTTCTCATCATAAAAATATGGATTTGCATGCGAAGAATAAACTAAAAACCATACAATTATCTATCTATCTTCTAAATCTATCTATCTATCTATCTATCTATCTATCTATCTATCTATCTAAACCTGTTCATTATCTATCTATCTATCTATCTATCTATCTATCTATCTATCTATCTATCTAAACATGTTCATTATCTATCTATCTATCTATATATATATATATTATAAATTAACTGATTTAAAATATGTTTTTTTTCGCTACACAGTTCTAAACATGTTTCAAAAATGGAAGCTAAAAGCTTCGAATTAAATTTTGTAATTAAATTAAAAAAATTAATTCCATTTCATCCTCAAGCGAATTTTAAATTTACTAAGTTTTAAAGGTACGGCAAAATTTCATTATTCACTGTTTCCAAGGATACAGAGAAATCCACTTATCCAGTCAAGGGGTGGTTGCGTGTTCATTTTCATTAACCTTTATTTTATCAGTTATTAGATACGTTCGAAAAAGCGATTACTTTTATGTAGGGGTTGGGATGTATTTTATATATCTTACTGTTCTTTCTTCATATATATATATATATATATATATATATATATATATATTATTCTAAATCCGTTGGTCTGTCGATTTATCTCTTTTCTTCTGATTTACTCCTGTCTTGATAGTAAGTCTGAACAACTCGATAAGCACAAATCATGCAGGTGATCTCAAGAATAACCTACGGTCTCTTGTTAACTGGGACAAGGGAAGGCTAGTTAATTTTAACTCCTTCAAATCGAAAATTATCTCTAGCAGTCAACTGCAAGACACATTCACTTCTGTCGCGCCGGACAATTTTTCACCCCGGAATCTATCTTGCATATTTATAAGTCTACCATTCGTCCATGCTTTGAATATTGCTACTACATATGATCCGGTGTTCCTACTGCATATCTAGAGATCCTTGATAAAATCCAAAGAATCTGCAAAATTATTGGTCCTGACTTGGCATCTCGGCTTCAATCACTTTCTCTCCACCGTAATGTATCTTCCCTGTACCTTTTAAATAAATACTTTTATGGCAACTGTTCGGATGTGCTATTCATAGAGACAATGAACTATTATGGTGGATGTAGTAAGAAAGGTTATTAAGAATGTGTTTTTTTGGTGTTAGGAATATTGTTTGGGTCAATGTTTCTGGCTAGCTAATTTTAAAGTTAAGACAAATGAAGACCTTTTTCCCAATCCTCATTTTGGGCTTGTGCCAAATTTTGCAAATATTACAAATAAATATTGCTCTTCTCTATGTTGGCTAGTCTTTATGAATTCAAGCGCAGTACTAGATTGTCAGCAAGGTCCCATGAATTTAGAGATGCATGGCTAGATGAAACCGTAATTTCTATACTAACACTTTCTTTTCTCGTACTTCTTGCTTGTGGAACACTCTTCCGGCTCCATGCTTTCCAGCCAAGTTTGATCTTCAAAAATTTAAATGTAATGTCAATCGTTATCTTCTGTCTTCCTGTCTTCTTGATTACACTTCTATTTTTCTCGCTCCTTAATAATGTTTCTGTTTTTTTTTTTATTCTTTCACGCTTGTTTCGTAATGGCTTTATTGCCTTGTATGGGCTTATATAATAATAATAATAATAATAATAATAATAATAATAATAAAAAAGCAAAAGACCATGTGATGCCGCTTCTTTCTATCTGTCTAGCTGGCTATCTATCTATCTAGCTAAATCAGTTCATTATCTATCTATCTACCTATCTAACATTATATGGTACCGGCCAAGATCGTGTATCAGGGTTGATACCGATGTTATTAATAAAATATTGAGCACCCGTTGCCTTATAAATATAGCAAATTTAAAGCAATATATATATATATATATATATATATATATATATATATATATGTGTGTGTGTGTGTGTGTGTGTGTGTGTGTGTGTGAATGTGTGTTTGTGTCCACAGACATATATGAAAAACTAAGAAAGATAGATAGATAGAAATATGTGAAGAACCTGAGATAGATAGACAGATAGGTGCAGTGTGTATATAAGAGTTAACATTATATGGTACTTTCCAGGTTCGTGCATCAGTGTTGATTGCAATGTTCATAATAAAATATTCAGCGAACTTTGCCATATAAATATAGAAAATTTAAAGCAATATATATATATATATATATATATATATATATATATATATATATATATATATATATATAGAGAGAGAGAGAGAGAGATGTGTGTGCGTGTGTGCGTGTGCGTGTGTGTATTTAGGCAGGATTTTTTCATTGATGCATGTTTCATTATACAGGGTGTTTCAAAAAATTTGATATCATTTCGCAATCTAATAACTTTGTTAGATCTCCTTCAAATGACTTCAAATTTTAATAGCATCTTTTATGTTTAATGTTTGTTTTATGTTTTTATGTCTTTATGTTTTTGTGTTTTTCTTATTTGTATTTTTATGTTTTTAATCTTTAATCTTTTTCTTTACAGGTATAAAAATGCTATTTACTAGAAGAGAAAAGGCGTTTTGTGTGTTCACATAATCCCCATGCTTTTGAATTTCTCATTCAGATTTGGAAGAATAAATCTTATGATCTTCAACATTAATACTTTTTAATTTCATTTCATTTCATCATGTACTTTCTGTGATATTTACATCTCAAAGGATATCAAATTTTTTGAAACACCCTGTATAATATAGACAAGCAGGTATTTGATGACACCAGTTCAGTTATGTGCCATGCGTGATACACTCTATCGATACATCACTGACGAGGCAGATTTTTTCTCGCAGTAGGTTGCCATTTTTTTCTGCGGTAGACCAGTTGTCATCCAAAGCTACAGAAACCAGTCTCTCCTGCTATTTACCCATAGCTGGGTGGGGAGAAGAAAAGGATTCATAATATTAGCACGTGAGGATTCGACTGGAATTCGAACTCGGCTCTCCGATTACTCAATCTGAACAGCTACTACTCCACCGTGCCTCCTTTGATGACGCCACGTTGCTAAATGTTGTCTATTTTCAAGAGGAACTAGTTACATTTGAGGTCTTAACCTGCAAATAAACAATGCAGTTCTTAAAAGGAAGAATTGAAATTAATGCATGCAAGATTTGAAAACACTAGCATCGCTCATTTATAGTCATTCGTAGATTCTGTGAGTGTTATTTTTTCTTAGCCCTCTTTTCACATAATCTACTCTAGAAAAAATATAGCAAATATCGTTTTATTATTTGAAGCAAATGAAATCACGTACTTGTATAGTAAATCTCGTACATTTAAAGTAAATCTCGTACATGTAAAGTAAATCTCGTACATGTAACGTAATCTCATACATTTAAAGTAAATCTCGTACATGTTAAGTAAATCTCGTACATTTAAAGTAAATCTCGTTCATTTAAACTAAATCTCGTGCATGTAAAGTAAATCTCTTACAGTTAAAGTAAATCTTGTACATGTAAAGTAAATCTCGTTCATTTAAAGTAAATCTCGTGCATGTAAAGTAAATCTCTTACAGTTAAAGTAAATATTGTACATGTAAAGTAAATCTCGTTCATTTAAAGTAAATCTCGTACATGTTAAGTAAATCTCGTAGATTTAAAGTAAATCTCGTGCATTTAAAGTCAATCTCGGACATGTAAAGTAAATCTCTTACAGTTAAAGTAAATCTCGTTCATTTAAAGTAAATCTCGTGCATGTAAAGTAAATCTCACACATTTAAAGTAAATCTCCTACGTGTAAAGTAAATCTCGTACATTTAAGGTAAATCTCGTACTTGTAAATACATAAATAAAAACAAACAAATGCTGGGGACAGAAAATGTCGTAGCAAGTAGACTGAAATTATTTTATCCCAACCCCACCCATGTATATGCGTAGGTATTTGTTACCACTTTAACATCAGCTTTTCTAAGTGCTTGGAATGAATTTAACCATGGGTGGGATGCTTATCTTCGAGGTATGTCTGCCTGCCAGTCTGTCTGTCTGTATCTCTCTTTCCGTTTGGTCACTCTACCGTCTTCGTATCTGTCATCCATAATTTATAAATTAGTCGCTTACTTTTTCCGATCCCCTGGGGCCACACACGTAGAGCCCAAATCCTCGAAAATATAGATTCACCCATTTGTCATTCAAAAGTGGCAACCCGCGAGGATCGAACCCACTAAACGAGCAAATGGATTAACGATCATAATCTGCTAATCCCTAATATAGACCAGGTGCACTCTATCCTTCAACGGATTTATGTTAAATTCACATTGGTATGCATATATATATATATATATATATATATATATATATATATATATATATATATATATATATATATATATATATATATATATATATATATATAATATTGTAAATAAATAAAGAAATTATACTAGTCCGGAAAACATTGGGTACTTTGATATATAAATAAAATGACCAATACGCCAGAAAAAAAATAGATACAAAAAAAGAAAGAACACGGTCCATGTACGTCAGCCGAAGACAATCGTCTACCATCCAAGCTCAGAGTCCAAAGAAAAAAAAACCGATACGTGTAAGTAGAATAACTAAGTAAAGTGCTCAATACGCTAAGTAGAGCAAACCTAAATATGAACCTAAAGAGCCAGGTAAACCTACCTACCCTGACGATCCGTGTAGGTTAAACCTAGGTAGCTTTACCTAGCTCTTTAGGTTCATATATATATATATATATATATATATATATATATATATATATATATATAAAAACCTAAAGAACCAGATAAACCTACCATGGTTTCACCTACGCGGATCGTCAGGGAATACTTGGTAGGTTTATCTGGCTCTTTAGGTTTAGTTACATATATATATATATATATATATATATATATATATATATATATATATATATATATGTAGATAGATAGATAGATAGATAGATAGATAGATAGATAGGCAGTAATCCGTTGGTATAATCCAGGCAAGTCCTATTAACTCAACATAGACTTGAAATGTGTTAAAACTGACTCACAAAAGAGCGCTTCATGTTTATTTTCATTAAATAGAGCAAATTTTCTTTACAATTGGAATAAGGATACCTTTAATAAACAGTTTGAAAATGCTGCGAATTTAAAAATTAAAATTAGTAGCTGAAAATGGACATTTACTAAATATATCTTAATTACAATTGTAAAGTTTATATATATATATATATATATATATATATATATATATATATATATATTTCTATTTGAATTTTAGGTCTGATGAATTGGATCGTAATTACGATTCCAATGTAATAAATTATAACCATAGAATATTAGTGTTTAAGCTTTTTTATTATATCCTTACTCTGTCCTGGACATTGAGTTCTACCTGGATTCTATCCTCTTGAATTATATATATATATATATATATATAATTATATATATATATATAAATATATGAATTATTCACTAATGCAAAGGTTAATGATTTAAATGGCGAGACATCCATCATCGCAAACAATTCAAATAATATACAAAAACCTCCGAATCCGTTATGAATGAAATGATCCTTGTTTATATAAATTTCTGCCGTATTAGGTCTTATTTTTACTACAAGCTTTCGTCTGTTCCTACAGACATCTTCAGGTATAGAATAGATGTTGTTTTTGTTTTTTTCTCTTAGTAATAAGAGGATAACGAAAATATATGTATTGTTGTATCCGAAAATGCTATTGAAAATGAGTTACTGTTTTTGGAGCGCGCTAAAGCAACGCTGAGTTTGATTTTGAATTTTTTTTAAAGGTTGTGCGTTCATATATGGTGATGAACGAATTTTTTACTGGTAAATTTTTCTGTCAAAGTGGCATGAACTATATTGTTCAATAATTACAGTAATGTCGCACTTATTATCCAAAAGTCGCACTTGGATCAGTTATTTAAATTACGATAAACGTGCAATCAATTTACAAATACATGAATTATTCACACAAAAACTAATGCAAAGGTTAATGATTTAAATGGCGAGACATCCATCATCGCAAACAATTCAAATAATATACAAAAACCTCCGTATCCGTTATGAATGAAATGATCCCTGTTTATATAAATTTCTGTCGTATTAGGTCTTATTTTTACTACAAGCTTTCGTCTGTTACTACAGACATCTTCAGGTATAGAACCTAATTTGAGTCAAGTCACTGGATTACTTCAACCAATGCTTTTATCCACTCGATTAATGTCTATGCCTGGCCGGCTGAGGTGATTTTTTAGCCTAGCATATGTGCTGAGTCCTTACTTTTATCGTATTTTCCAGTGATGTCCTCTCTCTGTTAGTTCAACCTCATCTCACATAAGCCGGTGATCTCTTTTTTTCCTGCATTTAAAAAATTTCAATATGTGCAATATTCATTCACTGATGTCCCAAAAGCATAGTGGATAAAATCGTTGGTTGACGAGAACAACTTAGCCCAGTGGACTAAATAAAGGATTCGGTTCGAAATTCCAACGTAAATCACTAGAAGAAGACCGGGGCGTACGCCGGCCGAAACGTCGTGAATATGACAATAAAGATGAGGACAACAGTCCAAACGATGTAGTGTAAATAGTTACAATACCTCATCTCATAGATATAGACAGATCCTGAAGAAGACCGGGGCGTACGACGGCCGAAACGTCGTGAATATAACAATAAAGATGTGGACAACGATGTCAATAGTGTAAATAGTTACAATACCTCATCTCATGCATATAGACATTTCCTGAAGAAGAGAGGGGCGTACGACGGCTGAAACGTCGTGAATATGACAATAAAGATGTGGCCAACTGTTCGAACGATCTAAATAGTGTAAACAGAAGATACGTTTGAAAGAGACAAATCACATCTATAATGGCATTTACCGTAATTAATCTAATCCAGCATTGTTTTCAGCTACCGATCAACGACAAAATCAGATTATCTAGAAAGAGCTTCACTTTGATCTCTCACGTTTGTTGTGACTTATTTGTACAAGCAAACGGCGGGAGAAGCAGTTACAAATCCACACATAGGCATTCGCACGATGATCCAATTTTGAATAAAAAATAAACAAAACAAACATACACAACGCTAAACCAACTTCTTTAAAATCCTAAGCTAACTTTTCATTTTAAATGTTTGCTAGCATTATATCTCTGTATCTATACTTGATCGATGTATCTGTGTATGACTGTTTGCTAGGGTGCCTAGCTAATCCCTGTTGTAGGCGCCCGCTCGAGCATATTTTTGTGTCTTCAGTACATATAGAACCACATTGTTCTTTAAATAAGCGTTTTTTAAACATTTTTGTGCCCCATTTTTGGTATCAAAAAATTTCTGTCACATTTTTTTTAAGCATTTCACCCCAAGCAAGGCAGTAAAGCCACTAAGATACAGCAGCGTGTTTTAAAAAAAATTGTTTGGTTTGATTTTTCATTAAAGCATATCTCGCGCGTGTTTTATATATGTCTTCAGGCTTCAACGGGAGATTTAAAATTAACGCAGATAAATGTAAAAATAAAATTGTACATTTATCTGTGTTAATTTTAAATAAAATTGTACATTTATCTGTGTTAATTTTAAATCTCCCGTTGAAGGATAAAGATCGGGAGCGAAACCGGTTGCTTCGCCTGTGTTTTTCTTTAAATGTCTCGTAATATTAAGTTTTATACTTTTTATTTCGATCATATATATATATATATATATATATATATATATATATATATATATATATATATATATAAATTCATGAATCATTCATACAAAAACCAAATATAGAGGTTAATGATTTAAATGGCGAGAATACATCTTCACAAACAATATAAATAACATACACCAACCCTGTATATGAATGATATGATCCCTGTTTATAAATTCCAGTTGCATAAGGTCTTTTTTTAACTTTTTACAAGCTTTCGTCTGTTCCTAAAGACATCCTTAGGTATGGAAATAGATTTTGTTCTTGTTTTTACTTCTCGGTATATATATATATATATATATATATATATATATATATATATATATATATATATATATATGATGGATCTTCTATTTATTAATCCGACTGATTTTATTACTTAAACGTTATTTTTAGTGTATACTTATATTTGAATAGATGGTGATGTAATTACGGTTTCCTCTGTCAAGGAGGATGCAGGTTCGAATCCTGACGGAGAGCCCATGTCTTTCTTTTTTTAATAAGATTTCGTGAATATTCAATAAACAAACGGAGCGTTAACCCAAACGTTGATATCCGCATATATAAGATATATATATATATATAATATATATATATATATATATATATATATATATATATATATATATATGTGTGTGTGTGTACAACAGTGGGAATTTGACTTAAATATATTGAAAGGTAAAGTGT
>CAHIKZ030005470.1:302500-430000 GCA_903632075.3 Acanthosepion pharaonis | reverse complement strand
AAAGAAAGAAAGAAAGAAAGAGAGAAAGAAATAAAGAAAGAAAGAAAGATAGAGAGAAAGAAAGAAAGAAAGATAGAAAGATAGAAAGAGAAAAAGAAAGAGAGAAAGAAAGAAAGAGAGAAAGAAAGAAAGAAAGAAAGAAAGAAAGAAAGAAAGAAAGAAAGAAAGAAAGAAAGAAAAGAAAGAAAGATAGAAAGAGAGAAAGATAGAAAGATAGAAAGAAAGAGAGAAAGATAGAAAGAAAGAAAGAGAGAAAGAAATAAAGAAAGAAAGATAGAGAGAAAGAAAGAAAGATAGAAAGAAAGATAGAAAGAGAGAAAGAAAGAGAGAAAGAAAGAAAGAGAGAAAGAAAGAAAGAAAGAAAGAAAGAGAGAAAGATAGAAAGAAAGAAAGAAAGAAAGATAGAAAGAGAGAAAGAAAGAGAGAAAGAAAGAAAGAAAGAAAGAATGAAAGAGAGAAAGAAAGAAAGAAAGAAAGAGAGAAAGATAGAAAGAAAGAAAGAAAGAAAGAAAGAAAGAAAGGGCGAAAGATAGAAAGAAAGAAAGAGAGAAAGAAATAAAGAAAGAAAGATAGAGAGAAAGATAGAAAGAGAGAAAGAAAGAAAGAAAGAAAGAAAGAAAGATAGATAGAAAGAGAGAAAGATAGAAAGAAAGAAAGAGAGAAAGATAGAAAGAAAGAGAGAAAGAAAGAAAGATAGAGAGAAAGAAAGAAAGAGAGAAAGAAAGAAAAAAGAAAGAAAGAGAGAAAGAAAGAAAGAAAGATAGATAGAAAGAGAGAAAGATAGAAAGAAAGAAAGAGAGAAAGAAAGATAGAAAGATAATAAAGAAATAAAGAAAGAAGAAGGATGTGAAAACTAGGAAATAAAAATGAAGAGAATGAATAGACGCTACCGTGGCGCATTGTTTTGCAATCTTATTTCGTAGATCGCTTCGCCAATAATTTTCTCATCGATACGTCACTGCGCAACCGCGCAGCGTCGTTAATAGTGCTTATAGAAAATAGTGGAAATTCAGATGTATCGCAGACATAATACACAGATATATACGTTCTAGGCGAAACCGAATTAAAGGTAAAAAATGAATTTGTAAGGTAATATGGGAAACATATCGATTAAAGAAAGATAGAAAGATAAAAAGAAGGAATTTGAATCGCAGAAAGGAAAAAAAAATGAAATAGACAACAAAGAAGGAATAGTCACTTGCCGTCATTCGTCCTGGGTATGATGATAAACTACATCCGGCAGAAAGGCCTCTGATCGAGAGATTAGAGCTTTTGAGGAGCATAGAACCACTTCTTAATCAATATCTGTCTATATTTCTGAGATGAGGTATTATGTACACTATTTACATTATTCGGACTATTGTCCTCATCTTTGTTGCCATATTTATCCGATCCTTCAATATCTGTCTATATTACTGATATGAGGTAATATGTACACTATTTACTATTTACATTATTCGGACTATTGTCCTCATCTTTGTTGCCATATTTATTCGATCCTTCAGTATCTGTCTATATTTCTGTGACGAGGTATTATCTACACTATTTACATTATTCAGACTATTGTCCTTATCTTTGTCGCCATATTTATTACAACAATTCGGGTAATGAACTCACACTCTTTGGGCCCTTTTCTCTGGATCTGACTAACGCCTTTATCCACTGTGCAACCGGTGTCCTTGATACCGGTTAATGCAATGGAGAACTTGGAGAGGGGAATTAACAGGAGATAACTGATAACTGACATCCATTAAATATGGCAATGGAACTAGAACAGTCTACCCCAGCGAGCGAAATAAAGGATTCAGCTCGACATTCCAACCACCTAAAGAAGGGCGGAGTGTACAACAGCCGAAATGTTGTAAAAAATTATGGCGACAAAAATTAGGACAATAGTCGTAATAATGTAAATCGTGTACACCTCTTAATCGCTGTCCGACCTGACCCTGAGTGGTAGCACCTGTTAGGATCCCTGCTATGGGAAAATAGTGAACTCCCCCCGCCTCCAAAAAATCAACAATACATTTTCTAATAAAATCACTAGCACTATAGAAAAAATAATATATATATAAAAATACATTTTGAAAATGAAATTACCAACAATACATTTTGTGATCTACAAACTGTATATCTTAAGAACAGACATTTACCCTGAGAGTATAAAATGACGTACAAAATATTTGCAGTTGAAAACCTTCTTACAGAACTTTTGTTGTTCATCTTTGTACTTATTGTCAAACACGAATCTGGGCTTCTAGTTTGTACTGCTCATGAGTAGCTTGAATCTTGTGATATGACGTCTAAAAGTCTTCTTTGAACGATGGTTCGTTGAACCCTTCAACCCGGCACTGTGGAGGTTTTTGGTGATGTCACTGATTGTAGTTTAGGGGGTTTCTCCTCACAGTTCTCACAATGTTTCTGTCCTCAACTGCTGTTGTTTTCCTTGGCCGACCTCTCCTATGTCTGTTGCTCAGTAGAGCAGTAGTTTCTTTTTTTGGCTATGTTCAATATTTGTCCAATAGCTCTGATTGATTTTCTTACTTTTCTCCCCTAGACTGCTCTCTATTTTTGATATAATGGAATATGCATACGCCTGTGTTATCCCTCACTGGAATATGATTGCATCTCAGTCTGTCGATTATGTATTGATATAATGGAATATGCATACACCTGTGCCCCCCACCGCGCCTCACTGGATATGATTGGCTGGTGTCCGTCATAAATACCGACGGACGTGTAGGTACGAGAGTCAGAAAAACCTTGGTCTGAGAGCTAAGTCTATAACGACGCCCATTGGACTACGCCATTGATCAACACTTCTTACCTGCAACTACGACGCGTACCAGTTGATTACTGCTACTGTATTCTACTTGGTTATAGTAGCCAAAACCACTTAGCTACTTTGTTCAAATATATCCCTTTCCGGGACATATCACTTTTTGTTTTTGGTTTATCCCTTTTAACAAGATATGCAGTTTTATAGGTGAAACCCAAGTCTAAAACTAAGAGTACTCATTAAGAGTTGTTTAATGTTTAAACAATCGATCTAAAAGGCAACACCTGGGTAAGAAGCAACATTTGTCCGTCTCGTGGTTTACTAGTTTTGCTCACTTGAAAAATGGACAGGTTCAAATAAAAGGTGGTATATCCTAAGTTGTTTAACACATCTCAATACCAGGAATTAAAGCAGAAATTCTGAACACTTGTCACATATTCATATTTTGATTTTAAACCCAAATGTCTTCAGTGAAAAACAAAAACAAAGGAATTAATCTTGTCGTATTAATTCTTTTGGTGGGGACTGTATTCATGAATACGATACTCAGATTCTGTGTATATACATATTTGTGTAAACATAATTACTAAACACGGTGATGTGTGTTTCATTTGTTGAAGTTATATATTGGGATACAGCTTGATTTAAGAAATTATAGAATATTAAATGGGTTAATGACATGAAAGAATTCTTTCATGTTGGTTGCTTTCGTTGCTTGATTTGATTTGGCAGCATTTCAACCAATATGGGTTATTTAATGCCAAAATGTAAATAATTTGAACACAATTTTATCGCTTCAACTAAATATATTTTCAACGCAGTTGTATGTTTTCAACTACAGAGAAAATGTATTGTTGGTCATTTTGTTTTAAAATTGTTTTGTTGGTCATTTTGAAAATATTAATTGAGTAGCATTATATTATAAATATGTATTGATAGTCTTTTTTGCATTAAAATTGTATTGTTGGCCATTTTACTATAAATATGTATTGTTGGTCATTTTAATATAAAATTGTATTGTTGGCCATTTTATTATAAAACGTATTGTTGGTCATTTTGTATTAAATTTTATTGTTGGTCAATCAACTATAAATATGCATTGATGGTCTATTTGCATTAAAATGGCATTGTGGGTCATTTCACTATAAATATAAATTTTTGGCCATTTTACTATAAATATGTATTGTTGGTCATTTTGCATTAAAAAAATGTATTGTTGGTCATTTTACTATAAATATATATTGTTGGTTATATTTTTAATGACGGTTTTTCTGCAAACGATAGTTTCGTTTCCTGCAGGACAGCTCATTGTCTTTTAATTAGTTTCTATAAAAAGATAAATTAGCAAGCAAATGAAGTTGCCCGGATGGTGCCACAGTTGAAACGTTGAGATAATAACAAAAATAATGTAAATGATGAGCACTATCATCCAACAAATTCAGAGAGTATAAAAAACTTTTCCCCGCAAAAAATATCCTGACCGTGGAGGATGTATCGCACACCAGGTGATGCCAAAATAGACTTTGCGTACTCTCCTTCTTATAGAAAAGACGTTTGCATCGGCCAGTTAACTTGAGAAGTAACCTCCTGGCCACCAAG
Source organism: Acanthosepion pharaonis (assembly GCA_903632075.3). Lineage (NCBI taxonomy): Eukaryota > Metazoa > Mollusca > Cephalopoda > Sepiida > Sepiidae > Acanthosepion > Acanthosepion pharaonis. Next base: position 425,625 of record CAHIKZ030005470.1, on the reverse strand, counting down.
TGCATATCCACACCTCACATGATGTCACTGGCTGATTCTTACAGTTAAACCTGTGACCAATGCAGTATATTGCTGCTGGGTTCAAATGTATGAAGAATACACACACACACACACACACACACACACACACACACACATATATATATATATATATATATATATATATATATATATATATATTAAATATTTTATTGCTCGAGTTGCGACGAGTGGCCAGAGTGAGGAAAAATCACAGAAGTTAGGATTGGGTACACAGGAATTGACGGAGCCAAATCTTCCGGGAACCTATAGGACCGGTTATATAACATTTGGACATCTACGCAACTTCACGTGGCTAGACCTCCTACCGGTCTGTCGCCCACGCAATTTCCTGTGGCTCCACCTCTTCCGTTATTCACCCACGCATGCACGAATTTCTTTCTGCTCAGCACACCTGTGCGCCCTGTTTATTCAAGACTCAGGACACCTGTACGTCCTGTATATTAGCCACTGGATGCATTTCCTTTTTATGCTGTCACCAGTTCCGATTTCAACTCACATAGTGATGCAGCGGAAGGAAGGCCAAAAGTCTTTCCCCAACCAATATCCAACAGCCAATATAACTGTGTCTTGGAAGTTCACGCGTAGAAAAACCGATGGCAAATATATAAAAGCCAACCAGAGAGAGAGAGAGAGAGAGAGGGGGAGGGAGACGAGAGGAAGGAAGGAGTCTTTCTTACATTCATACCAGGGGAATGTGGGATAAACTGTCGATCGTAATTAAACTGGGGTATTAAACAAACAGTAATATTACGCATATGGGCACGTGGTCGAATGGATACATCGTTCGCTTTCTAATCATAAAACTCGGGTTCGAATCTCACCATGGTCGATTCGTCAGTAATGTATCTTCTTGATGTTATCTTTATGGGGGAGGTGATCACAGCGTGCAGTACCTTTGGATCGCCTTGCGAATAAAATTGGGTATAGGGAACTCCGTTGAGTGTTGTGCTAGCACGAAGATACATGTCATCGTGACCGAGGGTTGGATGGCACTAGCCTTGTTCAGACTGTTGATCACGTTAGATAACTAAGAAACTAACTAAGGTCCTCTCAGGATAGTTGTTATATAAACGACAGTTAGACACTGTGTGTGTTGAAGCAAACACGGATGTTCCTGGGCAGGCGTCTGCAACAGGGATTGGCTAGCCTAGTAGACGGGCATCCTCGGATACAAGTGACTAGCCTTTGGTTATTTTTATTTAATATTACGCTTGAGTGATGAGCATTCGTGTTCTTATTAGTCTGTACAATAACTCTCCATCGGTGATTTATCAATCTGAATGTTAATTTTAAAGAGTATAGGTCCTTCTCATTTGAAACATTGTCGAAACACAATCTTACTTCTAGTGTTTTAATTATTATGGCATACTAAAACTTGTAATTTTGAAGATGCATATTTTGCCTCGAAGATCGTACGTATATGCCTAGATGGAAACTAACGATATTGATAATCGAAAATGATTTTTCTGTAAAGAAGAACATGGCTGGTAGCCAAGAATCTTGGAAGCCATCGTGAAGGAGACTCTTGAAAATTTCTTCTTGTACAAATTATAGCCACCTTCTTGATACGGTTTCACATAGATGATTGGCGAAATTTTTGACTAGATAAAAGGCAGATGATAATCGTTTAAGAAACCGTCCTAATTTTTGGAATTAGATTGAAATACGTGAAATCTTTTCAGTGGGTTATCAGTTTTAAAATGTTGCTAGTACATTGGTTTTATTTTGCCTCTCTTTTTTATCCAGGCATAATATTTGTATGTCTCCAATTTTGTTGTTATTATCGCAACGTTCCGGCAGTTGTGACTTTCGGTCTTCTCCAGGTGCCTGCCCATCCGGGTAACTTTCAACAAATTTAAAACTGGGCCCTTTACTTGATCTACAGAGTAGTAGCTTCTCTTCGTCTGCTGATATCTCGTCTGGTCTCCATTTAGTACGGGCTTACGAGGACATCATATTGAAACACCGTCTCCCGTACGATCACCTAAGTAAATCAACGTCGAGCCTCGACAGTATCAAAGCGGAAGACCGCTTGGAAATGCCAGGTACCATTAGCTTGGATGTGCGGGTGGTGTGATGGATAAAGGCTCGAGATTGTTAAACGGAGATCCGAGTTCCAATTCCAATTCGGTTCGTTATATTTCACTTATGCGCAAATAACCTTGGGAAAACTATGAATACACTTCTTCTTCCCGTATCATGGGTTAATTGGTAAGATTTGTATCAGTTATCCATTAGACAAGCGAGAAATATGCGAAAAGAAACTGTTAGCATAGAACTAACGGTTACATCTAGTCAATTCAACTGTAAAATGATGAGACCGTGCCGCCAATCTAGTACTGCACTTAAATTCATAAAGTCTAGGTGCCAATGAGGAAAGTAATATTTATTTTGAAAATACAGAAATGTGGCACAAGGCCGAAAGTGGAGATGAAGCAAAGTGGATATTTAATCTGTCTTAGCTTAAACTTAGCTAACCACAATTACTGGCCTAAACATACGATAATATACCTTACATCAAAACAACACATTGTTACTTACCATTCTTACTGATACTTACCTGGCACAGGATTATGACTAACTTGGACCGGCTATGACCACCTTGAACAAGCTATAACAAGCCAAGACCAGCTATGACTAGCTTAGACCAGCTCTGACCAACTTAGACAAGATATAAGCAGCTAACTTGGACCAGCGGCCAGAGTGAAAACACTCGGGTGCCCACGTTAAAAACTGACCTTGTGTCATAACCTTATTCAGTGGGGGGGTCAAGTAAATCTCTAATTACCTGGCACAGGGATGCGTCCCCGTGCTCGTGGTATCAGGGATATGACTAACTTGGACCGGCTCTGACCAGCTTTGATAAGCTATGACAAGCCAAGACCAGCTATGACTAGCTTAGACCAACTTGGACAAGTTATGACCAGTTTGGACCAGCAGCCCGAGAGAAAAGACTCGGGTCCCCACGTTAAAAAATGACCTTGTGTCACAACCTGACTCAGTGGATGGGGGGAGGTTAAGTAAATTTTCTTACCATTCTCACTACAGCCACCATTATACTCCGAAGTTTCTATGAAGTTCTAACTAGTCCCGATATGTACAATTTGTCTGTGTGAAATTAAAAAACAAAACAAAAAACAAACAAAAAAACAACATTTAAAAATGGAACCCCAATGAATATTTACAATGATTAGAATTTATATGCAAGAAACTAACCAAAATAGTATTAGTAATAAACAAAAACGCACAATCCTTAAGTGAGGCAGAAACATCAGTTAACTGGTTGAAATTAATTCGGGATTAAATAATTCAATCAAACATTCGTCCAAGCACTCGCTCAAAGACACACTCCTTCAAACACAACAACAAATACGAAAAATCACTCGGAAAGGCGTATGGCGTTCAGCATTCACTGGAGAACAGACATTTCTGGTTATCTAACGGGTGGGGGATAAACTAAAGAAAAGTGAGGACAAAAATAAAAGAAGGCCAATGGGAAAATCGTCCTCTAGCTAAGTTAACTTAACTAAAAGAGGAACAATTACCATGAACTTATTTATAGAAAAGACACAGAGAAGCTACATTAGAACGGTTGGAAATTTCTGAGAACAAGATGCCATAATAGCTTTTAGGAGGGATCTTTCGCTATCCCAATAGCCCTTGAGGATTTCTACCCCCTGTTAAGACATATCCTAGATATTTAAATGATTGTACTTGATTGAAGTTCGTATCTGCATGCTTCCGTCTGCTGATAGGTATAACTTCTCTATTCATACAATTGATGTTTTGTCCTTCATTCAATGGTTGTAAAACAATTCTTCCAGTCGACTTAAGTTTTATATTTAATTTTTTTCCCCTTTCAGTGCATATTCATTTGCCGTTCGTTCTTTATTCTTCATTCGTTTGTTTTTCTATCTTGATTTTCTACATTCATTTTTCTTTCTTTTTCATTACTTCGTATTTTGATGGTCGCCATTCTTTCTCCATTGTTCTTAGAACAACGTATATTAATCTAATGAGACTCAGCAAGAACCGTTATAAATCTACTCGGCACCAAACTCTGATTTCTCTTGGAGTGTAGATTGCGAATTACAGATTGCAATACTAAAATCAGGCAAGTACAAATATTTGTTTGCTTTGTTTCTTTACGTGTATTGTTATGCTTATGTGTCATTTAATGACGAAATCAAATTTTCTTGGGAGATATGATACGTTATTCTGTTTTCACAATAGAATAAATGGTAGATGATGCTCAGATTTTGTGCAAATACGTATTTGTATGGACATAATTACCAGTTGGTTGATTTGCTTTGGTTTGTTTTGTTTTACGGCATGTCAACCACAATGGGTTATTTAATGCCGACAAAATGTTTATTGTTGGTTATACATACATATATATATATATATATATATATATATATATATATATATATATATATATATATATATATATATATTTAAAAATTTAATTGCTGGTAATATTTTTTAAAAATGTATTGCTGGTAATAATTTTTCTTCAAAGAATTATTCCTAGTATTAAAACATATTTTTACACTTTCACAGTGTTTTAACACCAGTTTGAGCGTTAAATATTTGCCCATAGCTGGGTCATTAATAGGTGCTACCACTCTGGACCAAGTTGGACCTGGGAACACCAGCAATTAAGAAATGGTTCCACACTCCTCAAATCCTCCTCATCACAGTCCTTGCTGCTGGATGTAGTTTATCATCATACCCAGGCTGATTTAGTTTAGCAGCATATAAACCACTATGGCTTATTTAATGACGAAATCTAAAAATTTTTGTACAAAATTTTATTTTGTTTTGGGAAATAATAGTCACCTAGTGATTCAATTTTTTTTACTAATTAACCCATACCTCTAGGAAGAACAAGTGGGTTCCATAACTTTCCCAAGTGTATTTGCCCGTCAGGGAATATAACATATGTTAGATAGGAATAAAGTGTCGCTGTCGACAATTGACTTTGGACATAGATCGCCAGCGAGAAAACAGAGGCGATTCAATTATTGAATTAAGTGAATCACGTGGCCATAGAGGAAACACATAAGCAGAAAGTATCGTGACGATTAACGATCCTCATTTCTAGTCTATCCTCTATACTATACGGATCGCTATTTCTATTTTATACTCTGTTACTATTCGGATCTCCATTTCTATTCTAAGAGGAGGAAATGATGAAGGGGAAAAGAGAAGTAAAGGAAAGGAGAGAGGGCATTAAAGAAGAAGAGGATGCGAAGAAGAAGAAAAGGGAGATAAGAAAAAGTTAAAGAAGAAAAGAGAAAAGGAGTAAAAGAAAAAGGAGTAAAGAAGAAGAAAGGGAAGGAGCTTGTGTTGGCAGAACATGAATAAGGAGAATTGGCGAAAAGACAAAATCTACAAAGACAAAACGAAACTGCTCTCATTTAACCACCATAGAGAAACTTTCCCGCCCGCCATCAGCATGGCTGATTCTAGACTCATGGAGAGTAATGCACTGAGCTTTTTTGGCCTCACGTTTTCAACTGACTTGTGGGCCGACTACATCGATTCGATAGCTGCATCTATTGCAAGGAAACTTGGCTCACTGTGTTGTGCCAGAAGGTTCGTCTCGTCAGAGTCCATCTTGTACATTTAAAAATCTAACATTCTCCCGTACATTAAATACTGTTGCCATATCTGGTCTGATGCTGCTGTTACTCATTTCGAGTTCGTTGTCAAAATCCAAAGAAGATCTGCAATGTAATCGATCCTGACTTGGCATCTCGATCTCAGTCATTTTCTCATCGACGTAACGTGGCTTATCTCTGTCTTTTCTACAAATAATTTCATAGCAACTGCACAGACGAGCTTTTTTTCCCTGGTGCCAGATCTGCGTGAGTTTAAGTGTTTTACTAGATTGGCATTTAGGTCCCACCCTTTTACTGCCGAAATAGTTAAATGCAACTGTCACTTCTACCCCGACAGTTTCTTTTCTTGCACTTCCCGACAGTAGAAATCCCTTCCGTTTACTTGCTTCTATGATAACTACAATCTTCAAAAATTTGGATGCAACGTCAATCGCCATCTTCTATTTTCTTGAACCCCGAACAGATTTTTATCCTTTCATCGGTCACCCCTATACCCAGTCTTTTTTTCCCGCCATCAATTTTCTGTACCCACCCCCCGCAATGTATTAGCGGCATTTCCGCATTGTTTGGGGTGAAATGATTAAAAAAAGAAAAAGTGATGCACATAACAGGAAATTGTAGGGAGCGATGATCGCTTACGTCCTGAAGGGACACGGCACATAGAAGAAGAAGAAGAACAACAAGAACAAGAACAAGAACAAGAACAAGAAGAACAAGAAAAAAGAAGAAAGATAAAAAAGATGAAGATGATGATGAAGCTGGAAAAGATGAAAAAGGGAAGAAGGAGAAGAATTTGCGAAGAATAAAGAAAAGATGAGACAGAAGAATTTGTGAGGAAGAAGAAGGCGAAGGAAATAGACGGGAAGAAGAAGAAGAAGAAGAAGAAGAAGAAGAAGAAGAAGAAGAAAGATGACGAACACGCGAAGAAGAAGGTGAAGAAAAGAGAAAACGCAAGAAGAAGAAGAAGAAGAGGAAGAAGAAGAAGAAGAAGAGGAAGAGGAAGGTGGAGAGGGGAGGTTGTGTAAATGGCTGGTAGAACAAGGATGAGGAGAGAGAGCGAAAATTTACGAAGAGCTACAAAAGATTGGAAATTATGGAAAGTAATGTTCGCCTACGTCCTGAAGGGACACGGCACATAAAAGAAGAAGAAGAACAACAACAACAACAAGGAGAAGAAGATGGAGAAGAAGAAGAAGTAGGAGAAGAAGAAGAAGAAGAAGAAGAAGAAGAAGAAGAAGAAGAAGGTGAATGAGCTTGGGTAAATTGTTGGTAGAACAGTGATGAGGAGATATTGCGAAAACAGAAAATGTACTAAGACCTACAAATTACAGGAAATTGTGGAGAGCCACGATTGACAACGTCCTGAAGGGGCACGGCATAAAGAAGAAGAGTGTGGACTTTTTTTTAAGAACGGCATAATTTTACTTCGATATGGGAATTAAAAAAACAAACAAACAAAAAAACTTGCAATATTCGTACTGTCTGTGACATACCTGGGTGCCGTGACATCCCTTATTGAAATCTTTGGACAGAGAGGAAATCATTAAAAAATGCGAATCTGTAGATGAAGCGCATTTTTTTTTTTTTTTTTTTGAGAAAAAGAACAATAGCCAAAGGTCTGTTGTCGTATAGAGGAAGTGGGGAAGACGAAGAAGGAAGATGGCGGCGAATGAGAATAACATGGAATGTGAAGAAATAAATGTCAATAGTGACAAGAGGAAACGGGAAGCATGAGTCGACAAAAACGAAAGAAAGAAAGAAAGAAAGAAAGAAAGAAAGAAAGAAAAAAGAAGGAGGAAAGAAAGAAAGACAAAAGAAAGAAAAAAGAAAGACAAAAGAAAGAAAAAAGAAAGACAAAAGAAAGAAAAAAGAAAGACAAAAGAAAGAAAGAATGACTGAGTGAGTGAATGAATGAAAGAAGGAAAAAGAAATAATAAATGAAAAATAGAAAAAAAGAACGAAAAAGAAGAAGAAGAAAAAATAGGAATAAATAAAATAGAAAGAAAAAAATCATAAATAGAAACACACACAAAGAAACAAACAAAAATGAAAGAAAATAGAAAGAAAAATAGAAAGAATGAAAATGAAAAATAGAAAGTATGACAATAAAGAAGAAAGAAAAAAATGAAAAAATGAAAGAAAGAAAAAAAGAAAGAAAAAATGAAGAGTACAGAGAAAGAAAAACAAAGAAAAAAGAAAAAAAAACAGAAAAAAATACTAAATAGAAAGGAAGGATGAAAAATACAATGAAGGAAACGATGAAAGAAAGAATGGAAAAAGAAATAGGAAAAAGAACGAAGATTTAAAAATACAGAAAGAAAAAGAAAGAAAGAAAAAGAAAGAAAAATAAGTGAATAATACAAAGAAGAAAAAAGAAAGAAAACCAAACGAAAAATAGAAAGAAAAAAAAATGATGAAAAATATAAATACGGAAAGAATGAAAGAAAGAATGGAAAAGAAAATAAGAAAAAAAAAGAATAAAAATAAGATAAAAAAAAGAAAGAATGAATGGATGGAAGAAAGAAAGAAAGAAAGAAAGAAAGAAAGAAAGAAAAACGAAAGAAAGCTAAATGAAAACTAGAAAGAAAAATAAAAGAAAGAAAAAAGAAAGAAAAAAGGAAGAAAAAAAGAAAGAAAAAAGGAAGAAAAAAGAAAGAAAAAAGAAATAAAGAACAATATGAAGAGAGGAGAAAGAAAGACAGGAAGAAATGAAAATTGACAAATAGAAGAAAATGATGAAAAATAAAAAGAAGGAAAGAATGAAAGAAAGAATGGAAAAAGAAATAGGAAAAAGCATAGACAAAAAGAAAAAAGAAAGATTGAATGAAATAAAGAAAGAAAAAAGGAAGAAAAATGAAAAATGCATAGAATGAAAAAAAGAACGCAAAAAGGAACCAAAGAAAATATGATGAATAGAAACAACGGATGAAAAATAAAAGAAGGAAAGAAGAAAAGAAAGAATGGAAAAGAAAATAGGAAAAAGAAAGAAAAAAAAAGGAAGATTTTGAAGAAAAAGAAAAAATAAATGAATGAAAGACAGAAAGAAAAACGAAAGAAAGAAAAACGAAAGAAAGAAAAATAGAAAATAAAAAGAAAGAAAAAAGAACGAAAGAATAAAAATTTAAAGCGGGAAAAGAAATAAAGACATAAAAAAGAAAGAAAAATATATAAAGAAAGCAAAAAGAAAGAAAGAAAGCAAAAAGAAAAAAAAACAGAAAGAACGAAAAATGATCAATAGAAATAAATTATGAAATATACAAAGACGGAAAGAATGAAAGAAAGAATGGAAAACAAGGAAAGAAACAGAAAGGATGAATAAATGAATGAAAGAAAGAAAGAAAAAAAGACAGCAAATCACTGAAACCGACGGAAAGATATATATATATATATATATATATATACATATATATATATATATATATATATATATATAGAGAGAGAGAGAGAGAGAGACAGACAGACAGACAGACAGACAGACAGAGAGAGACCAAAGAGAATTCACTGACATTGGGCACTCATCCCTAAATTATCCATCCATAATCTAAAAAATAAAAATATGTATTACAAGACATTTGTATTTGATTTTGTTTGTCTGTTGTAGAATTTGGTCTGGGTTTGTCGTAATATTTCACCCAGAATCATCAAGTTTTAGCTCACAAAAGAAATAATGGATATTTTATATTCCACAATAGAAATTTCGACGCCCGAAAAATAGGACGATTAAATAAAAGGAAGTACTTCTGACTATACACCGAAAAGGTTATTTCCTGTGCTCTCCCTCAGACACACACACTATCTATCTATCTATCTATCTATCTATCTATCTATCTATCCCTCCCTCCCTCCCTCCTCCTCTCTCTCTCTCTATATATATATATATATATATATATATATATATATATATATATATATATATATACATATATATATAATTATAGGATAAATAAATCAAACGATCAGATATAAGCAAGCGTATACACCGGTGTGCTGATGTGCATACGCGGGCAAGCGAATAAATAAAAAATCATCAAATTTAGAGACGAGGTGTAAACGTAATAGTGTTCGATGGGTTAGAAAGAGCAAAGACATACAATAAATAGTACACAAAACGTTGGTACAATTATATGTACTAATTAATATATATATATATATATATATATATATATATATATATATATATATATATATATATATATATTTTTTTAATTTAGGCAAGTTTTCTCTACTTATTTTAATAGGGTCCTCTCATAATTACGGACAACTTTCGTAGTATCCTTATTAAAGGAAGAAAGAAAATTACCATGTTGATACATATTCATTTTATTCCGAGTATTTTCGACATTAGCACAATGTCATCATCAAGTTCTTGTTTTTTCTAAGACAAAATTATGTTCATCTGAAAGTTAATTTTTTATTTGTAATGTGAAAAGCGCTAAGGTAATGTAGTGTACATTTGTAGATTTTATAATATAAATATACGACAAACGTCAAGGGAGGTAAGTTATTGAAATGTCTAATATCTAAAAAAAATATTTAAAACTATTATTTAAATCTTAGATATTTTAAACTATCTACTGTAAACATTTTAAAATATTTGCGCGGTATTCATAATTAATTTTATTTAAAGGTTGGTTTCAATATTTTACTACAGATAGCATCAAGAATTTTTAGTTTATGTTTATGATTTTCATAAAAAAAGTATAGATGTATTTTCCGCAAGAATTTTCCAAAATTGCGAATGTGGACAGGCATGCTGTTGTAAATGCTTAGATATGTTAGATGCATTATTCAAATGAAAATTCAACATTCGAGACAACTTAGTAGTCGTATGACAAACATATATATTATTTTTTTCAGTTTGAGAGACAATCTTCCAATATACAATGTTGGTTTTCTGCAACACGTTAGTTGGTGGGTGGGAGTTATTACAAATGATTACATTGTATATATTGAATTTAGTATAGTATATAATTAATTTTAATTTTACTCGGATCTGTTGCGGATATATTAGTATTTATTAGTTTTTTAGGATATTTCCGTCTTGTTTATAAGTAGAATGTATTTGATTGCGAGATAATATATATATATATATATATATATATATATATATATATATTATCATACATATACATATATATTATCTGTACATATATCTATATATATATATTATCTATATCCTTAATATATATATATATATATATATATATATATGCATGTTTCATTAAAAATAATGTTTTATAGATCCGAGCGCTTTCGGCTATACCGTTGGCCATGATCAAGGGTGGTTCAAACATATAAAACATTTAGAGAGTTTTTACACACTCATTGTCCAGAAAAAAAAAAGCTCTTTTTCAAACACAAGAAAAATTAAATAAAAAGCTTAGCCGTAGTACCTTGTCTGTCGTTTTTAATGAAACATGCATAAACGAAGGATTGCTGCCTAAATATACAAATATATATATATATATATATATATATATATATATATATATATATATATATATATATAATTGGTAATCTTTGTCGTATGTTTACATAATTAAACCTGAAAAATCGTACAATATATAATCTTCGCGTTTTTCACTTCATAAATAATAATTTAATTTTCAGAAGAACAAAACAATTTTGTCTTAGAAAAATGATGAAAATAAGAAGCTAGTTTTGTCTGAATAAAATATAAGTAAAAAAGGTTAAAGCGAAAAGAAATAAAAAAGGAATACGACAAAGCCAGTCGGGGTTGAAGTTAGTAGTGAGGTCGTCGGATTAATATGTAAGAGAGGTAGCAAATAGTTTGCTTACTTGAATAGGTGTAAAGTTTGCATTGATAAGTTCTCCAAAAGGAAGAAAGTTACATGAAGTTGCAGTTAGAAAACAGTATTTATTTACCAACCTCCTCCAAAAGTTTCAAATCCCCTTGAAACTTTTCAAACGATTTATTTTACATTCAACATCATCACTTGATAAGACACATAAGGTGTTGAAACAAAATGGCTATTTTTGTAGTGATTTTATACCATATTTTTGTTATAATTTTTAAATAAATAAATAATTATATATATATATATATATATATATATATATATATATATATATATACCCAAGTATAGGATTGGTCTATACGGAATAAAAAAAACTTAATAGCTATTATAACCTTACTTCGTTGTCAAGTTTTTTTTTTAATTCTCTTATACTTGTGTTTTGATTGGTCATTCTAGCTTTTGTAACAGCGTTGTCACCTTGTGAAGGATCGTTAATTAATTTGAAACTTTTAAAACCATTTATTCTACATTCAACATCATCACTTGATAAGACACCGGAGGTGTTGAAACAAAATGGCTATTTTTGTAGTGATTTTATAACATATTTTTGTTATAATTTTTAAATAAATAAATAATTATATATATATATATATATATATATATATATATATATATATATATATATAATTACAAATATAGGTAAATATACTCGTTTCGAAAAACCTTCGAATTTTTGATTTACCAATAATCAAATCAATCTCGAGGGAAAAAAAGGTTTTTAAAAAAGAAAGAGCTAGAAACATGAAAGTTTGTCGAAAAAAATCGCACAGATACAGGTCTGAAGCCCAAAGAAAAAACCCCGATACGAGTAAACAACTAACTAACAAAAGCGCTCAATACAACCGTAGAGCAGACCTAGATAAACCTAGTGAGCCAGACAAACCTACCCACGTTTGACCTAAACGGATCGTCAGGGAAAGTAAGGCTCTTACTTTCCCTGACGAAATATATATATATATATATATATATATATATATTGAATATGTGTGTGTGTGTTTGTGTGTGTGTGTGTGTGCGTGTGTATGTTTTATTTATTCAGTTCGTAAGATGAACAAGTTGCTTATCTGTCATTGTCATTTTTATATCATCCTGGGTATGACGATAAACTACATCCGGCAGAAAGTCATCTGATGAGGAGATCGGAGATTTTGACGAGCGTGGAACCACCTCTTAATTGCTGTTTTTTCCAGGTTCAGCATGACCGGGGGTGTTAGCACCTGTTAGGGTCTCAGTTATGAACAAATGATGAACCCCAAGACAAATATCAATAGTACATTTTTTTTATAATAAAATGACCAACAATACATTTTTATTGCAAAATGTCAATTAATGCAACACTAAAGAATTATAAAAATACATTTTTATAGTGAAATTACTAGCTACGATCTACAAAATATATATTTAAAAACATACCATTTACTCTGAAAGAATAAATTATGTATATATTATTTCTACTTGAAGCATAAAATTACGTACAAATATTTGGATTTCGAGATTAAATAACGCATAGAGGTGTCGATATGCTGACAAGCACAATCAACAGTCAAAAGTTAAATTCACTTATATAGATGTGTAGTCTCAATGCTTTTAACGAACTTTAATGCAAGCAATGGGTACATATGACATCGATTAAATTAAATGCAAGTTCTCAGTTCGAAATCACCAAAGCTTAGCTGCCATTCACCGGCTGTCGTATTTCTAGGAGACAAATTCTTCAATCACTTTTGAGTAGAACGCCCAATAAATTCTGCTTCGCCAATTGATATGCATATTCTACAAGTGGACTCTGCTGGATTTATTTTCAAGTTTTAATTCGTACAACAGACAACATCTAATGAACAGCTTTCGTGTGGGCACGTTGCTTTTACTCGTTATTCATGTAGGTATACTCATCAGAATGTTTTCAGTTGAAAGTCTCTTGTTTCAATTTGAGCCTCACCATTGCCAGTTCATCTACATATAATAATAATAAGATACTAGTAATCAAATTATAATTATTATAACAATGAATAATATATTGAGCCAAAATGTTGGAATAAAAGCAAGAATAATACGATGGGGTAAAACTAGTAATAAAATAACAGTAATAATGAAGAGTGTATAGAGCCAGAGTGTTGGGATAAAAAGCAACAATAATAAGATGGAATAAAACTAGTAATAAAATAATAGTAATAATGAAGAGTGTATAGAGCCAGAGTGTTGGGATAAAAAGCAACAATAATAAGATGGAATAAAACTAGTAATAAAATAATAGTAATAATGAAGAGTGTATAGAGCCAGAGTGTTGGGATAAAAAAGCAACAATAATAAGATGGAATAAAACTAGTAATAAAATAATAGTAATAATGAAGAGTGTATAGAGCCAGAGTGTTGGGATAAAAAAGCAACAATAATAAGATGGAATAAAACTAGTAATAAAATAATAGTAATAATGAAGAGTGTATAGAGCCAGAGTGTTGGGATAAAAGCAACAATAATAAGATGGAATAAAACTAGTAATAAAATAATAGTAATAATGAAGAGTGTATAGAGCCAGAGTGTTGGGATAAAAAGCAACAATAATAAGATGGAATAAAACTAGTAATAAAATAATAGTAATAATGAAGAGTGTATAGAGCCAGAGTGTTGGGATAAAAAGCCACAATAATAAGATGGAATAAAACTAGTAATAAAATAATAGTTATAATGAAGAGTGTATAGAGCCAGAGTGTTGGGATGAAGAGCAACAATATGATGGAATAAAACTAGTAAGAAAATAATAGTAATAATGAAGAGTATATTGAGTTAGTATTGGGATAAAAAGCGACAATAATAAGATGGAATAAAACTAGTAATAAAAAATAATATTAGTCAAGATTGTGGTTTAGCCATCCTGCCAAAGCTGCAGTTAAGCAGCGATAAAGCTCGTCTCATCTGGAAGTGATGACCACTTTGAAGCATCAATTAATTTAATCACCTGACGTCCTAATGTCAAATTACGTTTTGTCAATAAATGCCATTTCAGGCTGGAAATGTAATCATTATCAATCTGCTAAATGTTGTTTTTGTTGTTTTTCCGTTTGATTTCTTTCTTATTTTTTTTCTTTTTGTTCCTACTTTTAATTTTCTTTCTTTCTTTTTCATTTCTTCTTTCTTTCTTGCGTTCTATTTTTCATCTTTTTCGTTCTTTCTTTCTACTTTTAATTTTTCTTTCTTTCTTTTTTCTTTCTAGATTTTTCATTTCTACTTTCTTTGTACTTTTCCCCTTTTTTTCATTCTTTCCTTCTGCTTTTTGTTTTTTTTTTCTTCCTTTTTTTATCTTACTTTTTCATTTCTACGTTCTTTCTATTTTTCACCATTTTTCATTCTTTCCTTCTGCTTTTTGTTTTTTTCCTTTCTTTAATCTATTTCTTTTTTCGTTTTTTTTTACTTTATTTCTTTTTATCCTTTTCGTTTTTCTTTTTACTTCTCATTTTTCTTCCTTTCTTTCTTTTTTTTTCATTTTTTTTTTCTCTCTTTCTACGATTTACCTTAATAAATTTTCTTTCTATTTTTCACTTTTTTTCATTCTTTCCTTCTGCTTTTAATTTTTTCCTTTCTTTAATCTTTTTCTTTTTTCGTTTTTCTTACTTTATTTCTTCTTTTTATCTTTTTCGTTTTTCTTTTTACTTCTCATTTTTCTTCCTTTCTTTCATTTTTTCATTTTTTTTCTTTCTTTCTACGATTTGCCTTAATACATTTTCTTTCTACTTTTCACCTTTTTTCGTTCTCTATTTGATCTATCCAATTTTCTTCCTTTCGTTTTCATTTGTTCTTTCTTTCTTTCTATCGACGTTTCACCGTTTTCATTCTTTCTTTTTGCTTTTCATTTTTTTTCTTTCCTTTCTTTCTTTCTTTCTTTCTCATCTTCTTCTTTTTCTTTTTTTCTTTCTATTTTTCATTTTTATTCCTTTCTTTCTTTTTTCTTTCTTTCTACTTTTCATTTTTATTTTTTCTTTGTTCCTTTCTACTTTTGATTTTTTTCTTTCTTTCATTTTTCTTTCTCCCGTCCTACTTTACTTTCTTTTCTTTCTTTCTCACTACTTTTAATTTTGTCTTTATTTCTTTTTCTTTCTTTCTTTCTTCTTTTTCTTTCTTTGTACTTTTAATTTTTCTTTCTTTCCTTCTTTCTTTCTTTCTTTCTTTCTTTCTTTCTGCTTTCTATTTTCTCTACTTTTCATTTATTCTTCTTTTTCTTTCTTTTCTTTCTTTGTTTAAAGTGTCCACCTTCTTTCCTCCATTTTTCCCTTCCATCTTTCTTTTCATATCTGAACTGAAAACGTTTAAGAACTAAAAATAACAGAACAGAGGCCCGAAATCAATGAATAGAAAAGAAAGAAAGGGAGAAAATGAATAAAGAAAGACTGAATAGAAAAGAAAGAAAGAGAGAAAATGAATAAAGAAAGATTGAATGGAGACGAACGAGGACTGAAAATCAATGTGGGTATTTCAGATCGGGGGATGGAAATTTAATGATCTGACCATGTCACTTGCTTCTCCGACCCCTAATCAACTTAGCGCTCGTTCAGTTTGTATCGGCATTGACCGGCCTCGAGGTCGAAGCGTAAGCACGTGAGACGGGGGTCAACAAGTGTGAGTGCAAATCGCCCAGGGCGACTCTTTCACGTCTAGACCCATTAGAAGTATGAAATAAGTGAAAATTACATGTGGGCGTAATAGAAGGTTTTTGATTGACAAAATGGATCGATAGCTCTCAAATCATTGCAAGGGTCTTGGCCAAACAATAGTAATAGCGGACGAAGGCCACGGCTAAACCGGGCAGTGTGAATCGTTGGTCGTTTTCTGGTGGGTGAAGGTCTGCCGGAGGCAGGACTCAAGCGCTTTCAAGCGAACGGCGCCAACGACTCGGCGACCCCTGAGCCAGAATGTCGCCGCGATTTTTTGTACATTTTGTTAAAGACAGATAAAAGAGGCACTAATTCGGTCCGATTCTCGTGTCTACAGTCGCAATTTCCGTCCGATGAACGAAAAAGAAACCAATAGTTGCGTTTCGATCACGGCTAAAAAAAAAAATCTTTTATAAGCAAAATGTGGATATTTTTGGTAAAGTGTCCGAAAATTGAAAATTTCATATCAATCGGCGTGTCGACAGTGATTAAAAGCTCTCCCCAACTTCCTAAGCTCTAACTAATGTTTGTCTCCTTTTAACTCAGTGCCGTGCGTGATATACGCCTAAGTGATCATGTATCGAAAGATACATGACTGACGAGGCAGATTTTTCCCGCAGTAGGTTGCCATTTCCTTCTGCGGCACACCAGTTGCCATCCAAGGCTATAGAACCCGGTCTGCCCTGCTATTTACCCATAGGTGGAAGAAGAAGAGAATTCATACCTTTCCCAAGAGTATTAGCACGTAGGTGAACGTAATGGATTCGACTGGAATTCGAACTCGGCTCTCCGATTCCTCAATCCGAGCCGCTACCCATTACTCCACCTTACTCTCCCTATTCAAAATTTTTCCATTTACACAAGCTCTTTTATATCTTCTTCTGTATGTGCCGTATCCTCTCAGAACGCAGGTGATCATGGCTCTCCACAACTTCCAGTCACTTGAAGCTCTTAATACACTTTTTCTTTTTGTTATTTCTCCTAAGCTTTGTCCTGCCATTCATCTAATGAAGTTCCCTAAGTATGTCATGCGTTGCTTTCCTCTCTCCCTCTTTCCCTCTATCTGTCCTGTGAGTATCAGATTTTCCAAGCCTTCTTTCCTTATTATGTGCGCCGGTACTTAGTCGAAACCTCGACCTAGCAATAGAAATATAAATGTTTTCGTTTCTATGTGCCTTACCCTTCAAGATGTGACCGACCACGACTCTCCACAACTTCCTACAAAAGTAGCTCTAAGTAATATTTGAAATCTCCAAATTCCTGTTCTGCCATCCATATAAATGCTTTCGTCTTCTATGTACGGTGTTCAGTCAAGAGGTGGCCGATCATGACTCTCCACAACTTCCTATCCTTCGTAGCTGTAAGTAACGTTTGTTCCTTTACTCTCACTTTAAGTTCCTGTTCTTCCCATACATTTACACAAGCTTTGTTTATATACTGTGTCGAAACGTCAGCCTAGTAATAAAATATAAATGCTTTCGTCTTCAAGAGGTGACCGATCATGGCTCTCCACAACTTCTTATGCTTCGTAGCTGTAATTTGTCCCTTTACTGTCACTCCAAGTCCCTATGTATCATCAAAGCTTTTTCTGCCGTCAAGTAATAAAATGCGCCGTGTTTCTTCAGGACGTGACTGATCATGGCTCTCCAAAACTTACTTTCTTGCTTTAGATGCAATGTCAATCGCTATCTACTGTCCTCTTCCGGCTCATTATTAATGTTTCTGTTCCTAATTTGTCCACACCCTGTACCTCCTTGTGTCTTAGTGGCTTTACTGCCTTGCATGGGGTGAAACCGATTAAAAAATGCTCTAAGCAAATTTTGTCATTTTACTTTCCTCTGTCGTCGCTGTTGTGTCATCCATTGACGCAAGCTTGATTTGTCAGTTACTACATGTTTCAATCTGAATCTCGTGCCTTCAGTCTGTCCTGTGAGTATTGTATTCTCCATGCCCTCTTCCCTTATTATGTCTCCCAGAAGCGTCAGCTGCCTCTTTCTGATCATAAACACTGAAATTGCTTGCCAAGATTAAGTGTTTTTTTTTGTTTTTGTTTTTTTTTTTTTAAACTGAGATAACCATGGGTGCCTACTGGCAAACCAATACGCTGGTGTATTCGCTTTGATTTTCAGTGGGTACCGAATTCTTATGGCCTTATGCCAGACTATATCAAGTTTAGTAAATAACTTTCATAGCGTAATGGTTAAAGAGTTTTTTTTTTCCTCGGGGATCGATTTGTAAGTAGCGAATTCGTTGCAGTGTTTGAGCAAGGACACTGAGAGCCTACCCTAGCGCAATATGAGAAAGCTCATATCGTAGAACAATTTCCGTGTGTCGTGAGTTCGATCCTCACTGTATGCTCTGATACTGTTTCTCTCCCGCCAGATTCAGCCAGTATTAGTAACTAAAATTATTAATGTGGAAATGAAAGTACGAAACTATTATTTTAATGAAATATTGATCAGCATTAGTTTTGTAATCATATGTTGGGTCCTAACCAGCCAATGGGTAAATAGCAGGACAAACTGGGTTCTATAGCCTTGGATGGCAACTCGTCTAGGAGAAGGACAACTCTGAATTTAAAACCTGCGGAGGGTCGTTTGAGGACTTTGGGGAACGTAGTCCACCAGGTCTCTGTATTCGGCCCTTCAAAAAGTGTGGATGGTTCTGTACAAAATCTTCACCACTATAATCAATTGTCATGTGCGTGTGTTGGGTTTTCGGTTCCTAGGAACTGAGCTGCTTGACCATCATACGTCGAAAAATCGACGGGAGAGTTGTATATATATATATATATATATATATATATATATATATAAACCACCATATCAGTAGTATTTTGATACTGGCGATTTACTTCGGACGAAATGTCGGTCTTACTTAGTTTTTATTTATTTTATTCAATTTTAATAGTTAGATATTAAATTATTATCAATATTCAAAATGTTTTTTATCATATTGCGATAGTAAAAATATATTTGCTTCTTTATTTGGTCGATACAACTATGACTTCATCAATGTTCTCAACAGTACCATCCATTTAAGGGAAAAACTACGCTTCCTTCAATTTAAGATTAAGTTTCCGAAGTCCTGTTCCCAGAACCATGTTATCACTTATATCTCTCAGCTGTCAACTAAGATAAAAGATGCTGACATTTCTTTAGTATTGAACATGCTTTTGTTATAAACGAAATTCTTTACTGTTCTGAAATGGTGAATTCCATACAAATTCAGTAAAAAATTATTTTGGGACAATACAAGGTCTACTTCATATTTCTTTGACAAATTCCGTTTTTCTAAATATTTGTCTAAAGCTGACAGAATCATTTCGAAAAATATTGGGCACTTAGATTTTTAACTAAAAGAAAATTTTGTTCATGGATTACATCTGATTAACTTATTCTTTATTTGTGTAATTATTGTTTATTGTTTATCTGATACTAATAAATTGGTCTAATTCAGATTGTTGTATCCCCACCCCGCTAAGAATCTTCATAAGATTGAAACTTTCAGCGAATTTGAAATGTTATATTCTAAATTGAAAAAAAAACAACCTTCGTCCACTTTCAATGAGAATTTCGGTTACCATAAAGCCCGCCGAAATGATCTAGCCCATACATTCGTGACTTCGCCTATCAACTTTAATGAGTTCCTCTTGCAAAAGAACCATAATCAGACTGCGAAATTATTAAAACGCAGAACAGATATTTACATTACTAGACCTGATAAAGGTTCAGGTGTAGTTATTCTTAATTGATCTATGTTGCCAAAATGTCTGCTATATTAGACAACATCAACAAATTTCAGAAGTTAGGTAATATTTCATTTGATGTCACCTTGAAAACGGAAACTAAGTTTGAAAGTAAGCTTGAATTTACAAAAGAAAGTTTCTTTTTAAGCAGGGGTAGGATAGGATTCGTCATGCAGGTTCCCAGATCTCTAGGGCATATGTTCTACTAAAATTCATAAAGCGAATACTCAGAGCTATTTTGTCCATGGTTGATTCTGTTACAAATTCATGACGGTCGTCTTCGAGTATAGAATCCATAGGTTAGCAGTGAATATTTCGGAGACAGTAGGAAAGCGTAGTTCAGGTTAGCAGTGGAAATTGCAGCAAAGTAGCAGAGCAAATCTTCTTTCTGTCATCTTCGCCTGACAAGTTGGCACTGGTCATTCGGGTAGGAAATAACAAAAAAAAATGCATGCATGAGTTGGCAAGGTGTCTTGTCGAAATTCTGGATTCTGTTCTGAAGTTTTTCCTTTCAATTTGTATCATATATAAGTAAATTACATCTTTCTGCTGACACCGAATATCTTGTGTCGTTTGATATTTCTAGTTTGTTCACCAATGCACCCCAAGACGAAATTGTTGACATTTGTGCCGACTATTTATATCGAGGTCCCTTAAAATATCTTTCTATTCCTGAGAACGTTTTTGTTGAGCTGTTGGAGATGGATACTCTCTCGTTCAGTTTCAACAATGACATGTCTCAAGAGATCGATGGGGTATCAATGGGTACTCCTCTTCGACCTCTTATGGCTAATATTTTCGTAGGGTTCCAGGAAAATGAATATTCAAATCTATAAAAATGATACCTTAGCGTTTTACACTCACCTAACGTAGCGAATCGAACAAACTCCACCCCTCCTTACAATTTACTGGATCGAGACATGTTAGCCGAGAAAACTATCACTAGCTTATGTTTTCCAGTGTTATATCTTAGTTGGGATTCCTTTGCCCACAAATCTCAGATGATTAACCTTATCAAAACTCTTACTCACCGTGCATTAACCCGTTGAGCCCTGACCGCCGCTTTACCGGTGGTAGACATGAATGACGTAGTACCCAGTCACCGGTTGAACGGTGGTTGTGAAAAATGACTTAATGGCCAGCTACCAGTTGAACGGTGGGTAAACACTTGTGTTAGAGGATCTTACCCATGACAATAATAATGACTATTCCATACTTAATAAATACTGCGCCTCGGGAGTCATTAGTTCCTCGATCCGCTCAAGTCGATCTCGTCGACCGGCTGATCGGTGGAACACTTTGCCTTCGGGCCGGGAGGAACACAAAGAGGCTACGCCGAAGGGCGGATTCTTTTCGGGAAAGAAAAAAACGGGTTCAAGGGCAAAATATAGATCCCATAAACCGAATGATGCCCAAAACATCAGTAGTTCAATCAAGAGTCGAGTCAGAGGCAGTCCGAAACAGAGTCGCGTTCAGACGATTACTGCAAGACATTGAATAGTGATACTCGAGACTACATTGTTCTTTCTACTAAACCTGATTGTTCATACTAACACTTCTATTATATATTCCAATATATCTGTGTTATTCCATACCTGTGTTCGAGTTCTTCTTTATTGGTTCCTACACTATCACTGTGGTACAAGGAACCGACCATAACAACTTGTAAATAATTTTATATCTACCGGGAAATATTACATACCAATTATTTGCGAATTTTGAGTTACTCAGGCAGAAGCGTTAAAATTGTTCAGGAACAATTTGGGTTAATGGATGAAACTCAATCAAATCACCGACATTTTTTGTTTTTTTTTTTTTTGATTTTTCCGATATTCTACTTTATCATATATATATATATATATATATATATATATATATATATATATATAGATAGATAGATGTGTTGTACGTGTGTATGTGCGTGTTTGTGTGTATGCGTGTCTTTTCAGCGGGCAGCTTCGGCCTATTTTCTACGTAAAATATTTTACTAAAATTGTCCCCCCCAATCTTATTTACGTCAATGTAAATGACGGCGGACGTGGTAAAAAAAAAAATACAATATAAAAATCATTGTCGATCTATCGAGATATGTCACATCAAAGTAATATGTCTATTTTATGTGACTTACATTTCCAGACGCCTCCCCACACCGAAAAGTGCCGTTTGCACAAAGGAAAGAAAAAAAAAGAAGAAAATATATGATAGAATGGAAAACATAGAATCGATGTGCAAACGCACTCACTGTCCTCGTGTACATCAATCGACACTATTAAACACACGTGTAGACGACATTACGCTACATGCAATTTGTTCCGTCCGATGTTTCCTTCCTAAATAGAATAGATAGAGTGGCTTATCTTTGGTAAAGAAATTGTTTGATACCGCTAAACAATCTTAGCTGAAAGCGCGTTAATATGGTTTCACATCCCGGAAGCGACACCGGTAAGCTCCATGCAAAGGGAAAGGAAGCAGAAGGTGGGTGCATATCAGCTGCTGCTGTTTAATATTTTCATTGTTTTGACGCCCAGGTTTCCCAGTAGTTTCTATGACATTATTTACTTCCGTAATGTTTCCCATTGCTTTGTCCGTTAACAGGGTTTCGATTGCAACGTTGAATATTTGCCCACAATATTTATTAGACTTTGTCATATAGATTTTGGGGAGCTGGTCTCTCTCTGACATTTGTGTGAGGGTTACTCTGCTGAATACTTGAATGGCATGGGATTTTGCTTCAGTGATTTCACCTCTGTTGTTTTTAAGGAATTCTGTTTTAATGTCGTTTGGCTCATCATCAGTGATATAATCTGGATAACTGCAGTTTATTTCGCAGGTATATCCTTCAGTTTTATTTCCTAAGAGATTATTATTTCGAATCTCGCTTATCATAGTCTTTATTTGCAGTCTCATCTCTCTCTTTTTGTGTGTGTGTGATTGCTTATTGTATTCTGTCTTATATTTAATTTTATCTGATCTATTTCCACATTTGAGAGTCTTTTATTTCGTTCTATGTCCCTGCAGAAATTGGCGAGCATATTTGGGTTGACATAGCGTCTTATATTAGTTCTAACCATAGTCCTCCATATTTGGTATGTCTGATCCATGATAATATTTTATGGATTTTTGAGTGCGGTAGAAAAGGATATCATGACTTGTTGATACTCTTCGGGAGTCCATTTCGTTGGTTTTTCTTATTAATTGGTTTGGTTTTGCTTTGTTTTACGGCACATCAACCTCAATGGGCCATTTAATGCCGACAACTTTTTTCCTGGTAATATTCTGTTTTGTCAAAAATCTATTGCTGGTAATATTTTTTTTTCCTTAAAAATATATAGCTGGTAATATTATTTTCAAAAAAATTATTTCTGGTAATATTAAGTTGGTGCAAAGATAATGTCGTTTTTTGACGTTAAGTTGAACGGCAAAAAACGACATTATTTTTGCACCAACCGAATATATATATATTTTTTAAAACGTATTGCTGGTAATAGTAATTTTTCTTCTTCAAAAATTTATTTCTTGTTATAATTTTTTTTTTACAAAGTATTTCTGGTATTAAAATCTGTTTTTACACTTTCATAATTCTTTTTACCTCAGTTTCGGGGTTAACTATTTGCCCATAGCTGGGACCCTAACAGGTGATACCACCCCGGGTCAGGGTAGACCTGGGAACACCAGCAATTAAGAGGTGGTTCCACTCTCCTTAAAACCTCCTGATCAGAGGCCTTGCTGCTGGATGTAGTTTATCGTCTTACCCTGGACGCGGATGTAGTTTATCGTCATACCCAGGACGGTTTTTATTAGTTGATGTAGCAGCGTGTCACTTGATCCAAGGTTGGAAATTGTCCGGGTTTGGTGACCAGGTGTTTCATCGTTGTTGGAAGAGTTTGTTCCATGAACAGATTTTTCGGCTCCAGACTGGTTCCTCTATTATTATTATTATTATTATTATTATTATTATTATTTTTTCGATTTCTGTTGTATTCTTTCCGGACCCCAACCAGACATCTAAGGTCAGAAATGGCTTCATAACATTTCCACTGATAATTTCTTCAAAAAACTAAAAACAAAATTAAGGTCTTTGTATTTTGATAGTAAATACCGTAATTTACGGCTTACAAAACGCTGCGGCTTGGAAGACGCATCCAAATATTGGAAAGAAATATCTAAGAAACAAATTCATTCTCATACAACAACACATTCCTCATGCGTCCCTTACATATACTGGCGTCACGTATTGTGTACAATCACTCGTACGATTTTCTTCGTCTGGCAATGACATACTAGTCAAGAGCAGAAAGGATCCGGCCGATTCTTGCAAACAGAGCATGTTTAAGCTTATGGCTCGGCTCCAGGAAGGTTTATAGTCTTGGAAATATTTTTAACATCTAAGTACTAAGGTGACATCATATAAAAGTCTGATTTAGATAGATAGCTAACATTATAGTGTAATGACTCAACATACAAATCCACGTCCCTATCAGTCAAGCCAATTAGGTGACCGTCCAAGCTTACTTGAGCCTGAGCATTGTCTTAGATACGTCTTGGAACACGCCCACGTATTTTTAGGGAAAACAAGTGCGTCTTGTAAGCCAGAAAATACGGTAAGTATTTTTCGAAGAAGTAAGACTGGCTCTATTTTTTGCATTAAAAAATGATTAAATTCAATAGGTTTAAATATATCTTAATTTAAGTTTATTTACTTTATTTAGATGTTTTAGCGAAACACGCACACAAAAACTCTAATATTTGAATCTTAAATTTTTTCAAATAATTGTCTTTAATATTATTCTTTTAAATTTACTTTCTTTTTAATATTAATTTTTTTAAAGTTATGTTTTTATTTACTATAAATGTGTAAATAATTTCAAGATTAAATATATCTTAATTTAAGTTTATTTACTTTTTTATTAATAATAATCTCCTCCAAAATAAATAGTAATACACCCGAATATTTGAATAAATAAATATTAAACTATTTTTCAAATAAATGCATTTAATATCATTCTTTTAAATTTATTTTGTTGTTTTAATATTCATTTTTTAAAGTTACGCTTTTATTTACTATAGATAGATATGGAAATAAATTGAAGGGAATAGAAATTTTAAGCATACAGACAAGTCTCATCAACAGACTAATGGTGGCGGTCTATCTATCTATCTATCTATCTATCTATCTATCTATCTATCTATCTATCTATCTATCTCAGTCAATTTATATCTATCTGTCTATCTATAGCAGTCCGTTCTTATCTATCTATCTATCTATCTATCTATCTATCTATCTATCTATCTATCTATCTATCTATCTCAGTCAATTTATATCTATCTGTCCATCTATAGCAGTCCGTTCTTATCTATCTATCTATCTATCTATCTATCTATCTATCTATCTATCTATCTATCTATCTTTCTATCTCAGTCAATTTATATCTATCTGTCTATCTATAGCAGTCCGTTCTTATCTATCTATCTATCTATCTATCTATCTATCTATCTATCTCAGTCAATTTATATCTATCTGTCTATCGAGAGCAGTCCGTTCTTATCTATCTATCTATCTATCTATCTATCTATCTATCTATCTATCTATCTATCTCAGTCAACACTGATACTTAGGTTACAAACCTAAGTATCAGTGTTCTTCGGACAATGGGTTTTAACGGACTATCCCCTCCGCCATCATTAGTCTGCTTTCTTTTTACATTTTCCTTCTGCGTCGATGCCAAGATGACGGCAGGACATTTAATATATGAAGCAAAATAACAAAAATAATACATTTCTCACAGCTACTTTCTCATGCGCGCGCTAATTTGTCGTACTTTATATACTGTACACCCATCTTTCTTAACAATTGAAAGGCCTGCTACCGCCGCCAAGCGATCATTTTGAGAACTAATACGACTCGTTCAGCAAAGGCCACAAATTTTGAAATATATTACTGAAGATTTCGACATTTTTTTTTTGGCCTGAAGATTCTTTTCTTTTTTTTTTTTTTATTTTGCTTGCAAATTTTGTCCGTTGCTTCCGAAATCCGTTGATGGGGGCCTATAGATAAGAATACTTATCTGTACATTCAGTGTCACCATTCACCCGCAAGTACATGCGAAGCAACTGGCCAGAATAAAGAGGAGGAAAAGAAAGAAAGAAAGAAAGTAAGTAAAAAGAAAGAAAGAAAGAAAGCAATGTTCCTAACTATGAGATTAGTCCTTCTTCCTCTTAACCCCCCGACCCGCCGCAAATAATAATGAAGTTTATTTTTTCAAAGATTGAATAAAAAGATAATAAGATGGCCGAAAAATATTAAATCAATAATCCACACACAAACACATACACTCGCACATTAGTTTTTAGTTTTAGCCGAACGCACACACACACACACATACACATAAATAATAAACTTTTTGTCAAATATTTGTATTTAATATCCATCTTCTTTTAAATGTACTTTGTTGTTTTAATGTTCATTTTTTAAAGTTACACTTTTACTAGAAACTCCCAAATGTAGCCGTCTTCATACCTCGCACCTCTCGCCAGTGGAACACCCTCCCCAGTTACGCTTCCCTGAAGGCTATAATCTCCAACTATTCAAATGTAATGTCAATCGACATCTCCAGTTACCATGATCTACGCACTATCCTTCTCTCCATCCTTTCTCCTATCACTCCTATCTGCTCTCGCTCCAAATCTTCCGCAAACCCCTGCATCCTAGTGGCTTCACGCCTTGCTTTGGGGTAATGCTTAAATATATATATATATATATATATATATATATATATATATATATATATATATAGGTAACTATACTCGTTTCGAAAACCCTCAATTCTTGATTTGCCAATAATCAATCCAGAGGGAAAAAAGGTTTTTAAAAAAGAAGAGCTAGAAACATGAAAGCCTATCGAAAAAAAAAACGCACACATACAGGTTTGAAGCCCAAAGAAAAAAAACGATACGAGTAAACAACTAAGAAAAGAGCTCAATACAACCGTAGAGCATATATATATATATATATATATATATATATATATATATATATAATTTTTGTATATATATATATAATTCAGTTATATATATATATATATATATAAATTTATATATATATATATATATTTAATTATATATATATATTTATATATATATATATATATATATATATATTTATATATTTAATGTCACACTCTATATTTACTATATATTTTTAAAGTTACACTTTTATTTACTATTATATATTACTATATTTACTTTTATTTACTATTATATATATGAAAATAAATTAAAGAGAATAGAAATTTTAAAAATACATACATGCTAATCGTTTCTAAAGTATCAGCAAAATTTAAACGTAAAAACGAATAGGAATGATAATCGAGAATAAGAATTATTACCGTTCGTTTTTACTTTTTAATTCTGAGAATTTCGAATGAATTTTATTTTTAAAATATCGTGGTAAATACAAATGACACGATGATAATTCTTTTACCAAAAAAAAAAAAAAATGGCTTGGGTGATATTGAGTCTGGATATATATTTACTTTGTCATTTATATACATATAGAAGAGAAAAAAACTTTATTAAGGAGAGAGAAAAGTAAATGAACATGAATTTAGAGGATGAGTTGTTCAGATCTGAACAATACAGATATGGACGATAGCGGGCGTGACACACACGAACACGGAAGAAGATGAAGTGAGACCAAGATCTCCATTAAAAAGAACAGACGTAAAGCTCAAGGGGTGGAAAGAGGAAAAAGAGGCTGTAAAAGAATTTCGAGTACAACTAAAGGCATTAAACTTCTTCGGTTCAGGGAGGTGTGATCGATTTTACCTATTTGCATATGTTAAATAGAAGAGTTATAAAATGCACAGTAAAGTAAATGACAGGCAAGAAGTTGACAGCTGATCACGTGTCGGAGAATAACACAAAATGACAGTATTAAAAAAAAATAAGCAAATCTGTGAAACAAAAACGGTTACACTGAATTATGATAATGAAGTAAGATGTAGAGATAGCTGTTGAATTAAGAAGATTGTAGCGACAAAAACGCCATGTTGAACATACAACGAATGACGACGGTAATTGCAACAACTCAACATGGAAATTCAATATTGGATTACAAGAATAACAAAAAAAAATCGGGTAAGATGATCGATTACTTAATGACGTTACAAGTGCGTTGAACTTTCCATCAGTCATCGAAGGGCAGAATTGATCAAGCGCCTCCCGTCTCGGGAAAAGACTGACGTGAAGAAATTATCTGCCCTTGAAAATAAATGTGTGTTTTTGCCGCTGAGTGGCGTACAAAAGGTGCTCACTTTAACTGACATGATTTTCACGTTATTGGATCTTTGTTTTAAAATAAAATCTGAAATTCCATCGATAATGGGATTGATCTTTCCGCAAAAAGAAACGAGATCAAGAAAAGGATTAAAATAAAGAGCGATATATATATATATATATATATATATATATATATATATATATATATATATATATATATATATATATATCTATATCTATATCTATCTATCTCAATCAATTTATTTCTATCTGTCTATCTATATCAGTCCGTTCTTATATATATATATATATATATCTATATATCTATCTATCCCATAATTTATATATATCCGTTCTTATATATATATATATATATCTATCTCAGTCAATTTATTCGTATCTATCTATCTATCTATCTATCTATCTATCTATCTATCTATCTAATCAATCCGTTTTATCTATCTATTTATCTATCTATCTATCTATCTCAGTGAATTTATATCTATTCTCTATAGGCAGTCCGTTCTTATCTATCTATCTATCTATCTATCTATCTATCTATCTATCTATCTGTCTCAGTCAATTTATATCTCTCTGTCTATCCATATCAGTCCGTTCTTATCTATCTATCTCTCTAGGTAGTTAGTTTAACTGTAAAACTTTGAGACCTTATTAACAATCTTAGTAGGCTTGGGGGGGTCGGATTGAGGAATCGGAGAGCGAAATTCGAATTCCATTACATTCACTTACGTGCTAATACACTTGGAAAAGAATTGAATCCTCTTCTTCTCCCCCAGCTATGGGTAAAAAGCTGGAGAAACCAGGCTATATAGCCTAGGATGGCAACTGGTTTACCGCAAAAAAAGAAATGGCAACCTACTGCGGAAAAAATATTCTGCCTCGTCAGTTATGTATCGAAAGATACATGATCGCCTAAGCGTGTATCAAGCATAGCACATAACTGACTGAAATTCGCTTACGTGCTAATACCCTTGGGAAAGGTATGAATCCTCTTCTTCTTCTCCCCCCAGCTATGGGTAAAAAGCAGGAGAGACCGGGCTCTATAGCCTTGATTGGCAACTGGTCATACCGAAGAAAGAAATGGCAACCTACTGCGGGAAAAAATTCTCCCTCGCCAGTCATGTATCGAAAGATACATGATCGCTTAAGCGTGTGTCACGCATAGCACATAACTGACTGAAATTCGCTTACGTGCTAATACCCTTTGGGTAGATATGAATCCTCTTCTTCTCCCCCCACAGCTATGGGTAAATAGCAGGACAGACCGGGTTCTATAGCCTTGG
Source organism: Acanthosepion pharaonis (assembly GCA_903632075.3). Taxonomy (NCBI): domain Eukaryota; kingdom Metazoa; phylum Mollusca; class Cephalopoda; order Sepiida; family Sepiidae; genus Acanthosepion; species Acanthosepion pharaonis. Next base: position 396,162 of record CAHIKZ030005470.1, on the reverse strand, counting down.
ATGGCAACTGGTCTACCGTAACCTGGCAGCTCACTGCGGGTAAAAAGCTGCCTCGTCAGTCATGTATCGTAAGATACATGATCGCTTAAGCGTGTATCACACATAGCACATAATTTTACACCAAAGAGAAAAAAAAACTAATCAGTTTGATCGCGTGATTCGTTTTTACGGTTAATCAACCCTTTGCGGGTTATTTAAAGCCAGGAAATATATTTAGCTTGTCATTTTTTTTTGTTTTAGTGATACAAGTCTTACTAATTAACCCACTGCTGGGGAGAGGAAAGTTGGATTCCTACCTTTGCCAATGGGTATTTACTCGTAAGTGACTATGACGAACCCGACGGGAATTGGAACTCGGTACTTCGATTAACAATCCAGAGCCATTATCCATTACACCACCCGCACAATTACGTTTACTGCGCCTGAGCAGTCACCTGACAACTGACCAGGCTTGACGTTGGTTAAATTAGATGATCTTACCGGAATGGTTTTTTAACATGATTAAGCCTTAAGTTAATTCATCAGAAGAATTGTCATGAAATATTTGTAGAGGGAAGGCCCGTCACGTCGGTGGTCATTATAACTGAAGACAAGATACAAGTTCAGAAGTGATATACTTTGCAGCCCCCATTTTGAATTTTATCAAGAACCGTGAGTACATATTAGTAGCACTATATGGCATCAATATACCAATTACAGGATTGTATTTGTTTATTTCTAATTGCAACCCAGTTCAAAAATTAGATTAGTATATCGTTATTTTGTATTTAGTTTCTTTTCTTAAAGTACAATTACCTAGGAAATGTAAACTCATTAACCTCTTATTTCTGCCCCCACTTTCTTTAGTTCATTTCTTTCTCCCTACCACTTTACGTGACCAGAGATGTCAGTTCGCTGGTGGATGCGGGACGCCTTTCGTATATCGGGTGGGCTTTTCGTATTTGTTGATGTGTTTAAATGAGTGAGTGTTTGAGTAAGTGGTTGGAAGAAAGATTGTTTATGTCACTTTTTGAGTCCCGCATTTATTTCGGTCAGTTAACTAATGTTTCTGCCACAAATAAATATCGTGGGTGGGAGATATTACTGAAAATTACTTTGTTTAGTTTCTTATATATATATATATATATATATATATATATATATATATATATATATATATATATATATATATGCAACAGCAAAATTGTTCAAATCGTGTAACAACAAAATTGTCCAATTTTTAGATTAAGCTTTGAACCGTTGTATCTTAGAAATGATTAAAGATATCTTACTGGAATTTTCCGAGGTTTTTATAACACTATTAGACTCTACTTTGAACAATAAGAATCTATTTAGCTCTAAGTTGAAATGATAATCCCTCTTGCAGTTGTGACCTCCTGATCCAGTTTTCCTCTCTACTGATCCCTCTTTTTAAAACTTATTCACCGTTTTCTTGATGGTCCTTGAATGGGCTTTGAAGATGGAAGCCAGAGTATGAATGTTGGTAGCATTACTGAAGACCTGAATGATCTTTTTCCTCTCACCATTACTCAGTTGGTAAGATATATTGGGGCTGACACAAAATAATTTTAACCTAATCTATTTCTAACTGAATAATTTAAAGACTTTTTCAGTGATTCTTACCCTTACGTCTTATCTGAAAACCTGAAAAAAAAAAAAAAAACTCAATTAGTTTAGTGGTTCTTTAGAATTTAAACATTTTATGGAATGGTCAATTTTCGCATGCCTATTACACGATTTGTACAATTTTGCTGTTAACCCCTGTACATTATATAATTGTAAATACGCATTGATGTTTGATTTATAAATTGTTGTTTTATTCCCACGTCATACAGACAGAAATTGTACATCTGAGAACTAGTTAAGACTTCATAAAGACTCTGAGGTATTAAGGTGGCTGTAGGAAAAATGGTAAGTAAGAATGTGCTGTTTGGTGTAAGGAATACTGTGGTATGTTTGGGTCAGTAATTGTAGCAAGGTAAGTTTAAGATAAGACACATTGAAGACCAGCCTTCCCCAATCGCCACTTTTGACCTTGTGCCACATTTTTGTATTTTCAAAATAAATATTACTTTCCTATATATGGTTAGGACTTCATAGAGACTCTGAGGTATTATGGTGGCTGTAGTAAGCAAAAATGTGTTGTTTTGGTGTAAGGAATACTGTGATATGTTTGGGTCAGTAATTGTGGCTAATTAAGTTTAATTATAAGGCAGAATACCAGCTTTTCCCCATCCCCTTATGGCCTTGTGCCACTTTTTTGTATTTTTACAAAATAAATAGAGCTTTATTGATAGTTCTTGTTTATTTATTTATTTATTTATTTTATTTCAGGTTTGAATAAATAACAAAAAAAAACCAGTTCAGGCAGTTCTGTTCAATCGGTTGAAATTTATGAAATATTTCTCTTTAAAAGATTTATTTTTAATAAAATATTTTTCTCGAGTCTAGTAACTGTGATCGCTCTTTCCATTATTGACGGAGGTTTCCTTCCTAACCTTTTCTACTACTTTGAAGTAGTGTGGAACGTCAGTATCTTGATTATGTCATTATCATCTCAAATTACATGTGCTATCCATTTTCGGATTTGCCCCTTGTTGTTGTACTCAAGTGATGTGGTTTCTGTTATTTGGTATAGATCTTTGTTTGTGATTCTGTAGCGCCAATTCGTGAGGTTTGAATAAATATGCTTCTCGCTTAACACCTACTGGCTTCATTCACTCGAAGCCATCTATGCGTTACTTTTCGGAGAAGTGTATTTAATACTGTTTAATTAAAAAACAATATTTGGTCAGTTTTACAAAACTAAATATACAAAAAAAAAAAATACTTGTACGAATGAAAAAAAATGAAACGCTTGATCGCAGTTAATTGTCTTCAATGAAACTTGTATAAAAGGGAAATTGCTGCCTGAATACACAATATATATATATATATATATATATATATATATATATATATATATATATATATATGATGTATTACATATGATACATTATCTATATGATGTATCATATATAATGATTCATTATATATTTATGATTTATATATATATATATATATATATATATATATATATATATATATATATATATATATATATATATATAGTTTCTGAAAAACTAGGTAATCCGTATGGGTAGACCCAAGGAGGATAAAATCCAGAGAGCTCAATGTAAATCCAGAGCAAATAATTTAAATAAAAACAGACCTCTTTAAGGTTCCATGTAATAAATTATTTCACCACAGCCATTTTAAAGGACTGCGGATCATCAGACTTTACTTCCAAAGGTTGAAACAAAAAATGAAAAGAAATTTACACATTTTTGCCGGGCCGTATTAAGCATATGTAAATTAACGAAGTGAGGAAGTGAGGGGGAGGGAGAGAAGACATAAGTGAGATGTAATTTAATATTTCTATTCTTAAATGTGTAAATTTCTTTTCATTTTCATTTCAACCTTTGGAAGTAAAGTCTGATGATCCGCAGTCCTTTAAAAGGGCTGTGGTGAAATAATTTATTACATGGAACCTTAAAGTGGTCTGTTTTTTATTTATTATATATATATATATATATATATATATGTATATATATAAATATATATATATATATATATATATATATATATATATATATATATATATATAAGAAAAGAACAGTAAGATATATAATCCAGTGTTCTTATAGATATTTTATTTTACAAAATAGTGCTCAATGTAAATTTACAGAGCATTACTATTATAAAAAAAAACATATTTTAAATCAATTAATATATATATATATATATATATATATATATATATATATATATAAGCTTGCCAATATGCATTATATTTTCTGAAAAGCCCAACTAGAATCGCTATATTCTAGTTGGGCTTTTCTAGTAGGCTTTTCAGAAAATGTAATGCATTATATATATATATATATATATATATATATATATATATATATACGTCATCCACAGACAGACTGTTTCGCTGTTTCACAGCTCATCAGTGCGGCTAGACATCCGGTTGCCTCGAGCTAGGATCGCAACTCGACTGACTTGGTGTCAGTCGGAGATTCTAACCATTAAGCCGTCGGCGCACGGTAGGGATGAAGGTGGATTTTTAGCGTATTTATTTTTAGAAACACGCCCAGTGACCGACAGTGACTCGATTCACTTTTGCGAAGAGTCTCGCTATATAGCTATAAATAGTCACTGTTTACCAACCCACACCTCCTCCCCAGAGAGCTCAACTGAAATTAATTTTTCTGGAGCCAATAAACGTCATCCACAGACAGACTGTTTCGCTGTTTCACAGCTCATCAGTGCAGCTAGACACCCAGTTGCCTCTAGCTAGGATCATAGTTGGGCTTTTCAGAAAATGTAATGCATTATATATATATATATATATATATATATATATTATATATATATATTAATTGCTTTTCAGAAAATGTAATGCATTATATATATATATATATATATATATATATATATATATATATATATATATATATATAATTGGGCTTTTCAGAAAATGTAATGCATATTGATATATATATATATATATATATATATATATATATATAATGGATTACATTTTCTGAAAAGCCCAACTAGAATCGCAATCCTACATATTGGTAAGCTTATTTCTGACGTGACACTTCTTTATGTGCCTTGTATTGTCGGGACGCAGGCGATCATGGTTCTCCACATTTTCCAGTCATTTGTAACATTTAATAAACATTGTCTTTCTGGTATTTCTCCTAAGCCCTGCTCCGACATCGATTTACTCAAGCTCACTATGTTATGCGTTGTTTTCCTCTGTTCTCCTTTCTTTCATTCTGTCCTGTGAGTATCAGATTTTCCAAGCCTTCCTTCCTCAATATGTGCCCCAGAATCTGCAACTGTCTCTTCCTGATTCTATTTGTTTCTATTTTCTCCCAAACTGTCGTTGCTCACATGTTATTTCCAAGGTATCCTCAGCATCCGTCTGTAGAACTCCATTTCTGTTGCTTCTAGCCTCGCTTTCATCTTTGAGGAAATCGTCCAGCACTCCCTGACATAGAGAAAGATAGATATCGCATCGACGTCTAGTACTCTTTTCCTTGATTCTAGCGAATGATTTTTTTTTCTATTTCTGATTAGCGTTTGGAACTTTACGAAAAATATATTCGTTTTTTTTTAATTTTTTATTATGTATTGTTGCTTTTGGTGAGGGATGTTGCGTAAATTTCCATTAGTCTATTACGAACGCCGGGTTTGAATCTCCGAAGAGAGATTTGGAATATGAGTCGATCCTTTTGAGTGTTACGACTTAACACGGCTCATTGACTACTTAACAAGTCGATAATTACATCAGGATCATAATGAATGCAAATGAAACAGCAGAGAGGAGGCGAAAGGCTGCTAGTGCACTTTTAAATTTAGTTAAAGAAGGGCGGGTGGAAGAAAATTTAGAAGTCGAAAAATTTGAAGCCGCTGAGAATGACAAGGGTCGCGTATTTAATTAAAGAAAGGCCAGGCGTCAGATACGTTAATAATGGCAGCAAATCATATTCACTCAGTTCATTCTATCTAGCTAAGTTTGTTTATCTATCTATCTATCTATCTATCTATCTATCTATCTATCTATCTATCCTAGTGTGTTCGAATCTATCTATCTAGATAGATAGATAGATTGATAGATATCTAGATAGATAGATATATAGATAGCTAGTGAGCTAAGTTTGTTAATTATCTATCTATCCTAGTTTATTCGAATCTTTCTATCTATCTATCTATCTTTCTAGCTAGCTAGCTAGCTAATTAGATAGATGGATAGATATCTATCTAGATTGCTACATAGCTAGCGAGCTAAGTTTGTTAATATCTATCTATCTATCTATCTATCTATCTATCTATCTATCTATCTAAATATCCTAGACGAATCTATCTTAGTCTGTTCGAATCTATCTATCTATCTATCTATCTATCTATCTATCTATCTATCTATCTATCTATCTATCTATCTATCTATCTATCCTAGTGTGTTCCAATCTATCTATCTATCTAGATAGATAGATATCTAGATAGATAGATATCTAGATAGATAGCTAGCGAGCTAAGTTTGTTAATTATCTATCCTAGTTTATTCGAATCTATCTATCTATCTATCCTAGTTTATTCGAGTCTTTCTATCTATCTATCTATCTATCTAGCTAGCTAACTAGCTAGCTAGCTAATTAGATAGATAGATAGCTAGATTGCTAGATTGCTACATAGCTAGCGAGCTAAGTTTGTTAATATCTATCTATCTATCTATCTATCTATCTATCTATCTATCGATCCTAGTCTGTTCGAATCTATCTATCAATCTATCTATCTATCCTAGTGTGTTCGAATCTATCTATCTATCTATCTATCTATCTATCTATCTATCCTAGTGTGTTCGAATCTATCTATCTATCTATCTATCTATCTATCTATCTATCTATCTGGCTAGCTAGCCCGATAGCTATTTCCTTCCCCGATAATATCTTTGTAAACATTTTTTATGTTTCCTTTCTTTTTCCTCTATTTTCATCAACATCATTTCTATCAGATTCTCTCTCTCTCTTATCCCCCTTCATGACTCAAATGTCAGTCACAAAAGAACGGCGAGAAGAAAATTACAAATCCAACAATTGACCAAAACAAAGAGAACTGGATTTATATACAATTTACATATTAGATCATTAGATCAAATATATATATATATATATATATATATATATATATATATATATATATATTATGAAATGCACAAAGTCCTACAATTATTTAAAGACATTTTATGCTTATACATTCTTTTTATAGATACAATGTATAGACATAAAAATGTCTTAAAATAATTGTCGGACTTTGTACATTCCCTAATGTGTGACGTCAGTTGTTTACATTTGATACGCCATGAGCAGATATGAATGTACGTGAGAGATTCAAGGATAATTGAAATTTAAAATCAGTAAATACGACCTCGTCAACCGAACGATCCTCTGTGGCACGTCAAGCTAAATGTTGGTTCCGTATAGGATACAGGTTCGAATCCTGTCGGAGAACGAATATTTTCTATGAAAATTTCTCGGACATTCACACCGGTAAATATTGTTTAATACTGTTTGTTATAAACAGAACATTTACTTTAATATTTGTATCTATAAAAAGAATGTATAAACATAAAATGTCTTTATATATATATATATATGAAGAAAAATATACAGACAAAAAATCTTAATATGCAACTACGATTTTTGTTTGTTTTTTCTGTATATTTTTCTTCATACTGTCGGATCTATATCCATATATTTGCTTTTTATATATATATATATATATATATATATATATATATATATATATATATATATATATATATATATATATATATACTATAAATGTGTTTTCGCTCAAGTTTCTGATCTTTGGATATTCACGGTATAATTGGCTAGGGAAACAGTCTATGACTTTCCCTATTTTCTAATTTTAACATGGACGCCACAATTTCGAACTCTTTTGCCTCCAGTGCAGTTTATATTACCAGTGAAATTAGAAGGAAACTTAATTAGGATACTTCCTGAGCTGGACATTAAAGGAATTTATATTTAATTAATTTTCATGTAATTACTATTATTATGCTTATTTTATTATTTAGCTAAACTTAATTATGAATTACTCAGTCGGGATTGAACTAACTACTTAGTGGTAACAATCAACTAGAAACATTAGCGAGATGACTAATTAATGCTATTAACAAGGAAGAATACGGAAATTATTTTTGAGCAGAAGGAAGGTCATCGCCATTCGAATGGTAATCTTGGAAAGGAGACAAAACGGAGATTTTTAAAGATGAAGTAGTATGTTTACTGGCTGAAATGTCGGGGTCGGAATAAAAATCAGGGTATCAGCTTCAATAATTCTTCTACTTTTTACAACTCATCTTCTTCTTCTTCTTTCTCTTCTTTTTCTTCTTACTCCTGATCATCTTCTTCTTCTTCTTCTTCTTGTTTTTCTTCTTTTTCCTTCTGGTCTCCTTTTTCTTTTTACCTATGATCTTCGTCTTCATCATCATCATCATCATCATCATCATCTTTTTCTGCTGCTGCTTTTTCTTCTTCTTCTTCTTCTTCTTGATCATCTTGTTGTTGTTCTTGTTTTTCCTCTTCTTTTTTCTCCCTCTAATTCTTTCTACTTCTGGTCTTCTCCTTTTTAACACGTTATGTTCATCATCATCATCATCATCATCACCTTCTTCTTCTTACTCCTGGTCATCTTGTACTTGTTGTTGTTGTTGTTCTTCTTCTTCTTCTTCTTCTTCTTCTTACTCCTGATAATCTTGTTCTCGTTCTTCTTTTTTTTTGTTCTTCTCCTTTTCCTTCTCGTTTTTCTTCTTCTGTTTCCTTCCTGTTCTTCTTTTTTACATCTGGTCTTCTTTTTCTTTTTACCCATAATCTTCATCATCATCATCATCCTCTTCTTCTTCTTCTTCTTGTATTCAAACCGTTATGATCGACAAGATTTGAAATTTAGCCCAAACATAGATCTATGTTGTATTTTTTTTTCAAATTACTTTCTATCCTGTATTGTTCTGATAGAATAAAATACCGATGTCTACCCAAGTGTGAAATAACTACTGAACTTGAATTATTTCCAGCCGAATTTCCGTATTACACTTTCCTCTATTACTACGACTACTAATGTCGATACATACATATATACACTTTTAACGGAAACATATTCTCGAGGGACAATTACCTAGTGGGTTAAGCCGTCGGCTCGTGAATTCGGTGATATAGTAATTGAGTTCAATCCGGGCAGTATGTACTTGGTCTCCATGGGAATAGGGCGAGCTATAATTGAGCTGTACTAAATACGAACGAGACAAGACATCTTCGAATATCATGAATAAGGCCCTAACTATCTACTCCTATCTACTATGAATAGAGGGTTCAGCTATAAATTCCCTGGAAGCTTCCCGGAACGGCAATCACCTGCTGAAGGCCGGAGAAAACAACGACAGAAGATGAAGACAACAGTCCGCATGAAAATCATGTAAATAATGAATTTACTTTTGAACACTTGAATAAAACAAAAATAAAAACGAAGATTGGAAGGGATCGGGGAAAGAATAAGAAGATACAGGAAATAGGTGAGAAAAGAACAGGCGAAGACATGTTGTCCTTACTTTTTGTTATGGGTGGACCATAAAAGATAACTCGGACTCGGATATCAGGTTTAATAATATATTCTCGGTAAAAGTACAACAGTAAACGTGGGCAGGAGAGTACTTTGTCTCACTGGGGACCTCCTAACTCATAGTTGGTAGCTACATATATAAGTGTGGAATAGTTCATTTGTAGGTAGGTTAGGTTCACACAATACTTTTATAAACACACAATAGCGAATTCCTTACTTTGCATGGTCTCATTATTTTACAACTGAAATGGCTGGATGTAACCGTAAGTTCTATGCTAACAGTTTCTTCTATTGCACTTCTCACTTGTGGAATTCTCTTCCGGCTTCTTGTTCCCAATAAATCTTCAAAGATTTACATGCAATGTCAATCGTTATCTTCTGTCTTCTTAATTCTTGTTCTTTTATTATTCTCTATCCTTAATAGTGTTATTTTTCTCATTGTCTCTATCACTCAGTAACCACTTGCATCTTAGTGGTTTTATTGCCTTACTTGGGGTGAAAAAAAACGTTATTATCATGATGAGAATAACTAAATATTTTCCAACTTTTTAGAAAACTCAGATCTTATTGATTTGATAGCCACTTCACCGTAGAGTAGTGGTTAGTGCGATAATCTCGGAATCCTGGCAACGAAAGTATGGAAACCAATAAGCGAATTAATCTTGGAATTTTGTACTGGGTAGACACACTTGACAAATAATTTTTTCCTTTTATTTTTCTGGGTAAATTCTTTGTTTTTTCAATTACAATCCTTCGGTCGCTATACCCTCCATCTTTCCTGAGAAGTTCGTTTTTCTATTAAAAGTATTTTAGAAAGTGTAGGTTATCGTATTCCGAGACGGTTTATTTCTTCATGGCCATGATGGCAATACATGGCCGAGCATTGTCATCAAGCAGATTTACCGGTTGCATTTTGCTTAACTGAATGTGCATTTAATCCGGTTCCTGGCAGTAGAATTCGACAGGGATTCTCTGGTTAGATTCCGGAAAGCTGTAATGGATAACTCCAAAGGCGGGCAACCAAATAGTCACCATAATCTTTTCATTGTGCAACTTCAGTTTTTAGAAACTGCGGAGCTTCAGAAACCAGCGCCGTACTGTCCGGTCACAACTGGTTATGCTACTCCATATCGCCTTTAATGTGGGAGCAGTTTGAGAAGCTTTATGGCCAAGGTTGAACCCGTGAAAAAGTTAAACATTTTCTTTTGTGATTGTTCAAGATCAGGGACATATAATGTTTTAGTTTAAATTCTAAAAGAGATTGATACAAATTCATTAAAAAAGTGACCTTGATCATTAGGAATGGATAATATATATTTGTGCAACTATTATAATAATATATTAGAACACAATTAAAAGGCTTATTCTAGAAGCGGCCATTTTCCAGTGCATACCCATGCTGCGTCACGTATTTGAGAACAAAATTCTGAAAGCGATTGATATATAGAGTGTTCCAATAACTTGGACTGATTTTAAATGTGAATTAAGTTTAAGCGTCTAATTTTTTTTTTTTTTTCAGATTTAACAACTTAAATCTTTGGCAATTTCAACCATGGAAAGATTAACAATCAAATAACGTGTTAAAGTTATCGAAGCCTATTACAAAAATGGGCGTTCAAATTTATAAATATACGTCCCAATGATTTGGCTAGCAAAAAATGCACATAAACAGTAATCTTTTGTGACTTTTCAACAATCTTCCCCGTCTTGAGTATGACGATAAACTACATCCGCGTCCAGGATAAGACGATATACTAAGTCCAACAGCAAGGCCTCTGATCAGGAGGTTTTGAGGAGAGTGGAACCACTTATTAATTGCTAGTGTTCCCAGGTCTACCCTGACCCGGGGTGGTAGCACCTGTTGAGGTCCAAGCTATGGGCAAAAGTTAGTTAACCCCTAAGCTGAGGAAAAAAGCATTATAAACGTGTAAAAATAGATTTTAATACCAGAAATATTTTGTAAAAATTATTACCAGAAATGAATTTTTGAAGAAAAAAAAAACAGCAATGTATTTTTGAAAAAAATATTACCAGCAATACATTTTTTAAAATAATATTACCAGCAATACATTTTTGAGGGAAAAAATATTATCAGAAATAGATTTTTGACCAAACAAAATATTACCAGAAAAAAAAGTTGTTGGCATTAAATAATCCATTGAGGTTGATATGACGTAAAACAAAACAAACCAAGTGAGTAGTTAAAAAAAACTTTTTACGAAAATAAAACCATCCAAGATTGTAAATTTCCTAAAAGAAGTTGGATTGCAGTCAAAGATATGACTAATTGAAAAATGGTTCAAATATATATGTATGCATACACAGCATTTTTTTTTACCAAACTACCGCTATGAATCTAGTTCAAAATTTTGTTGGTATTAAATGACCCACTGAGGTTTTGATATGCCATAAAACAAAATAACCAACAAACCAAATTAGCAATCTTGGCTTTTCATCAGCCTAAATGCGACAATTTTGCTTATTAACGAATATTTAACAAAGAGGAGACGTTAATCATTAGGAATATGTAATGTATTATAACATGAATGGCTTCTTCTAAAATCGGCCATTATTTCTCCAACAACCTGATTCCAGTGCATACATTGGGTGCGTCAGGTATTTGAGAACATAATTCGGAGGGGGAGATTGATATAAAATTTGCAAAGCTGACAATGTTATCACTTGGAATGAGTAATATATTTTTGTGCAACTATTATAATATATTAGGACCCAAAGGTTTATTGAAAAAATCGGACACTTTCTGGACATCCTAATAGTAACCTAATAGCAGGAGAACTTCAGTCCTTTTTCCGAAATTTCAGCTTACTCTTTTTAATAACAAGTAGATGTTTACTTGTAGCTAAGTATTTTCTTTATGACTTCCTAATTACTTCTATTTCTTCCGAAACGCTCTCGCAATACAAGGCCCAAGAGACATTCAAGGTAGAGAAATACTAAATTGAGGTTGTTGTATAGACGTAATAGTAGGAGTTAAGTGCAGATTATGAGGATATTTATGATAGGTTATGCTAGACTTGAACAGGTTAAGGCTATCAGGGAAGCATAATCTCGGGAGTCTGTTCCACAAGGTAGCGATTCATTTGGGGAGGAGGGGGAGAAGAGCTGTGTAAGTGAAGCTTCCGTCTTACCAAAGATATACGAAGGGAATAAGGATTATTTTGAACCCGTGTCCGTGGAATGACGCCACTTGGCAGTACAAGTCTGAACTGGCGAATCTGAGAAATGGTGAGAGTCTAAACCTTTGGCATGTAAATACGCAGACCCCACATTTTTAAGGTGGCATTCTCAGAATTTTATCGGCAAAACTTCTGACAACGACGACAACAACAACAAAAACTACAGAAGTTGTTACTTCATTTTTTTTTTTTGAGCTGGGAGGGGGAGAATGCAGACTATATTGTCTTGCATTTTTCTTTTCTATTTCTTTACGTTTTTTTTCTTTTTTTTTCTTTTTTTCATGACATGCAGACAAAAAAGTCAGTTTTTTCTAACCATTAAAAATAAGTCATCTATTAAGAAAAAGGAAGTCGTGTCAACGTATGCGCTCTGCCTTGCGATACACGACTTGCATGCATCCTCCCTGCAGGAAGCTCACGAGGCAGCGTGGATCGAAAACTCCCGCCAATAAAACTTAAATAAATAAATAAATAAAAACGCAGTCTTAGTCCTGCATCTAAATCAAGAGAAATATTTATTTATTTACTAGTTTGGCATTCACACACATATCTCTCTCTCTCTATATATATATATATATATATAATAAAAAGGCTTAAACACAAATATTCCCTGGTCATAATTTATTCCATTGGAATCGTAAATACGATCCAATTCATCAGACCTACAAATTGAAGAATATATATATATATCAAATTCAAATATATATATATATCCAAGTATATGATTCAACATGTAAGACACCAGAGGTGTTGAAACAAAATGGCTATTTTTGTAGTGGTTTTATAACATATTTATGCTATAATTTTTAAATAAATAATTATATATATATATATATATATATATATATATATTTGTACAGTAAGTTTCACTGTGTACAAGACCCGGGGGCGGGCCACTCGACGTAGCAGGCTACGTTAAGGAGTAGTTTATATGGATAAGAGGAGAAGATAGCGGTTAACTCTAAACTTGAAAAGGTTAAGACTTGGGAGTCTCTTCCATGGGGCAGTGGCTCAAGAGAAGAAGCGGTTTTGAGTGAAGCTTACGACTCACCAATGGAATACGAAGGGAAGATAGGTGGTTTGCTACAATGTAAAAGGCATGGTGGGTCCTAACTGTGACGTTTAGACCTGGCAGAACCGCGGAATGAAGTTCATCCGAGCACTTTCCATCGTAGTAGCGACAGAGCAGTGAGAGACTCGCCTCATCGCACCTGTGGGAAAGAGGTTGGAGGTTGGAAAATATTTCTCCTCTCACAAGGACTCGGAGACGCTATCAAAACTGGAAAGTGAGGCCTGGGCATCTCCTGCCAAAATATGGCAACAGTACTCTATTTTGAGCCTGATCTAGCACCACGGCGTGGTGTAATGGTTAGCAAGCTTGTCTGGCTAAAACAGTTACGACTGGAGAGTGAGTTCGATCCTCACTGGGTGCCCCATATTTTCGGCCTTGTGCCACATCTAAGCTTCGCTTAGAAAATCAGTATAAATGTACAGGATAACATGAAGAGTCAGGTACTTACTGGAACGGTACAGGAAGCCGATCGTTGTACCAGCATCTTTAGCGATGATCGTATATAGAAATACGACTTGAGGTCGGGTATGAGTTTCAGGCCTAAAGCGATTTTCAGGGACGTTTGCGCAGGCGCATAACTTAAGGTCATTGACAAAAATCTGAATTCACCATTTACTTGTATAGAGTTTTCGATCCTCAATATATTGTTTGTTTTATTGTGTGAAGTCATCTTCTTCTTCTTCTTCTTTTTCTTCTTCTATGTGACGTGTCCCTTCAGGACGTTGGCGTTAACGGATATTCCAATTTTCTAGCCTTTGTAGCTCTAAGTAAAATTTGTCTTTTTGCTATCTCTCCTAAACAGTTCTGCCAACCATTTACACAAGTTCTTAAGGTAGGATATGCTCCGATTTCTTTCAGACGTTGGAAATCATGGCTCTCCACAACTTCCTGGCTTTTGTAAACCTTAATAAATTTTGTTTTTTTTATCTCCCCTAAAATTTGCTCCAACATCCATTTTCGCAACAGCGCTATGTAGGTTATGTGTTGTATTCCTAAGTCACTCTAGGATCCAAGCTTTCCTGTGAGTATCAAATTTCCTAAGCCCTCTTTCCCCATTATATGCCCTAGAAATTTCAACTGTCTATTCCTGATGTTAAGTATAAGCGCCCTTTTTGTTTCCATTTTCTCTAAAATTTCGCCTTTGTTGACATGTTTGATCCATCGTATTCTCAGCTTCCTTCTGTAGAAGCATATTCTGTTGCTTCAAGTCTCTTTTTCATCTTCTTCAGAAGATTGGTCAATCAGTGCAATCAGTGTTATTTTAAGCTAATTTTGGTCTGTCAAATGGCAAGAAATCTTTGACACCCAATGCGAATCAAACTCTTGATCAGCCGAGTAAATAGTTTCTTGATCTCTAAGAAGATTGGCCAGTCAGTGCTCCACGGAGATCTAGGTATTTTTAAGCTAATTTTGGTCTGTCAAATGGCAATAAATCTTTGACACCTAGTGAGAATCAAACTCTTGATCAGCCGAGTAAATAGTTTCTTGATCTCTAAGAAGATTGGCCAGTCAGAGCTCCACGGAGATCTCGGTATTTTTAAGCTAATTTTGGTCTGTCAAATGGCAAGAAATCTTTGACACCTAGTGAGAATCAAACTCCTGATCAGCCGAGTAAATACTTTCTGTCCATTGTTCTACGGAGATTCAGTCGTTTTTTAAGCTTGTCTTGGTCACACACAATAAAATGAATGTTACACACCTACTGAGAATCTAAATACTTGCCATTGTATTCAACTGTGTAAATAGTTTCTGTCCATTGTTCTACTGAGATACAGTCGTTTTTAAAGCTTGCAATGATGCAATGAATGTTAGACACCTAGTGAGACTCAAACCCTTTGCCGTTGCGTTCATTTGAGAAACTTCCTATTCCTCGAGGGGTGTCGGCATTTCTTAGGCTCTTCTTGGTCTGTAAAAAGAACAATAAATGTTGACCAACCAGTGAGGAAGGAACTCACTACCGTTGCATTGATCTGTTGGCTTGGGTGCCTTAAGAAGTAGGGATGTTTAGAGAATGGATTCTGCCAATGCTACACTATCCATTTGACTGTCCAATTCCCGTACGGGCGTGAGCGGAATTCGTAATTTCTTCTCTCTAAGCAAACACATTCGCCAAAGCGCAGATGTTGTGATTTCAGGTCTAACCAGATGATATATACGGGTGGAGTCTCAAAAAATTTGCGGTACGCGTGACTAGCCTTTATTCTACCCAAATAGGAAACACGGTTTTTCAATCTCTGGTTGATTTGCCAAATGAAGTGAACTAGCAAACACGTCCCGAGTAACGATTTTTTTTTTTCAAATATCACGTTACTCAAAATGAAATTGTGCCGAGCCATTTTGAAGCCCTTCCGGGTAAAAATACCTATGCCAATCGATTATTCGAATCAGTTCATGCTTTTATTTTTATAACTTACCTTACCTTACCTCCTCGACCTCAGGGCTTACGGTCGTGTCACGTTGAAACACCGCTTCTCGTACGATCACCGAAGTTAAGCAACGTCGAGCCTGGTCTGTATGCTTGCGAATACCAGGTGCTCTAAGCGTTTCTCAACTGGCGCACCTGGGCGCACTAATGAGTTCTCAAAGCTAGTTAGGTGCGGGCCAAATTAATAGAAGCGTAATTTATGAGGATTTTATAACCGTCGCTTAGATGTGGCACAAGGCCGAAAGCATGGGGCACCCAGTGAGGATCAAACTCACTATTCAGTCGTAAGTGATTTAAAGAGACAATCTTACTAACCATTGCACCAAGTCAAAGTACCTTATGATCTTTTAAACGTTGCTTAAATGTGGCACAAGGCGGAAAGCCTGGAGCGCTTGGTGACGAAAGAACTCACAATTCAGTCAGAATTGATCCAGCGAGATAATCTTGCTAAAAATTACACCACGTCTAGGTACCACATAATTTTCTAAACGTAGCTTAAATGTGGCACAAGGCGGAATGTGTGGAGCGCTCGGTGACAATCGAACTCACTAATCAGTCGTGATTCATCTAACGAGACAATCTTACTAACCATTACACCACGTCGAGGTGCCATATGAATTTCTAAGCATTGTTCAAATTTGGCACAAGGCGGAAAATATGGAGCGCTCGATATCGAACTCTATTCATTCGTAATTGATTCAGCGAGACAAACTGGCTAAACACTACAGGTGCTGTATGCTTGGATGTGCGGGTGGTGTAGTGGATAATGGCTTGGAATTGTTAGTAGAGCCGAGTTCCAATTTCACTTGGGTTTGTTATATTCCCTTACGCGCAGATACTCTTGAGAAAAGTATAAATCTACTTCTTCTTCCCCCTCCTATGGGTTAATTAGTAAAACTTGTATCAGTATACCACTATTATCTGAAAAAAAATGTTACGATCTATAAATGTTTTCTTGCTTTAAATAACCTGCAAATGGTTGATAAGCCGTAAAAAACGAATCAATTAATCCTCAACTTTAGTCTCACTTAATTGTGAAGTCCATAGTCTTTTCCACAGCTGTTGAATATCTGCTCCTTCAGGGCCATATTCAACTTTTTCTATATGCCGTTTTCCTTCATGGAAATCATTGCTCTCCACTACTTCCTATCCTTTATAGTTTCTCATCCGTATACACACATATGTTAGTTAAGTTACTCGGTGTTTACGTCTGTTCCTTAATACGCCATGTGAGTGTGGATTCTCCAAGCCCTCTTTCTTCACTTTGTGTCCGAGATATTTCAACTCTCTCTATTGAATTCTGTTTAATTTTTTATTCCCATCTTCCTTAAAAGTTGTTCGTTGCTCAAATATTCAGTCCATGGTATGCTCAGCATCCTTCTCGAACATCATCTCTCTGTTGCTTAAAATTTCTTCTTCATTTGTGAAGAGATTCTCCGGTATCCAGTGATATAGAGGAGGACCGATATTTCATAACAGATCAAGACCGTCTCCTTTGTTTCTAATGAAATTTTCCTGTTACTTAATACCTTGCTTAGCTTTTGGAAGTCATCTTCCACTAATTTCTATCATACAGATCACAATCCTTCCCCGGTCTTTTGAACAGGAGTACAGGTTTATCCCTTGTTTCCTGTTTATCATTGGGTTTCCGGTTCTTTCAAAAGTTTACTTCAACTCTATACTTCTGACGTCTCCCACTGAAATATTTTATTAAGTAATTAGCTTTTTTCTTTCTTTTTTCTTTCTTTTTTTTCTTTCTTTCATTTTTTTTTTTTGTTGTTGTTGTTGATGGTTATGATGGAGGGTTTACAGTTCTCTCTAAAATCTGTTTCATTCCCTTTCTCTCCCAGTAGCCCTTTGCATCTTAGTGGCATTATCGCCTTGCTTGGGGTGATTTAATTAAAAAAAAAATATTCCAATATGCCTCCGGACTTCAGTGTCATAATTTCTGTGTCATATTAAAAAAAATATATATATATATATATATATATATATATATATATATATATATTTATTTGCTTGATTTTGGCATCTCCAATTCTTACCTAGCATTTCGGTCTGTTTCTCTTGATCCCAACCATATATTCTGTCTTTTAATAATTCATGTTTAGTCCATTCTACTCACTTTCTATTATTACTTTTCTGTGAGACTTCCTGAATTTTCATTTCTCTCCCCGCCACCAACAATGTAAAATCTGCCTAACTTATGCAGCTAATACTATGTCCATCGGTATTAAATCCTGACATGACTTCTAGGTCTCTAAGGATTGCCTAGCTGTAAAGGTTGAATTGATCTGGTGAGAAGAGGTATTCTTGTCTTACATCGTTTTTATAAAATTTTGTGCATTTACTGGTTTCATTTTCTATCCCTATGCAGATGATTTGCTCCCAGGATTATTCGAATATCTCCCCCCAAATAAATCAAAGCTTTCTTAGCTGTTCCAACAGATCTTTGTGCCGGGCGTTAACAAACGCTTTCGCAGAATCAATAAAATATACAGTCATTCGTTCGCGTTTGTAAGGCGATTTTGACATTATTCCGAGCATAAATATCGCCTTATTTGTTCCTGTGTCTTCAAGGAAACCGCCTCCTTTTGTCCTGTTTACAATCTAATTTTAATCCAAGCCTTTTCGTCATTTAATCATTTTTTGCTTCCTATTTTGAATTCAGACAAGGATAGAAATCGTATCTGGTAGCTCTCGTTTAATATACATATTTATTCGGTCAGTCAAAATATTTATTGCAGATAATAATGATTTAGTAATACAAGTTTTACTTATTAACCCATAGCTAGTGGGGAGATGAGGTGGATTCATCCTTTTTCCCTAGGATATTTTGTGCGAAAGTGAATGTAACGAACCCAACTGGAATTGGAACTCGGCTCTCCGATTAACAATTCCGAGCCCTTATCCATTACACCAACTATACATCCGAGCTTACAGCATCTGGTATTCCCAAGCGGTAACCGATCTAGGTATTAACCAGGCTCGACATTGCTTAACATCGGTGACTGTACGGAAGTGTCTCAACGTGATACAGCCGAAAGCCCGTTTTATTTTATTTTCTTGTGTGGCAGTAGGAGAGTTTAGTTTTAGTTAACATTAATAAAAACAAATCTTTTTTTTATTCTTTGTGATACCCACTGAATATTTCTTCGTTGTTTTAATTAATTTTTATTCAGTTAAATTCAAAAGATTATTCTTTAATTATGTTTTTCTTTTGTATTAATTCACCCAATAAGGTGATAATGCTACTAAGATGCAAGGTACTACGGGAAATGAAAGAAGGAACCGGAAACCCACACCTAAACAGGAAACAAGGGATAAAGCCCCATTCCTGTTCAAAAAGACGTAGAGGAGTGTGAACCGGACAATATTCTTATTAAATCATCAAAATAGTTTTGTAGCTTCCTAGAAATATTGTTCTACGGAAAGATGCTGAGGATATCATAGACGGATCACGTGAGACGAGATTTTAGAGAAAATGCAAACAAAAAGGAAAATTACACTTAACATGAGGAAGAAGCAGCTGAAATTTCTGGGACAGGTAATGAGGGAGGAAGGCTTGGAAAGTCTGATACCCACAGGAAAGAGTGCGGTAAAGGGGGGCAGAGGAAAACGGCGCGTAACATACCTGATGATCTTGAAGAAATGGATGCTAGTTTGTGGGAAATAATGAAAAAAAAAAACGCTACAAGGGACAGGAAGATGCGGAGGACCATGATCGCTTACGCCCTGAAGGGACACAGTACATAAAAGTAGAAATGTTGTGTCAGAAATAGTTTTACCCAAATGTACGATTGCGTTTGAAATTTTAACAGTAATATCTAGATTACGTCAACTTTCAACGAAATTGTGTATTTCTTGTTAAAAGAAAGATTCCGGTTTTAATTGGGTGAAAACTCCGAAGAACTTTTCTAATCTCTTGAAATTAACAGAATTCCCTGGTCATAGGGGTTTTGTAGAGATTGAATCGTTGTTTGGAGTTGACAGGCCAGGAGACTTTGCCGTGTTGTCGGACTTCACACCTTAGCTGCGTTTTGCATTAAAAGTATTCTCTCTGTCATACAGCAAAATCGGCGGTCAACATCTTTGTTTCTTTTCTTTTTCTATTTTCCAATAACTATATTTTTAGTAAGTCCAAATCATTGTTCAATCCTTTAATATGGCTGATATGGTCTAAATCACGTCGGATCTAAAGACTTGAGGCGAAAATAAATACCGTATTTTCCGGCTTACAAGACGCACTTTTTTTTTCTAAAAAATACCCTAAAAGTTAAGTGTGCATCTTCCAAGACGAATGTAAGACGACGCGCAGGTTCAAGTAAGCTTGGACAGTCACCTGACTGGTTTTACTAATAGGGACGTGGATTTGTATGTTGAGTTTTTATACTATAATGTTAGCTAACTATTTAATTCAGCCTTTTATATGATGTAACCTCAGTACTTAACTGTTACAAGTATTTCCATGATTATAGACCTTCCTGGAGCCGAGCCACAAGCTTAATGATCTGTTTACTAGCAGAGGAGGGAGCCTTTCTGCTCTTAACTAGTATGTCATTGCCATACAAACAAAATCGGACGACTGATTAATGTAAATAATACTTGGCACCAGTATGCGATGGACGCTTTGCGAATAGGTTGTATGAAAAAGACTTTTATTTTTCTTAGAAATTTCTTTCAAATAATAAGGTGCGTCTTCCAGACCGCAGCGTCTTGTAATGCGGAAAAATACGGTAAATATACTGTTTAATAAATAAACGGGGCATTACTGGTATCCAGTAAAAATCGCGTTTAAGACGGATATGCAATGTAATTGGCCCTTATCTGGCATCTCGTCTGCAGCCGCTCTCTCACAGACGTACCATTGACCCTCTCTGTCTTTTTTACAAATACTTTCACTGTAACTGCTTCGATGAGCTGCTTTCGTTGGTTTCCAGACTTCATGAATTTAAGCATTCAACTAGGCTGGCATCTCGCTTTCACCCTTTTCACTGTCGAAACTGTTAAATGTAGCCGCCTCTTCTACTCCAATATCTTCATGTCTCGCACCTCTCGCCTGTGGAACTCCCTCCTCTCTTCCTGTTTCCCTGATAGCTATAATCGCCAACTATTCATATGTAATGTCAATCGACGTCTCCAGATGCCTTAATATATCCCCTATCCTTCTCTTCATTCTTTCCTCTATCACCCCTCTTTGCACTCGCTCCAAATCTCTGTAACCCCCTGCGTGCCAGTGGCTTCCCGCTTTGCTTGGGTTTGAATGCTTAAAAAAAAAAATGAGATAAAATTATAAATGTGAAAGACAAATTTGGCGGCAAAATATTTTCTAGCTCGAGGCAATGTACCATTTTCTAGCTTGAGGCAAACTTTGGAAGTGATTCTATAAAAGCATTTCAATTGAGAGCAGTGGAAAACGTTATATCTTAAATGGCACAAATGAATTACTCTTTTGGTGGTTAACGTCAGGTTTGACTGATTGTGTAAACTTCAAAGACATTATTTTGGTTCTGTGTATTTCTCCAAGATACTAAAAAAAATTCCATCAAAACTAAAACGCTAACAATTATAATTATTTTCTTTTTTACTTACTACTTTAGTCATATTTTCCTTTGTTGTATTTATATATTTAAAATGTAAGTCTAGAATTGGATCATTTGCATGCACGAAGAATTTGTCGGGTGCCGGTTGTCTCGAAGACAAATATGGGCCGATATATTTATTTATTTTTTTTTAAATTCTTTGATTGAAAGTCCGATCAAAATGAGGCAGGCAACTCAAGAAAGATCAAAGCGTCAATTATTCAATTTTTGTGCTGAATATGAATATTGATTGGAAACATATTAGGTATGCGTAAAAGTTTCAAGCGCTCTCCTTCTTTGAAAACTGAGTCCACCGAAAAAAAAAAAAAAAAAAAAAAAAAGAAAAAAAAAGCGATATAACGATTTATTAAGCGTAGGTTACGTGCAGTACAAGGCCTAAAGAATAGAGCACCCACTAAGAACTAAACTCGCTGTTCAGTCGTAAAAGCAACACGGAAAACCGCTCCAACAGAAAATATGTTTTTCTCCACAATCGTCGACACGAAACTACAGTTGGTTTTACGCACGTTCAGGTGGGTCAATTAATATTAGGTCACAGCAAACGTGCCCAAAATTTGAACTTGGACCGCCGATTATATTAGATAGTCACACATGAAATGACGCATGTTTTTGGTTGGTTGATGATCTTTCGTCAGTATATAGAAAAAATCTTGACTTATTCCTGATTCTCTCCTCCTTCCAGATAATTTTTCGTTCAATATATTGTTACACATAAGCTCAATGAAAATGGTTACAATGAAACAATGTCGAGTAGTGTTACTGTATGATTACAAACTGGGCGATTCTTTCTTTGAAGCATTTCGGGATATCAAAGCGGTTTTGTTGAAATCGCTGTATTGTTGAAATCAGAACTGTACAAAAATGTTTTTTCAAGTTTTGTTAGGGAGATTATAGTCTTGAAAATAAACCAAGAGGAAAGCCACGATCGGTTATCAGGCATAATCAATTGAATTCTTTGGTTCACCAAAATTCAAGAACTACAATCCGAAAACTTGCTTTTAGAACTCGAAACATCTCCCACAACTGTTTCTTGGCACTTGAAAGTTATTGGAAAAGTAAAGAAACTGGATACGTTTGTTCCGCATGAGCTGAAAGAAACTAAATAAAAAAGTTGCTCTGAGGTGTTCTCTCTTTTCCATCTCCGACTGGAAAAAAAATTTTTGCATCGAATCATTACATGAGAAATGGATACTCTTTTACAACAGTAAGAGAGTAGGCAGGTGAATCCTCAAAACAATACCTAAAAACTCCTCTGAACTCTAAAAAATTAATGGTTACTATATGGTGGTCTTTCAAAGGGGTTATTCATTATTCATTCTTGCGTCAAGGAAAAACAATAACATCGACCTCGTTTGAGGAGAAATTGAGTGTTTGTACGAAAGATTGAAAAAGAAACATCCTAGACTTATGAACAGGGACGACGCATGATTCCCAATTAACTGTCTAAAAGCTGCATAGCCTGAATTATGAAATTTTGCCTCATCATCCATATTCCCCTGATATCTCTCTTGCTTATTGTCATTTATTTAAGCATTTTGAAGTTTTCATAAGCAATAAAACATTTTCCAACAAGGAAGAAGTAATCGAAGCATTTGAACTATTTATCACATCAAAGGATGAGAAATTTCTAGAGATGGAATCAGGAATTAAGAGGTACGTTGGAGAATAGTCATTCATCAATATGGTGCCTGTTTCAGCTGAATAAATTAGTTATTTAACATTTTCAAAAGCGTTTTATTCATTTCTGATAAATTGCGTCATTTTATGTGTGGCAACTTTATATGTCGATATCCGTTACACTAGCTGTACACTTTCAGCGAATGTAATCGGTATTTATTAAACTTAAGTTATTTTTGACACAAAGACATTAATATGGGTCACTTACTAATGACTATACTCATTACAATAATCTTAAAGACGATCTCTAGGGTTCTATCGCATTGAAAAACCGGTTCTCGTACCATGACCGAAGTTAAGCAACTTGGAGCCTGGTCAGTATCTAGATGGATAACCACTTGGGAATATCAGCTTCTGTAATTATGGATGGGTGTGTGGTGTAATGGGAAGCGTCTCGGAATTGGGGAACGGAGAGACGAGTTCCAATTCCAGTCGGGTTCGTTATATTAACTAAAGCGCAAATACACTTGGAAAAGGTATGAATCTATCTCCCTCCAGCTATGGATAAATTAGTAAGACTTGTGCCAATAAATCGTTATTATCTCCAAAAAATTCTTACAATCTAAAAATATTTTCTGGATTTTATAAAACCTGCAAAGGTTTGGTAAGTCGTAAAAAAAGAAACAAAGCAATCAATCAAGACCTGCTCGTTAACCATTACCACCAACGACGAGACGGCCACGCAACGCTACCTGTAATCCAACGTTATTTTCTCTAAAGACTATGCGGTCATTTTATAGATTTGATGTTTCTATTGGCGAGGCAGTTGATATGCAAGTCACCACGACGTCCTTTCCCCTCCTTTTGCGTCTGTCCACCCACGATTTCTCTTCTTGCGGTGGACACATTCATGACGTCAATAGCTGCGTAAGAATCACGGGCAAATGCCCATGCCCGAAGCCCGGTGGTTGTGAGCAAGTTAATAAGCTCAACGTCCGTCGAATTTTTGTCTTCGGAATTAGATCGGTGTCCGGCAGAATGCCAGGAATTATCAGCTCCATTGAATCAGGAGAAACTGAGCTCCTGGCTAATCCAGAGACATCTGTTACGCAAACGCCGGACACATATAGCCACGTAATAAGCGAAAGAAAGCCGAACCTACCCTATACGGACCAGCACATCGATATACGTTGACCACGTTTTAGAACGAAGTCAGTGGAATTATGAAAATCGCAGATGACTCATTATCCTTATCTTGTCATCTAGACAGACTAATATCCTCATCCTTGCCGCTTTTATCACGATGAATGTGCAGATGGAGTTTTCTGTCTACCGAGCTGAATCATAACGCAAATGTTAATATTTTTTCATCACTGTTTTCAAGGAAACTTTTCTGGTGAACTTTCCTTTATGGTACACATAGACATTATGAATTTAAGCGCAGATTTAGATTAGTGGTAAAGTCGCATCGTTTTAAAGTGAAAATGGCTAGATGTAACCGTAAGTTCTATGATGACATTTTCTTCTATAAAAAAACTATTCGCTTGTGGAACTCTCTTTCGGATTCTTGCTTCCCAGTCAACTTTGATCTTCAAAAATTTAAAGGAAATGTCAATCGTTGTCTACTGTCTTCTTAATCTTTATTCATATATTGTCCTCCCTCCTTAACAGTAACTTTTCTCATGTTCTCTCACACTCAGTAACACCTTGCTTCACAGTGGCTTTATTGCCTTACTTGTGGGGAAATTATTTTTTTAAAAAAGCCTTAAACACAAACGAAGTGTAATAGAAGTGTAATAGAAGAAAGAAAGAAGTGTAATAGAAGTAAAAGAAGTGTAATAGAAGAAAGTGTTAGCATAGAACTTACGGTTTCATGTAGCCATTTCAACTGCAAAATGGGGAGACCTAGCTGCCAATCTAGTACTGCGCTTAACTTAGTCAAGGTAGCATAACAGAAAGTTCATCAGAACAATTAGCATGAAAGTAAAGTGGAACATCGGTTCACGAATTTAATTCGTTCCTGAAGGCCGTTCGCAACCCGAAATGTTCGTAAACCGAAACTGTTTTTCCAATAGGAATCAATGTAGAGAAAAAAAAGTCACAGTACAATAAAAATGGAAAAGAAAATCACAGCACAATAAAGTATAAAACACGGCGGTCAACTTAGAAATTATTCCGTCCGTGTTAACTCGGTTCGGCAATGTTGTTCGAGAACCGAAATTTTGTTCGCTAACCGAGGCATTTTCATCTCGAATTTTTTGTTCGAAAACCGATTTGTTCGACACGTGAGACGTTCGAGAACCGAGGTTCCTGTGTATTTCTAAAAAAAAAAAAACAAAAAAAAACACAGGGAAGTTATGTTATGGCGATGGGAAAGAGACTGAAGCCGAGATGCCAGGTCAGGATCAATAACATTGCTGATTCTCCCTTGGATTTTATCAAGAATCTCTGAATATATATTAGGAGGAGCAGATCTGATGTCACAGCAATATTCAAAGTAAGGACAAATGGTAGATTTATCAATATGTTGCTAAATGTTGCTGTTGTATGGATATAAAAAGTAGAAGCTATTGAACTGCAGATGATATTTATAATATAGAAAGTAGCGTCTATGGAACTGCAACGGTTGTGAATGACTATGTGCTGAAGATAAGTGGAGATTATAAGGATATATAGCGTAGGTAACGTTTGAAACAAGACTTGAAGAGGTTTTAGTGCTGGATGAAATAATCTCTTCCATAAAGTAGCGGTTATTGAATTGCAACGGTTGTGGAGAGTTAGGATTAGCCATGGTTTGAAGGTAATCCAGAAGTATGGATAAAAATGATGACTCACGTTATGGATTAGAGGAGAGGGGATCGGGTGAAATTTAAATTATGTAGTGGGAATTTTTATTATGAATTCAAACGGGGAAATTGCATCAGCTTTTTTTTTTTTATTTATGATGACCTAATAAAAAAAAGAAATGAAAAAAAATCAATATAAAAAAAAGGAGAGAGGTGTTGTTTGATAACTTTAGCAGAGAAAAGAGACATTATTTTAAAAAAAACCCAAAAAACAAACTCGACAGCAATTATAAATCAAATAGCCAACACTGTCTTTGAAAAATAAAACAGTCAAGAAGGATAGCATGAAATAATGACAAGAGCTAAGGTTTGGGGAGGCGACTTTGGATGGGTGGGTCTTTTAGAGAGTAGATGAGATCTTCGTCTGTTTATCCACATGGTTCTTGGACAAACAGCTGCCGGATTACTCAGCAAAAAATCTTTTTTTTTCTCAGAAATATTTTAATTCAGAAAGTGATGCCTTTAACAGATGGAAAAAAGGCCAGTACATTATAACTTCGAATATATATATATATATATATATATATATATATATATATATAAAGAACGGCTACTCTCATTTTCAGAGCATACACTAGTCAGTCCTTTTGGCAGACACCTGCTCAGGCACACTTTTGTGTTTGTTCAGCATCCAAAGAGCGCACGTGTGGATTATACTGCAACTAAGCTGATCGTTACAGTTTTGGGGAGTGGCCGCATAATCTGTCATAAGAAGTAGCTTAACGCTTGTAATACGTATATCCTCGGTCACGATGACTTGTGACTTCTTGCTGAGTCATCTCTGACCATTAACCCATATATATATATATATATATATATATATATATATATATATATATATATATATCTGGTGCCCCCCTCTGTTTGCCTCGGGGTTCTTGATAGGCTCCAGAGGCGGATATGCAATATAATTGGCCCTGATCTGGCAGCTCGTCTACAGTCACTTTCTCACAGACGCGCCGTCGCCTCTCGCTGTCTGTTTTACAAATACTTTCATGGAAATTGCTCCGAGGAGCTGCATTCGCTGGTTCCCAGACTTCATGAGTTCAAGCGCCCTACGAGGCTGGCATCCCGCTCTCACCCTTTCACTGTCAAAACTTTTAAATGTAGCCGTCTCTTCTACTCCAATAGCTTCATGTCTCGCACCTCTCGCCTGTGGAACTCCCTTCCCTATTCCAGTTTCCCTGAGAGCTATAATCTCCAGCTATTCAAATGTATTGTCAATCGACATCTCCAGTTGCCTTGATCTATCCACTACCCTTCTCCTCATCTTTTCTTCTATCACTCCTATCTGATCTTCTGTAACCCCTTGCGTCCTAGTGGCTTCCCGCCTTGCTTGGGATGAAATTCTAAATATATATATATATATATATATATATATATATATATTATGTAATTTAATTATTTGCTTTGGGAAGTGATTGTGAATATTTGGATGTTTTTTTAGATGCTGCCGTGTATTTTATATGCCTTTCTCTTTGCGTTGGGGATGAAGTGATAAGGCTACTGGATAGTTTTCTTAAATAAAATACACGACACCAACACAATTAACAATATTATCCGCAATACTAAACTAAACAAAAACATACATAACAATACCTACTAAATTCATATCATTCACTATCCAAAATAACTTATCCCATCTGAGTATTGATAAACCAACGAAATCCTAACTTTTGTATACAAATACGCTCAGCAATATAAATCCTACATTGTCTTGACAAAGTCTGTCAGAGGACGAAACGGGACGGCTGTGAATAATTTTTCTTGTTTTTTTTTATTCGTTTTGTCTCCTCTACAGATACACTTTATCTGAATATATATATATATATATATATATATATATATATATATATATATATATATATATATATATATATAATGACGTCACGCATTATGAAATTTGTTTACATTTGATACGCCATGAGCAGTTATGAATGTACGTGAGAGATTCATGGAAGATTGAAGTTTATAAGCAGTAAATTCGACCTTGTCAACCGAACGATCCTTTGTGGCCGTCAGGCTATATGACGGTTCCATATAGGATGCAGGTTCGAATCCTGTCGAAGGACAAATATTTTCTATGAAAATTTCACGGACTTTCAGGCCGGTAAATGTTATTTAATATTCTTTATTATAAACAGAGCATTTACTAAAATACTTGTATCTATAATAAGAATGTTAAACATAAAAATGTCTTTAAATAATTGTCGGACTTTGTCCAATATATATATATATATATATATATATATATATATATATATATATATATATATATATAAGGCACGGTGGAGTAATGGATAGCGGCTTGGATTGAGAAATCGCAGAGCCGAGTCCGAATCCATTGGGAAAGGTATGAATCCTCTCCCTCCAGCTATGGGTAAAATAGCAGGACAGACTGGGTTCTATAGCCTTGGATGGCAACTGGTCTAGGAGAAGGACAACTCTGAATTCAAAACCTGCGTAGGGTCGTTTGGGAACCTTGTGGCATTCGGTACACCAGGTCTCTGTATTCGTTCCTTGTGTGGATGGTCCTGCACGAAACCTTCCCCACTATAATCAAATCTCATGTGCCGGTGTCGGGCTGTCGGTTTCCTGGAAACTGAACTGCTTGACCCTCATACGTCAAATCTCGACGGGAGAGTCAATTATTATTATTATATCTAGTTGGTTCTCACTAGTCGAGGTGCAATTTAAATGCACCGAAACGAAGTTGCATCTTTGTAGCGAGTAACTTGTTTTTGTCTCTAATTAAATTATAATAAGTAATTATTGCTCTGCTATCGCTATCGAACCCTCTTTTGGATTAATGTTGCGAACGTTAGAATTTATATATTATCTTCATGCTCATTGCATCAGATATTGAAAAGATAGATAGATAGGCAGGTATGCATATATATATATATATATATATATATATATATATATATATATATATATATACCTATCTATCTATCTATCTATCTGATGATCCGGCGTCCTTTAAACGGGCTCTGGTGAAATAAATTATTATAATGGTACCTTAATGTGATCTGTTTTTTCTTTTAAATATATATATATATATATATATATATATATATATATATATATATATATATATATATATATATATATAGAGAGAGAGAGAGAGAGAGAGAGATGGATAGATAGATCAAAGTTGTCAAAGAGAAGAAATATATTTTCAGGGATTTTTGCTTGATTCTTTCAAAAATAATTTGCATTTATTTTTTAATATTTTTTTTATTTAGGGGAAAACTTTTAAATTCCCACAATTCAAATGGCTCTAAAATGGGTGTTTGTTATAAACTCTATATATAAGGCCAAACGGTTCCCTGTTTTTATATACGTCCTAACAGCAGCGAATGTTCAATTTAACACGTACTATTTATGCAAAATTAGACCCTGATATTCTGTAACAATCTTTTATGCAAAAGTCTATCACGTAAGAGATTCTTGAGGCAACAAAAGACAGGGACTCATAACCCTTTTTTTCCCCGTAATAAATTTTCTATTTAATTTATGAACAACTCCGGGATATCGATGCAAAAATATCGAACTCGAAATAGCAACTGTTCAATCAGAATTCATATGGGCTGATTCTACCGCGAAATCTGAGTGGGCCAAATTTATTCCTGACCTTATTGACCTTTCGCAAAAGAATCTTATTTTAGTAGATCGATTCTGTATTCGCCTGATCGGATCTTTTTAAACGACATCTCGGATGAATAAAGTTATTTTCTGAAATGAAACTGAGTCCTCCGATAAAGCTTACAAGAATTCATCGATTTCCTGAACGAGCTCAATTTCATTAACCTCCTGCAGGAGTTTCTTTTTTCTTTAGTTTCTCTAAGAGAAATCTTTTCACCTTTTCTGTGAACGGTTGAAACTGACTAAATATGAAATATTTATTTCCCAGTCACCAGTTGTAGCTCACCAATTAAAAAATGAACAAGAAAGAATGGCCCCTGAAATGCCAGTGTCTATATTACATATTTGTAAGTGTACCATCTGTCCACTTATTGAAAATGGTCCCTCACATTTGATCTGGTGCTTCTGTAATGTATTTAAAGATTCTTGAAGAATCTAAAATATTATTGGTGTTTACATGGCATCTAGGCTCTAATCTCTTTCCCATCGTCGCATCGTAGCTTCCCTGTGCCTTTTCTATAAATATTTTCATTATAATTCTGGTGATGAACTTTCATCTTTGCTACCTAGACTTTATGAATTGAAGTGCAGTACTAGATTGGCGGTAAGGTCTCATCATTTTACAGTTGAAATGCAACCGTGAGTTCTATGCTAGAGAGTTTCGTTTTTCTCACTTCTTGCTTATGGAACTCACTTCCGGCAACATGCTTTTATAGTCAACTATGATTTTCAAAAATTTTAAATGAAATGTCGATCGCTATCTTCAACCTTCTTAATTCTTGTTCTTTTATTAATCTCTGTGCATAATAAAATTTCATTTTCCTCGTATTCTTTCGCACCTAGTCACCTGTGACGTCGTCCCCAGGTCGCAGCGTCGACTGTGTCGTTTGATCCCGTTCGCGGCGCCAATTGTGACGTCACATGCTCCCCAGGCTCTGATATCCTGGTCACGGACAGCACCAGTTGTGACGTCTTTTGTCGCGGCGTCAGCTGTTCGCTCCTCGCTGCTCCAAACGTGACGTTCTAACCCTTTGGTTAGATTGATACCAGCCTCGTCGTTCTCAACCCGCTTCCAACGCCTGGTTACCAGGTTAACTGCACTGATCTCCGGTTTGCCTACCCACGTTGTGACTTGATCTTAGACAGACGAGATCAAACAGGGCTTGGGGCCGTAATGCAAGTTGAGTCTAACGGGGGTGATAACACACAATTATGTATAAAAAAAAAAAAAGAAATAAAATAAAAACTCACAAGGTCCAACGTATCAAGAAAAAAGTAACAAACTTTTATGTCTATTTGCTCGGTACATAGGACTATGTCTACTTCCCGACCCGTTCTGTGGATTGTGGCACGACGATTTTACTAGGCAACTTTAAGGCTTCCAGTTGTCTGCTCTCTAAGAAATTTGTGTTTCGGCGTGTCCTTGGACGAAAGTCGAAAAAAAAACTTATTTCTGTGGTCTGATTATAAGTCGCTCTTCAAACTACTTGTTCTTGGTTGAAGAAGAGTCCAGAAGTGTGCGTGAATCTTGGTCAGCTATCTTGACACGGTTTCAACACTGGGCGCTCATCTCTGCTTGTCGTTCACGGCTCAAACTCCAACTCAAACTCTCTCGCCGTCCGTGGCTGAAACTCTCTCGCCGTCCGCGGCGCAAACTCTCTCGCCGTCCGCGGCTGATCTCTCTCGCCGTCCGCGACGCAAACTGATTTCTATCGCTTGGGGTCCCGCTTTTATTGACGCAGTCAAAACTGGGGTGGGTCTGTCGGCGCCAGGGTTTTCTCTTTTGATAATTCTAAATACGTATCCACCCTTCTTATTTCTGGTTAGGGATTTTCCATTTTCGGTAACTCACTTTCACTCCCACTTCCTTATTGTGTCTCTGAGGGCGTATACCCGCTTCCCCGCTTCTTCGTATGTCATGTGACCGCTTTCGGCCAATGAGGTCCTGGTCGGGTATCTTTCCTCCTCCTTCGTGTGTCATGTGATCTTATTTAGCCAATGACGTCCCGGTCGGGCATCTTTCTCCTCCTTCGTGTGTCATGTG
The DNA here is from genome assembly GCA_903632075.3 of Acanthosepion pharaonis. Classification (NCBI taxonomy): domain Eukaryota; kingdom Metazoa; phylum Mollusca; class Cephalopoda; order Sepiida; family Sepiidae; genus Acanthosepion; species Acanthosepion pharaonis. The sequence goes on along the minus strand of CAHIKZ030005470.1, from coordinate 364,515 downwards.
ATCTTATTTAGCCAATGACGTCTTTAGTCAGGTGTGGACAATCCGTGGCTTTGTTCTGGGGGAAGAAACACCTTGCTTAAAAAAAAAACAAAAATTTAAATTGCTCTTATCATGAGCGACTGCGATGACACCTTCGGCTTTTTAACACGTGGTATTTGTCAAGCAGTTTATCGTTAATTGGATATGATCTAAGAAAGAAATTTCTCAGACCTTTTGGCGTTTTGGAACGAAATAAAAATATTTCACTTTTTCTTTCGCTCGAAGCTTGATAACAAAAATCTTCATTATCTCAAAAAAACATTTTCAGCCAACATCATCTTGTGTAGCTTTTTCCAATTCTGGAAATTGTCTGTGTTTTCGTATTAATGGTTTGTCTTCATATCCTTAGATACACTTCCCCACCCACTTAGACCTCTACTGTCATCACACTTTCCACTTGTTACTTCTCAAATATATTTTTCATTGTTCCTAAACTTTGTTTCTTCAACCACTCGACAATCAACTTTCCATTTTTCGTAGAGGTCAGGTGCTTGACCTGATATTTTCGACATCTGGTATCTGTCAGCCGTGCCCGTGTGTGCGCTCGCCTCTGACCTGTTTTCGTATTATTTTTTCTTTCTTTCTTCTTCGTTTTCTCTTCCCTTCTTCCAGGTCGCTTGAACGTAAAGAAAGAATTATTCTCAAAACCCAAATATTTTTCGACTTTAAATAATTATCAAATGGTTGATAAACCGTAAAAAACAAATCATATATTTATGAATATTTCTTTTCAGCTCGCTAGGTATGCATGGTGCCACCCCCCGTTGCGTCTTAGTGGCTTTCTTGCCTTGTCTGATTAAAACTTATAAACACATTCATGTTAAATATCACTTAAAATCAGAATTTGTGCAATATATTTACTACCTGCCTTAGCCTACGTATCAGCTAAATGATTTGACGAAATGAAAAGCAAAAATTAAAAAAATAAATAAATAATATTAATAATAACCGAAGCATATAGCATACAACACCCCCAAATGAAGGAGAAGTTAAGAAAGGTGTACTACAGGCGTGTACGTCTGGTACTAAATACCCAGCTAAACTTAAAAAAAACAGAATATCAACCATAAACACATTGGCTGTCCCTGTGGTGCAATACAGCTTTAATGTCCTTAACTGGACCATAGCTGAAATTAAGCGAATGGACGCCAAAACGAGAAAGCTTCTACAAAACTACAACAATTGGCCTCCAAAGATATTTGGAAACTACAGAAGACTGAATGATGGTATGTGTCAAGGAACATGAAAGTAATAAGCGTCTTTCCTCCGTCATAAATGAAGCCAACAAATTCAAAATGGAGCTTCAAATGGGCGCAGAAATACAAGTAAAGCACAGTACACCGGCTGAAGCTGCAAAATACATAAAAAAGAAAGCAAACACAAATGCAACCGACCAGATTCAGAAAGAATAAACAGGTAAACAGCTTCATGGCCAATACTCTGCCCGTACCAAACAAGCTGACGTAGACAAAACCCGTACCCATCAGTGGCTACGTAGTGCCGGGTTGAAATCTGAAACTGAGGGTTTTATCCTTGCTGCACAGGACCAATGCTTGCTAACTAGGAATTATCAAGCACATGTACTAAAATATTATGTTAGCCCAAAATGCAGATTCTGTGATAAATATCCAGAAACGATTGATCATCTTGTATCAGGTTGCTCGATATTGGCACCCACTGAATATAAAACCCGGCATGACAGAGTGGGCTAATATCTGCAATGGAAAATTTGCAACTTCTACAGGAAGGAAGCTGAAAGAAACTGGTATGAACACCACCCAGACCCGGTTACGGAGATAGGACCTATTACAATTCTATGGGACTACACAATACACACTGACAGAACAATCAAAGCCAACCGCCCAGACATTGTTATTAAAGACCACAAACAAAAATAAAGTGCCTCCTTATTAATATGGCAGTCCCTGCTGACTGCAATGTATCTTTGTAGATATTCAAAAAGCTGTCAAAATACAAGGACCTTGAAATAGAAATCTCAAAAATTTGGCATATGGGAACATCAACAATCCCTGTTGTAGTTGGAGCCCTAGGAATGGTTGGAAAAGATTGCAGTAGACTAATTGAAGGGATTCCTAGAAGTCCATGCCTCAAGGAGATACAAAAAATTTTTTTCACAAGTACAGCTCAGACATTACGAAGGGCTTTATCTATGTAATTTTTTTTTTTTTTTTGTCAGTGGAAAGTGTCATGATGCCATTTCTAACCTTAGGTCCCTGGGCGGGACCCGGAAAGAAATGTGTAAACGCCAGAAATCAAAGAAAATAATAATAATAATAATAATTTGTATGAACACCGCCCAGACACGTTCACGGAGATAGGACCTGTTACAATTTTATGGGACTACACAATACACACTCAAACAATCAATGCTAATCGCCCTGACATCGTTATTAGAGACTGCGAACAAAAAAGGGTCTCTTTATTGATATGGCAGTCCCTGCAGACTGCAATGTATCTTTGAAGATGTCCCAAAAGCTATCAAAGAATAAGGACGTTGAAATAGAAATCTCAAATATGTGGCCTAACCCTGTTAGGACCTGTAACAATTTTATTTGGATTTACAACAGAGGCAAAGAGAACAATCAAACCTAATCGCCCTGACATCGGGATCAAGGACGACAAAAACAGAATGGGCTTTCTTATTGCCTTGGCAGTCCCTGCAGATTGTAATGTATCTTCCAAAATCTATCAAAATCTAAGTATCTTGAAATGGAAATCTAAAAATTGTGGCACTTGAGGACATCAATAATTCCAGCCTGGTTAATGCTGTCTTTCAATAAAGTGACTCATTGCACCTTCTGGAGCTAACGTTCTCAACTGACATAAGGGGGACATACTACAATGAATCCATGGCTATATCAACTAAGAGAGTCGGTTCACTGCGTCGAGTGAGACAATTTTTCTCTCCGGAATCTATCTTGCATATCTATAAGTCTACCATTCGCCCATGCTTAGAATATTGCTGCCATATATGGTCCGGTGTCCATGCTATATTCCTGGAGCTCCTTGATAAGATCCAAAAAAGAATCAGCTGTATTATTCGTCCTGATCTGGCAGCTCGGCTTCAGACATTTGCCCTCCGCGGTAAGGTTGCCTCGCTGTGTCTTTTTTTTTTTTTATAAATAATTTCATGTTAATTTTTCGGATGAGCGCTTCGCTATGGCACGTAGACTTTTTAAATTTAAGCTCAGTACTAGACTGGCGCCGAGATCTCATCAATTTACAGTTGTGCTGGCGAGATGTAGCCGTGCCGTAACTTCTATGTTGACAGTTACTTTTGTCGCACTTCTCGGTTGTGGAACTCTCTCTCTCTCTCTCTCTCTCGGTTCTATGCTTTCCAACCAACTTTAATCTGAAAGAATTTCAATGCAAGGTCAATCGCTATCTACTGTCCTCCTAACTTCTCTCTTTTTCCCACTCATTAGTAATGTTTCTGTTCTTAATTACTCCACAACCTGTAACCCCCTTGCATACTAGTGGCTGCATTGCTTCGCTTGGGGTACTACCGATTTAAAAAAAAAAAGGTTGATGTTGGAGCCCTCGGATTGATTGGAAAAGGTTCCGATAAACACATTGAAAGGATTCCTGGTAGTCCATTCTTAAAGAAATGCAAAAAATTTAACTCACAATTACAGCTCATGCATTACGAAGAGCTTTAGCTTTGTACAATGTGTGTGATCATATTTTTTTTTTCTTTTTTTTTTTTTAATAAATATGTCATTTCTGACCTTAGGTCTCTGGTTGGGACCCGGAAGGAAATGTGTATACAACAGAAATCAAAGAAAATAATAATAATAATAATAATAATAATAATAATACAAACAGACCTGTTACAATTCTATGGGACTACACAATACATACAGACAGAACAATCAAAGCCAATCGCCCAGATATTGTTATTAAAGACCACAAACAAAAACGGTACCTCCTTATTGATATGGCAGTCCCTACTGACTGCAATGTATCTTTGAAGATATTCAAAAAGCTAACAAAATACAAAGACCTTGAAATAGAAATCTCGAAAAAGTTGGCATATGGGAACATCAACAATCCCTGTTGTAGTTGGAGCCCTAGGAATGGTTGGAAAAGATTGCAGTAGACTAATTGAAGGGATTCCTAGAAGTCCATGCCTCAAGGAGATACAAAAAATTTTTTTCACAAGTACAGCTCAGACATTACGAAGGGCTTTATCTATGTAATTTTTTTTTTTTTTTTGTCAGTGGAAAGTGTCATGATGCCATTTCTAACCTTAGGTCCCTGGGCGGGACCCGGAAAGAAATGTGTAAACGCCAGAAATCAAAGAAAATAATAATAATAATAATAATTTGTATGAACACCGCCCAGACACGTTCACGGAGATAGGACCTGTTACAATTTTATGGGACTACACAATACACACTCAAACAATCAATGCTAATCGCCCTGACATCGTTATTAGAGACTGCGAACAAAAAAGGGTCTCTTTATTGATATGGCAGTCCCTGCAGACTGCAATGTATCTTTGAAGATGTCCCAAAAGCTATCAAAGAACAAGGACGTTGAAATGGAAATCTCAAATATGTGGCCTATGGGAACATCAACAATCCGTTTTGTAGTTGGAGCCCTCGGATTTATTGGAAAAGATTTCAGTAGACTCATTGAAGCGATTCCTGGAAGTCCATGCCTTAAATAAATACAAAAAAAAATGTTCTCACGATTAAAACCCACAACTTACGAAGGGCTTTATTTATGTAAGATATGTGTTTTTTTTAATTGTGCAGTGGAAAATGTCATCATGCCCTATGTCTGTGGACAGGACACCAGAAATTAAGTGAAATAAATAAATAAATAATAATAATAATAATAATAATAACAATTTTTCTACGCTGATAGAAGCGAACGAAAGAGAAGAAAAGATAAATTGTTTAACAATGTTAAAAAAGATAAATCCTTTTGTAGGTTAACCCTTAATTAAACGCTATTCGATTCAAAAGTTAGTAAATAAATATATTTTTGCATATTATTTGAAAATATGGATCAAAAAATGGATGAAACCAAAAAAAAAGAAAAATCATCTTCTAAATAAAGTTGCACTGGCCTCGGTGCGAGTATCAATCCCTCCCTCTGGTGTAATGCGAGGGCGTGGCCTCGGGCAGCTGTTCCCCAGGGCTGGGCACATCTCAGTATAATTTACTCAGTTGCCCCTCTGTCCTTTGAAAAGCCCCTGAGCGCACTCTGTCCAAGGACAGAGACGCAACTGAGAGGTGATAAGTCATGAGTTAGTAATTCCTCCAAGGAGGAATTGAGATTTATTTTACCCCCCGAGGTTGTAACACAAGGTCAGTTTTTAACGTGGGGACCCGAGTGTCACTCGGACAGCTCGTCTATGCTTGTGTTAGATGGTCATCGCATGTCCAAGCTGGTCTAAGCTAGTCATAGCTGCTCCAGGCTGGTCAAATCCTGTCCAAGCTAGTCAAAGACGGGATACCACCAGCACAGGGACGGAGCCCTGAGGCAGGTAATATCCGAATGCGTACACCTCTCCAAGGAGGAACTGAGATTTACTTGACCCCCTCCACTGAGTCAGGTTGTGACACAAGGTCAGTTTTTAACGTTGGGACACGAGTACTTTCACGTTGGTCTAAGCTGGTCAATGCTGGTCATAGCTTGTCCAAGCCGTGATATCACCATCACAGCGACGGTAAGTATACACCCCTCCAAGGAGTAACTTTGATTTAATTTATAGATATTTACTTGACCCCTTCCACTGAGGTTGTGACACAAGGTCAGTTTTTAACATAGGGACCCGATTGTTTCACTCGGGTCGTTGGTCTAAGCTGGTCAGAGCTTGTCAAACCGGTTCAAGCTCGTCATAATACCACCAGGACAGGATAATAGCCCTGTGAACGGTATGTATCCGAATATGTACACCCCACCAAGGAGGAACCTTAATTTATAGATATTTACTTGACCCCATCCACTGAGTCAGGTTGTGACACAAGGTCAGTTTTTAACGTAGGGACCCGAGTGTTTTTCTGGTCTAAGTTATAGTTTGTCCAAGCTGGTCTACGCTAGTCGTAGCTGGTCCAAGCTAGTCGTAGTCGTATCCGCATGTGTACACCTCTCCAAGGAGGAATTTACGCACTTTAATTTGCACGTTTGCAACTCAATATCTGTATTATATATTATCCGCTTCTCGGTGCTATCACTCATCAAGTCTAACTAATTTGCATATTGATTTTAAAAAAGTATATTTCATTAATTAACTGTCCGTCATTAGTGTTCTTTTTTTCGAGGATTGGTTTGATATTCATATCAAAAATAGTTCTGTTTAGGAATATTGTCTAATATAGCGTAGAAAAGTGTTTGAAATTTGCATTTTACTTGGCCTTCAAAAAGTTGGCATCTATTTGTAAAACTTTCCTTAACTATAACAAGGCAATTTATGAATGAAATGTTCATTTAAAATTTTTGTTTCAAAGATTTCATGATTTCCCACTCCTCCCCAGTATTTTGAATGTGAGTAGAAATTTATCCATTGTTTCTAGTTTAGGACTGGGTTTCCGGTTCCTTCTAAAATCTTTTTCATTCTCTTTCACTTAACGTAGTTCCTTGCATCTTAGTGGAATTATCCCCTTGTTTGGTGTGAATTGATTAAGATATATAATTAAAGAATACCGTTTCGAATTTAAAAGAATAAAAATTAATTAAAAAACGAAAATATTGCACATCACTACAGTGAGTATCACAAAAAATCAAAAAGGATTTTTTTTGACTAAAACTAAAAACTCCTAATGCCACTAAAGCAATAAAACAGGCTTTCGGCCGTATCACGTTAAAACAGCCGTTCCCGTACAATCACTGAATGTTGAACCTGATCATTATCTAGAATGGTAACCTCTTGGAAATAACAGGTGCTGTAAGCCTAGATCTATGCATAGTTTAATAGATAATAACTAATAATAATTAGTTATAATAAATATAATTAGATATAATAAATAGTTTAATAGATAATAGCGAATAATAATTGTTAATCTGAGAGCCGTGTTCCAATTTCAGATATCCATGGGAAAGATGGGAATCCGCCAGCTATGGGTTAATTAGTAAAACTTGTATCACTAAATCATTATTATCTGCAATAAAGCTTTTGAAATATATATTAAAAGAGAGCTACCAGAAACGATTTCGAGCCTTGTCTGAATTAAAAATCGTATGTAGAAAGCAAAAAAAAAAAATAAATAAATAAATAAAATCATTAAATAACTAACAAAAAGCACGGATTAAAATTAGATTATATATAGGACAATGGGATGTTGGAACAAATAACGCGATATTTATGCTCAGAATAATGTCAAAATCACCTTACAAACGCGAACGAATGACTGTATATTTTATTGATTCTGCAAAAGCGTTTGTTAACGCCCGACACAAAGATCTGTTGGAACAGCTAAGAAAGCTTTGATTTATTTGGGGGGAGATATTCGAATAATCCTGGGAGGAAATCATGTGCATAGGGATAGAAAATGAATCCAGTAAATGCACAACATTTTATAAAAACGATGTAAGACATGAATACCTCTTCTCACCAGATCAATTCAACCTTTACAGCTAGGCAATCCTTAGAGACCTAGAAGTCATGTCAGGATTTAATACCGATGGACATAGTATTAGCTGCATAAGTTAGACAGATTTTACATTGTTGGTGGCGGGGAGAGAAATGAAAATTCAGGAAGTCTCACAGAAAAGTAATAAAAGAAAGTGAGTAGAATGGACTAAACATGAATTATTAAAAGACAGAATATATGGTTGGGATCAAGAGAAACAGACCGAAATGCTAGGTAAGAATTGGAGATGCCAAAATCAAGCAAATAAAAAAAAAATATATATATATATTTTTTTTTTTTTTTTTTTTAATATGACACAGAAATTATGACACCGAAGTCCGGAGGCATATTGGAATATTTTTCTTTTTTAATTAAATCACCCCAAGCAAGGCGATAATGCCACTAAGATGCAAAGGGCTACAGGGAGAGAAAGGGAATGATATTTTAGAGAGAACTGTAAACCCTCCATCATAACCATCAACAACAAAAAAAAAAGAAAGAAAGAAAAAAAAAGAAAGAAAAATGAAAGAAAAAAGAAAGAAAAAAGAAAGAAAAAAAGCTAATTACTTAATAAAATATTTCAGTGGGAGACGTCAGAAGTATAGAGTTGAAGTAAACTTTTGAAAGAACCGGAAACCCAATGATAAACAGGAAACAAGGGATAAACCTGTACTCCTGTTCAAAAGACCGGGGAAGGATTGTGATCTGTATGATAGAAATTAGTGGAAGGTAAGTTCCAAAAGCTAAGCAAGGTATTAAGTAACAGGAAAATTTCGTTACAAACAAAGGAGACAGTCTTGATCTGTTATGTAATATCGGCCCTCCTCTCTATCACTAAATGCCGGAGAATCTCTTCACAAATGAAGAAGAAATTTGAAGCAACAGAGAGATGATGTTCAAGAAGGATGCTGAGCATACCATGGACTGAACATATCAGCAACGAGAAACTTTTAAGGAAGATGAAAGCAAAAACACGAACCAGAGACAGTTGAAATATCTAGGACAAATAATGAGGAAAGAGGGCCTGGAAAATTCAACACTCATATCACGTATTGAGGAACCTGCCTAACTGTTAAGGGGTCCACCGCTTTTTATACAGGTGGACTCGCTCAGTGTTTACTTGTACTGCTACCGGTGAATACCCGGAGGTGATACAGTGAGAGAGTGAAGAGTGTGAGGTAACCGCTTTGTAGGAGTCACAGTTGCGAGCACGTAGACTCAGAAGGAAGTCCTACTTCGACACTGAATCTCCCAGACTGTATATATATTATTATTGCTACTAACCGCATTTCTGGATCTACTAACCGTATTACCAATTGTATTATTACGTCAATACATTTATTTGCTATATTTCATTCCTGCGTTTGTCATTCATTTGAGACCGGATTTCATCCCGGAATCCACAACATAAACAAATTTGTTTAAATGCATGCTAGTACTGGCAGAGATAGTGAAAAATGCAATTAACTAAAATCTATAAAGAATATGAAGATGTGGAGAGCTATGAATGCCATGACGCAAAAAGAAGAATGTAGCCATGAAGGAGCAGATATCCAACAGCTGTAGAAAAGTCTATGAACTTCACAATTAAGTGATATATATATATATATATATATATATATATATATATATATATATATATATATGTGTGTGTGTGTGTGTATCTGTATGTATGTATGTATATATATATATATGTATGTATATATTATGTATGTATGTATATATATATATATATATATATATATATATATATATATATATATGGCAGTTTCGGATATGACATATGTATGTATACGGATGGTGTTATGTCTATACATAGGCATTTGTATGTTGAAATGTTGAAATTTAAACATGGGAAGTGTGGCGAAAATGTCTCGTGAATGTATACATGTCATTTGTATTTTTCCGCTGAATATTTCCTCGCATGTATGTATATACGTGTGGTGGGGTTTGTGTAAAATTATGAGAGGTAAAAATTATTATTACTTATATTTATTTTTAAATTTTTGAAAAAAATGTGGGTTTATCTGTTATATTTAAAGCTAGAAATTTGTAATCCTTATTAGTTAATTTATATGGTGATGTTTAACATTTAATATGCTGGGTGTGAGGGTAGTTCAATTTAATAACGGGTCTATATGATATGATGTGATAGTAATGTTTTAAGGGATTGGAGACAATTATAATATAATTAGCTAATAGTTATTGTAAATTGGTAGAAATTGTAAATTGGTAGAAATGATTAGTAACGGTGGTGGGAGAATGATAAAACCATGAATGGAGTTATAGTGGTGGTAGCTTGAACTAAAAAGTGGTTGTTGGTGTTTTATTTTATTTTTATTTTATTTTGTTATATGTATTAATTTATTTTGGTATAAATCCTGATAATAGGTATTCTGTGTAAAATTATGGTAGTTGAAGATTGCTATAATTTTTAATTACAAAATTATTATTGTTATTATATTAAAGCTGCCTGGTAATAGGTGTTTATTCTCATGGTTACACATGGAAATTATATCTGATCATATCTGACATAACACCACCCGTATACATACATATGTCATATCTGAAACTGCCCACATATGTTTATATATGTATGAGTCCCGACGGACGACCAATATATATATATATATATATATATATATATATATATATATATATATATATATATATATATATATATAAATAAAAAAAAGAACATCTAATCATGACCAAAGAAGGATATTTGACGTGAGCAAAATTCAGGTATAAAATGCTTTTTCTTTCAGTCATAATAAAATTTGTAATAGAAAATCATGTCTCACCTTCTAATCATGTATATTTTCTCTTATTTAAAGTACAAAACTACTTTTGGGGACAATTTGAAAAATGACCAGATAATGAACACAAAACGATCAGCTTTAAAAAAGGACTCGTAACTGGAAAAACCGAATGAAAAAAGAATGTTAACAACAAATACTTTTCCACACCCAACCCAGTTCTGCGGAATCAGAATCAACGTTGAGTTTAAGCAAGCGAATGAACCAATTGGAGTAAAGTGCCTTGCAGATTTAAATTTTTCCCACTTGTGACGAATGCAGCTATCTTATTTTTTTTTTTTTTTTGCATGCTAGCATGCTAGTTAACATTCGTGTCAATCAGCTGTTGGCTCTCACGCTGGCCAATATAAACTTCCTGCCTATTCGTGGCAGCCAGCTATTGGCTCTCACTCTGGCCAGCAAAAAATGGCCGCAAACTACATGAAAACTGTCGTAGATATTTCCACTATCGATGGGAGTTGGGAAATGCAAAGTCGGTCTTGGCCTTTCCCGCTAACTTGGAGCATGGGCATGTAAATTTTGGTGCAAATCCGTCGAAAATTGCGGCCGTGCATTCGTCACACACACACACACACACACACACACACACACACACACACACACACACACACACACACACACATCCTGCCTTTTATAGATAGAGATTATTGCGTAGATAGCAGGCCACAATCTGTAGTCTTAGGTAGCATTACACACTTGTCGGATTATTCTTGTTCTTAAGAGGTTTTTTTTGCTTCTGTTAAAGTTCCACTAGGCATCAATGTCAATTTTAGAATGGAACAAATTCTTCTTCTTCTTATTATTATTATTATTATTATCATTATTATTATTATCATTTTATTTCCATTGGTTTCTGGTGTTTACTTATTTCTTTCCGGGTCCCGACCAGAGACCTTTGGTCAGAAATGGCATCATGACAGTAGTTAAAAAAAAAAAAATCACACATATTTCACACAGACAATACTCTTCGCAAGCCGTGGGCTGCATCCGTGAGCACAAGTCCTTGTATTTTTTCAGGCATGGACTTCCAGGAATCCCTTCAATGAGTCTATCGGAATCTTTTCCAAACAACCCGAGGGCTCCAACTACAACTGGAATTGTTAATGTCCTTATGCGTCACCTTTTTGAGATTTCGATTTCAAGGTTCTTGTATTTTGATAATTTTTTTGAAAATCTTCAAAGATACATTGCAGTCTGCAGGGACTGCCATGTCAATAAGGAGACACATTTTAGTTTTCCGCTCTCTAATCACGATGTCAGGGCGATTAGCTTTGATTGTTCTCTCAGTGTGTATTATGAAGTCCCATAAAATGTTTACAGTTCTATCTCCGTAACCGGGTCTGGGTGGTGTTCATACCAATTTCTTGTAGTTTCATTTCCGTAAGTGTTGCAGATTTTCCAGTACAGATATTGGCCCACTCTGTCGTGTCGTGTTTTATATCCAGTGGGTGCCAGTACCACGCAACCTGATACAAGATGGTCACTTGTTTCTGGATATTTATCACAGAATCTGCATTTTAAGATGTTTCAGGCGAGTGGTGATAGTTATATAACAGCTTAAAGCTTAAAGATACAGCTCATTTCGTAGCGGATGAGCTGTTCAAAGCAGCGTTTTGCGAGGCAGAAAGATTGCTGGGAATAGTCCCGAGTGTACCGACGGCAAAAGAGGCACCGTAAGCGTTATATCTCGTCCTGCCAACTCCTGGTACCTCTGTATTGTCGCCTGATCTCCCCTCACGACGTTCTTATTCGAAATTAACGGAACATCTTCGTGGCTGCTCTTACGCACTATTTTTGATATCAGGGTGATTGCTCTCCGAACGCTTGTCAGTCAAGGTGGTCGTATCCCACACGTGCTGCACTCGCTCAAATTCGGCTAGTGACGGTGAGGATTGTCTCTACCACTTTTCTGCAAACTCGAGTTCATACTTTCCTCATATTTAACAATGTATTCCGAGGGCTAGTGTGTCACGGTGTCATTTGTACTCCTTTTGTGTCAGCTGAATGCAGCTCCTTACAATGTGTTGCACACATTCGGCAGCTTTCCTTCACAACATGTATGTAAAAGGGTAAATGAGTTGTTCTGTTAATAGATTACTCTGTATATTATTATTATTATTATTATTATTATTATTATATGAACTTTGATTTCTAGTCTGTTCCCGGTCCCGCCCAGAATCATAAGGTCAAAAATGGCATCATGACATTTTCCACTGACCAATTAAAAAAATTAAAACAAAACAAACAACAAAAAAAAAACAACAAAACAAAAAAAAACACACACATATTTTATATAGATAATGCCCTTCCTAAAGTGTGGTCTGTACTCGTGAGAACAATTTTTTTCTATTTCTTTAAGGCATGGACTTCCAGGAATCCCTTCAATGAGACAATTGGAATCTTCGCCAATTAATCCGTGGGCTCCAACTACAACAGGAATTGTTGATGTTCCCATCAGTCACATTTTTGAGATTTCGATTTCGAGGTCCTTGTATTTTGATAGCTTTTTTCCGCTTGGTCTTCTCTTAGTTAGCACGACCGTTACGCCTTCTACCAATTCCTAATGAGTACTGGATTACTCCCTTTTGAACGCGTGGAAAAGATGAATAAGAAAATTTACCTGTTTCTTAATACTTTGCTTAGTTTTGGAGTGATATTACATAACAATCCAACGCTCTTCGTTCTAACGAAATTTTCCTGTTTCTTAATACTTTGCTTAGCTTTTGGAGTGAAATTACATAACATAACTCTTTGCTTCTAAAGAAATTTTCCTGTTTCTTAATAATTTGCTTAGCTTTTGGGTGATATTACATAACACTTCAGCACTCTTTGCTTCTAAAGAGATTTTCCTGTTTCTTAATACTTTGCTTAGCTTTTGGAGTGATATTACATAACAATTCAACGCTCTTTGTTCTAACGAAATTTTCCTGTTTCTTAATACTTTGCTTAGCTTTTGGGTGATATTAAATAACAATTCAGCCTTCTTTTCTTATAAAGAAATTTTCCTGTTTCTTAATAATTTGCTTAGCTTTTGAGGTGATATCAAATAACAATTCAGCGCGCTTTGTTTCTAACGAAATTTCCTTGATTCCTAATACTTTGCTTAGCTTTTGGAGTGACAATACAAAACAGTTTAGCGCTCTTCGTTTCTAACGAAATTTTCCTGTTTCTTAATATTTTGCTTAGCTTTTGGAAGGTATCTTTAGCTCTTCCAATGCGCCTTTAGATTTCGCCCTCTGTTAAAACACTTTACTGATATTAAAATTATTGTATTTGTTTGAAAACGTTTGAGAAGAGCGGCTATATAGTTGTCAGGTAAATAGATTGCCACGTCACCACAATATGCTCGCCATCATTTTTTATGGGTTTTCAATGAACTTTCTCATCTATCTTTCTAAACATAAACAAACCCATGCCAGAGGAGAGAAATCCAAAATGGCAACTCTACAATGCCAGTTGGCCAAAATTTAATGAACTGTGCTAATATCAAATCAACAAAGAAATGCTTCATAAACCAAATCCAATAACCTCGTACGAACACAGTAATACAAATAATGGAACGGACAATACGCATATCTTTAATTAAAATACATGCGAAAATCAAAACCCTGGTTAACGGCAGAATGCAAAGAAGCTATCAAAAGTAGGAAAAATGCTTATGGTGTTCCTACACAATCTAACCATAACCATTCTGTAACATTACGAGCAGCCTCGAGCAAAAGCACGCTATATAATTGTTATATACCATACCTATGGACACTAATGGATATGTCCCAATCCTCATAAATATGTTGGACACTATTGTAAGTGGGGGTAATATGCTATCTAAGTAGTCCACCAATAGCAGTGGTTTACTTACTTCAGGCCGCTGGCGAGTATTTTATTTTGCTGATTACCATTTCATTTTCAACCTCCGTTTTGGTTAGTCCTCATTCAGTAACCTTTCTAGGATACAACAATATATATATATATATATATATTTTCCTTTACATTTATATAATTGTTATATGCCATATGAACACTAACGCGTGTGTTCCACTCCTCATAAATATATTGGATACTAATGTAACTGCGAGTGGTTTACCTACTTCAGGCCGCTGGCGAGTATTGTATTTTGTTGATGTTATAAAGATTACCATTTCATTTCCTACCTCTGTTTTGGTTATTCATCATTTAGTAACCCTTTCTAGGTAACAACAATATATGTATGCACACACACACACACACACATATATATATATATATATATATATATATATATATATATATATATATATATATATATATATAATTTTCCTTTACATATATATAATTGTTTTATACCGTATGAACACTAATGCGTATGTTCCAATCCTCAAAAATACGTTGGACACTATTGTGAGTTGGGCGGGGGTAATATGCTGTCGTCCACCACTCACAGTGGTTTACCTACGTCACGCCGCTGGCGAGTATTGTATTTTGTTGATTTTATAAAGATTATCCTTTTCATCTTCAACCTCCGTTTTGGTTATTCCTCATTCAGTAACCCTCTCTAGGTTACAACATGTATGCACTAACATTTTCTGCTCATCGATAAAGTGAACTTGTAAAACTGTTTACTGCTAACTTGCATTTTATATACAGTAACGTAATTTTTTTTTAATGTTTCGCAATATAATACTTGCTGTAAAAGTTCTATTCCGTTTACTAAGAACAGCGATTTCTAGTTTACAACAATATAAAAAAAAATAACAATAAATCAAAAGGACTAAAACTAAACAATGAAACACCAATAAATAAAACGTTGGAATTATTAAGGAAAATAAGCAGAAATCACAACACAAAGTAGAACGTTCCACTTAATCAAACTAAATGAAGACAACTGTACAGGGGAAAAAGAAATAGCTCATTTCATAGCGACAGAATTCCTCGACAACTAAATTTCAAAAATATAAAAACATTATGGAAAAAGTAAAACTTATCAGGTCATCCCATAAATTCTGTCCGAATTTGAACTTTTTGTTAAAATGAACGAAATTTAAAGAGTATTTTATAATGACTAATGGAGCTGAACATTATTTTTATGTTTAGATGCATTTAAACTGATCAAATATTATTTCAGAGAACAAAAAAATTAAATCTTGTTTGACTAAAACCCTGCTAACATGGAAGTACCCAAGAATCATTTGAAGCACATAAGGCTTTATGAGATCAAGAAAGGAAACTCAGCAGCCGAAGCGGCTAGAAACATTCACTCAGTTTATGGAGAAAAATGTGTGAATGAAAGAACTTACAGAAGATGGTTTGCAAAATTCAGAGGTGGAGATTTCACCCTTGAAGATGAAGATCGAACTGGACGTCCAGTTGAGTTTGGTGGAAAGCTTCTTGAAGCAGCCCTTGAAGAAAATCCTGCTTTATCAGTTGAGGAATTGGCAGTGGTTCTCAGTTCAAACCATACAACTGTTCATCGTCATCTTCAACAACTTGGAAAAGTTCCTAAACTTGGAAAATGGGTGCCTCGTGAATTGTCTGAAAACAACCTCAAACCCCGAGTTGACATCTGCTCTTCTCTCCATTCTCGCCAACTTATTTCACCTTTTTTGGATAGACTTGTGACTGGCGACGAAAAATGGATCTTTTATCGAAATGTTAACCGTCGTAGACAGTGACTTGGTAAAGGGAAGGACCCCAGCCACAGCCGAGAAGGAACTTCATGGGTAAAAGGTTCTTCTTTCAATCTGGTGGGATCGCCAAGGAATAATCCACTTTGACTTCTTACCACCTAATGCAACAATTAATGCTCAAATATATTGTCAGCAATTAGAGCGTTTGAACCAAACTTTGAGGGAAAAAAAAGACCTGCTCTAGTGAATCGAAAAGAGGTGATGTTTCATCAGGACAATGCGCGACCACACACAGCAAGAATCACATCACAAAGGATCGAAGAACTTGGTTGGGAGAAAATTCCTCATCCACCTTATTCTCCCGATCTTGCTCCTTCAGACTACCATTTGTTTTGTAGCTTACAGAATCATTTGGAAGAAACAGCTTTTGTAACACTGGAAGAGGTTAAAACTGACATTTGTGAGTTCTTCGAATCAAAGCCAAAAGAATTTTACAGTAATGGAATTAGTAAGCTTGTTAATAGATGGAAGGAAGTCATAGATAATCAGGGAAAATACATTGTTGACTGGATCTGTAATTAAATGTAACATTTGGTCACTTGTTTTCTTTATTCAAAATTCGGACATAACTTATGGGATGACCTGATATATTCAACTTAAACAACAAGGAACGGTACAATCCCCCCCACCATTACTACCACAATGCTAAAAAAAAACTCCATAACTAAAGTATCCTCAGTCAGACGATAAAGTACATCAATGTAGTAAATGATGTTCCAGGTGCTACCAGCCCGGGTCAGTGTGATAGCACCTGTTAGGGTCCCAGCTATCGAAATCCACTATTTTTTAAAGCAACCAGAAACATCACTTTCAGTAATCGTACAGATCTTTAATTTAATCATAGTGCAATGAGAAATTCTCAAAGGCATGGCTTAAATCTATCGTCATCGCAATTCCTAAACCCGGCAAAGATCATTCTAATGCAACAAACTACCGACTTATTGCACTAACAAGCTGCATATGTAAGACAATGTAGAGACTGATAAATGTGAGACAGATGTGGTATCTGGAGACGTATAATCTGGTATCTCGATATCAAAGCAGCTTCAGGAAATACCAAGGTACCAATGCTCTATCGAAAATGAACTGGAGTCAATGCTCATACCACGTTAAAAGGCGTATTCTTGTCTTTGAAAATTTCAAACAATTCCAAGTTAAAGAGCTAATATTTATTTTATTCAAAGAGTACCTTTACTCATATTTTTCCATTTAACTAAAATTATTTTTATATAAAAATTTAAAAAATAATCATTAATAATAATTAAAATATTAATTATATATATATATAAAATATTATATATAAATATATATAATATATATATATATATATATATATATATATATATATATATATATATATATATATATATATACACCTTGTGCAAATTATTTGAAACAAAATCGATCATCGTTATTATTTAATTGTTTTTCGTATTTTTCAATGAAACATGACGCAGTGCTAATGTTAGTGATTCGTTGTTCCATTCCATGATGTATTTACTTTCAGATTCACCACAGATTCTCGATTTGATTTAATTAAATCAGGAGGGTTTCCGAGCCAATCCATAGTACTTCGATTTGCTCACTGGTACAACTTGTCATTGTGTTTGTGCAGTCTTACAATTTTCTTACGCTTCCTTGAAATAACGAATATCGCAGACAATGGCCGTAAAACAATTAATCGACAGTCGAGACATTAGTGTCTAGGTGTGATGAAAATCTGATACAATCACGCATGACACAATATTTTTCAAGGCCAATGAAATTTCATCATACACACCTAAAATAGATACATATTACTGCACGTTGCACCAAATGACCTTATCTGAGAAAAAATAGTCTTTCATAGATGGTGACTTATCCTGTTAGGCTACGAAAGCTCCTACGATTAACAGCGTTAACGTCTCTTAGTTTCCTTTTTCTATTGTAAGGATTGAATCGTTAATAATTTCAATTGATCTGTTAACAGAATATAAACAAATTCAGTAAAGAACAGAAAAAGGATGAAATTTGTTTGATTTCGATGCTTCAGCCATTCATTCATAGCACCCCCAACGATACACAAGTCTGCACCCCCTACATCAGATGCTTGTCTTTCCTTGGCGGTGACTTACCCTGATAGGCTACGAAAGCTCCTAAGATCAACAACGTTCTCGTCTTTTATTTTGTTTCTTCTATTGTAAGGATTGAATCGTTAATAATTTCAATTGGTCTGTTAACAGAATATAAACAAATTCAGTAAAGAACAGAAAAAGATGAAGTTTGTTTGAATTGATTTCGAGGCTTCAGACATTCATTCATATCACCCCCGACGATACACAAGTCTGCACCCCCATACATCAGATTCTTGTCTTTCCTTGGCGGTGACTTACCCTGTTAGGCTACGAAAGCTCCTAAGATTAACAACGTTCTCGTCTTTTACTTTGTTTCTTCTATTGTAAGGATTGAATCGTTAATAATTTCAATTGGTCTGTTAACAGAATATAAACAAATTCAGTAAAGAACAGAAAAAGATGAAGTTTGTTTGAATTGATTTCGAGGCTTCAGACATTCATTCATAGCACCCCCGACGATACACAAGTCTGCACCCTCATACATCAGATTCTTGTCTTTCCTTGGCGGTGACTTACCCTGTTAGGCTACGAAAGCTCCTAAGATCAACAACGTTCTCGTCTTTTATTTTGTTTCTTCTATTGTAAGGATTGAATCGTTAATAATTTCAATTGGTCTGTTAACAGAATATAAACAAATTCAGTAAAGAACAGAAAAAGTATGAAGTTTGTTTGAATTGATTTCGAGGCTTCAGACATCCACGCAAAGACGAATGCAAGGACAGGAACAGTCGAGAAAATAGCGGCTGACATCCTGCCAGGATTTCTTCCAGGATTTCCGTTGCTTCGGTTCAGAAATTATATTTTCATTTCTTGGAGAGTCGTGAAGAATAATGATTTTATAGTATCGTGGCTCCACTGGCTAGAAATTGAAAAAAAAAGAAAATAAATAATTAGATATGGAAGAAAATTATTAAATAATTACTTAGTAACCAATTAAAAACTAAAAGAAGTAATTAATTACAAATTTAAATAAATCTCTCTAGTCCGGCGATTCTGAACTGCCGTGATCCCCACCACCCCCAACCAGTGTGCCGCGCGATTCTCTTATGTGCACCGAAAAAAATTGGCAGGGGATACATATACACTACAGTCCAAATGTTTGAGAGGTACCGCATGATTAGCATCGGATGAACTTGACAGAAGAGTGAGAGATAAACGAAAAAGAACTATAATTGATCGAAAAAAGAATGGATCAAAATTATATTGAAAAACTTTTGCAACGATTGCTAAAAAATTGTGCTGCAGTAATCATGGATAAAGGATCCCATTTTGACAAGAGCAAAATCTAATCATTTTTTTTTTTTTAGCATTATAAAAATTCTAATAAAAATTCATGTCTCAATATTTTCTAACCATGTATAATATTTTCTCTTATTTAAAGTACAAAACCACTATTTGGGGGAACAATTTGAAAAATTACCATGAGAGACCTCAAACTTTTGAACTCTAGTGTATATGGGTGTGTACATGTGGTAATATTAAAGTAATGTTAGTATTTGAATAAATAAATAAATATTAAACATCATTTTCTTCAAATAATTCGTTTTGTGATTCTTCAATTTTGTTATTTTAAATACTTTGTTTTAATACTCATTTTTTAAAAAAAAGTATTTTTATTTTTTAAATTTAACTTTTTAAATTTTTCCTTTGATTCAATATCGTATTTTCGGGACGATAACTCGCGACTTTTTTCCCGAAATATGTAGGGTGCGCGTTATATAACAGTGCGGGTTATATATGAATTGCGTCTTCGAATCGTTAGTAACAATGAAATATCAAAAAAAAAAAAAAAGAAAAACGACGTGCGGGTTATAGGACGGTGTGGATTATACAAGGATTTTGTACTGAATTTATAGGAGTGCGGGTTATATACAGGTACGGAATATAGTGCGGAAAAAACGGAAAAATGAATATTAACATTTTTCATATAATTGTATTCAACATTCTTTGTTTAATTAAAAAAAAATTTACAAAGTTATATTAAATTATGAATTAATCGCACATTCGGTCAAATATGGAAGAAATCGCGAAAATACACCAATCACAAAATAAACTGCACAAATAGCTGTACAGAAACATTGAAATCGTTGTGGTAAACCCTCTTACAGCATAATGGACTCTTCCTTCTCTTCATAAATACAAACTGCGAGAGTCGGACGGAAGCACAAAGTGTGAAGTCGAGTGGAGTAGTAGAAGCAATGCTAATCTACTTATCACTAACACTATTGTTTTGTATATATCTTCAATATACTTTTTCCAACTGACTTTTGTCTTCCGTGTCTTTGTTTCTACCCCCTAAACAGGCCATAACAGAAATAAAATAAGTTCATATTTGTATGTGTATTTTTTTTTAAAATTTATGGTTTTATTTCATAGCATTTAAATGCATACCCTTTACAATTTTGTGCCACGATATATTCATTTTCTCTTAGGTGTGCCGTTGTTGTAAAAGGTTGGGAAACAATAGTTTAAACTATATACCCAAACGAATCTCAAAAATAAATAAATAAATAAATATTTCTGTGTTTTCTCCCTTTTGTGATCATGTATAATTACATCAACATAAACATCACGTTCGTCCTATGAATTACTAAAGGATAAGAAACGTCAAACAAAATAATTTTCACTTTATCATTAATTTCCTAATAAAGACCAATGAAATATATTTAAAAAAAAATTTCAACAATTCAATAAGGATCAATCAAAAATTACAAAAATGAATAAATAAAATTTAAAGAACAATAAATACCTAATGACCAATAGAAGATTATGGGATGGATATATGAAAAATTGAAAAAGGTCCAATGAAAAATGAATCTATAAAGAACTGAAAAAAAAATGAAAGTTTATAGAAATAATCTAAGAAATGAAAAAGGATCAACGAAAGATTAGAGGATGAAACTATAAAGAACTGAAAAAAGTACCTATGAATTATTATAGGATCGATATATAAGGAATTGAAAAAGTACCAATGAAAGATTATAGGATGACCCTATAAAGAATTGACGAAGTGCCAATGAAAGATTATGCGATGGATCTATAAGAAATTGAAAAAAAGGACCAACGAAAGTTTATAGAATGAAACCTATGAATTATTATAGGATCGATATATAAGGTATTGAAAAAGGACCAATGAAAGGTTGTAGACTGAATCTCTAAAGAATTGAAAAAGGACCAATGAAAGATTATGGGATGGATCTATAAAGAATTGAAAAAAAGAACTAATAGAAGATTATAGAATAAACCTATAAAGAATTGAAAAATAACTAATGAAAGTTTATAGGATGAATTGCTAAAGAAATTGAAAAGAACCAATGAAAGATTATAGGGGGAAGCTAGTAAGAACTGAAAAAAGACCAATGAAAGATTATAGGATGAATCTATAAATAATTGAAAAAAGCCCGCATTTCATCAAATATTTGAAAAAAGTCCTTTGATTCATCTTTCCTTTAAAGGAAATATTTGTGTCTTTGTGTGTGTTTTCATGCTAATCCTATGAAAATTGTAATAGTTCCTCCAATTTGCTAGTTCATCCGACCGTTGTACCCTACGAATATCTAACAATTAACGAACTATCCCGTTTTGATCGCGTGGAAAGTGGGGAAAAGACACTGCTTGGTTTCAGTCAGAAAAAGAATGAAAGAAAAAAAGTAGGTAATAAAGAAGGGAATACACATGTAGGCAGAGCGAATCAGATAAAGCCGATGAGAACAGATATTACACTTTGATCTTAGCCGAAAGGCCGAGAAATGATTGTATTTTCTTGCCGCCCCACACTGGCAGGATTTAACATAAGGTCATTTTAACGTGTGCAGCCGGGTCAGTTAAAAAATAGCATGTCAGATCCGCTGACATCAGTATTATTACCGACCCCTCGCTTTAGTCCAGTGAGGGAGGTACTTCCCTGAACAACGGTTTCCCGAAACTGGATACCTCACAATAATATCCTCAGTTGCTTCTGTCCGCAGACATAGACACAACTGAAATGAATTGTACTCTTTAGGAATAGATCCATGGTATCTCGAGAGCGACGAATGCCATATGATATGATTATTATAGCATTTCTTCTTTATTTTCTTTGTTTCTAACGGCATTTGTTTCTATTTCTTAGAACTTTTCTTATTTTCTGAATGGCATTTTTCGTTATTCCTATGATTTCTCGTAGTTTTATGTAATATTTCATTTTATCTATTAATACATTACCCAGACACAAAATGACGAACATGAGACGTTGATGGTTTTTTTTTCTTCTTCTTCGTCAAAATTCAATCCGAATAAGTTAATTTCTTTAAGAAGGATACAGTGGAAAAGGTCTCGGAAGAAAACACTGAGGAAAAATCCGTAGCCGGAACCTCTAAGACAATCTAGCAAATCCTAAGCGGGTGTGAGGACTGGTAACTCAACAGGACCTCTTTGACTTCTCCATTAACACCTAAGATGAGCTACTTTTGCTTCACCCTCTATATTATATATATGAATGGTAGACCATCTCAGAAAAGGAAAACTCTGATTTTAAAGCCCCGTTGACATGCAGTCAAACCCAATCATGGGAACAGCTTCGGGAGTAAACCCAGGGGACAAATCCGTAGCCGGAGTCACTAAAACAGTCCCATGTTATTTCCTACACCGTTCTGGCAACTCCTGCGACGATGACGGTACTAAGCTGTATTGTACTCTACCTTTCCCTTGGGCAGCATCGGTGGCATGGAGAGGGGAGAAGTCCTGGGTGGACAACCACCGATCTCTCATAAAACCCAGCGTCGCTTCACCGCAACGTCAAACCACAGGAAGCAACAACATTGCTACATCGGGAGAGAGCGTCTTTACATGCATTCGTTACAATCGTGACTGTCACTCTCATGTGGCCCTGTACAGACATAACAGATGCTGCCCCGACATCAGTAGCTGATGCAATAACTCTTTGAGGGGTAGATCCATGATCTCTCAGGACGGACAGATGACATACACACACACACACACACACACACACACACACACACACACATATATATATATATATATATATATATATATATATATATATATATATATATATATATACAGTATTATTTCTATCACAATATACATTTTTACTTCAAACTTTATTTTTATTCTTTATTAAGTTTTCTCGAGTGTGCAGAGCGCTAGAAAAAATAAACAGTGTTTAATAAACTGGGCGTCTACTCGATTACGGGTGTCCAATAAAATAACATTTGAAGTATTAAAAATATGTCGGATTAGAAATAAAACCCTTTAATCTTTCATATATATATATATATATATATATAGAAAGAGAGAGAGAGAGAGAGAGAGAGAGTTGCAAATTAAAAAAATCATAATGTTTTATTTTATGAAAGTATTTATTTATTTATATATATATTTGATATTTCAGATTGGCCTCAATCTTTCATCAGAAATAACTGTTTGTTACAAATAAATTAAAATCACTGTTTGTTAGCAAGTAGCGTCCGTCGCGAGACGCGGACCTCACGTGATATGGAACGTCACTGTTCGGATATTATATATATATATATATATATATATATATATATATGAAGAAATATATATATATATATATATATATATATATATAAAATAAATATATATATATATATATATATATATATATATATATATATATATGAAGAAATATACTCTTAAGGTGTGGTATATTTATGGGATAAAGTGCTCAATATCAGAGATAGAGCGTATGTAAATATAAAAGTGAGCATTGAAGTCAACACTTAGAGGCGGCAGTCGGTTTCATACTAGACGCAATCGTTAGACCCCGATTGCGTCTAGCATGAAACTGACTGTCGGCTCTAAGTGTTGACTTTAATGTTCACTTTATATACATATATATATATATATATATATATATATATATATATATATATATATATATATATATATATATATATATATATATATATATATATATATATATATATATATATATATATACGGATGCCACATAAGCTGGTATAATATCGAGTTTAATAGTTGGATTTAACGGCCATTTTGGGAACAGATATAAATTGGCAATTATTCCTGGCTTTTAATCTTAATTTTTAAAACACTGGACATCGGTTTAAGCTGGAAAAAAGAAAAAAAAGATAAAGATCTTGCTAAAAATGGTGGCCAATTCATTACCGGAAGTGTTTTTTCTGACTCTTCCGCTTCTGCGTCCATAGAAGAGTACGAACATCCTTCATCGCTGCCTGTGTCGGGAATCAGTAGATTTCCATCCAAATTTGACATGAGACTTTTCTCTTGAACTGCAGTTTCTTCTGATGGCAGCTTGCTATCGGAATTAAAGGAAGTGATATCTTGTAAAGAATTCCCATCATTTCTCTTTGTCGAGTAAAGAGAAATTTCTGAAAGAGTATAAAGTTTTTTATCCATTCTGAAAAAAAAAGTATAGAAGCAAAAATCAATAAACTTTAATATTTAATTATTTATTAATAGTTTTTTCATGAAAGGGCACTTCTTTTCACTTTGTGCTTTTGTTAAAAATTATGAACGTACGTGAAAGGCCGTGGAAACAGAAGTACTTCTTACACAAAATATCATTTTCAAATAATAAATCAATAAAGGGAAGGTTTAATTCAGAATGTGGACAGTATAAAATGAGAAGGGGACAGATTAAATTAGTAAGGGAGACAGTTCAAAATAGGAAAATGGACAGTTTAAACTGTTATAGGGTGAGTTCAAAATGGAAAGATGCCATTTTAAATAGTTAAGATGACGTTTTAAAATTAGAAGGGTGCAGTTCAAATTGAGAAGGGGACAAATTAAATAGGTAAAGGGGGACAGTTTAAATCAGTAAGAGGAACAGTTTAAATTGTTATGGGAGGATTTTAAAATGGCGAGATATCAGATTATGTAGGTAAGAGGATAGTTTAAAATGAGAAGGGTGCAGTCTAAAATGGGAAGGGTACAAATTAAATTGGTAAGGGGGACAGTTTAATATAGAAAGAGGGACAGTTTAACATGAGAAGAGGTGTAATTCAAAACGAGAAGAGGACACATTAAATAGGTAGGGGACAGTTTGACTAGGAAGAGAGACAATTTAAATTCAATAAATAATAAATCGGTAAAGAGGAGGTTTAAATGAGAATGTGGACAGTGTAAAATTAGAAAGGGATAGATTAAATAGGGAAGGTGGACAGTTTAAAATAGGAATTGGGACAGTTTCAATTGTTAGGGGAAGTTCAAAATGGCAAGATGTGAGTTTAAATAGGTAAGAGGACAGCTTAAAATTAGAAAGGGGGCAGTTTGAAATGTGAAGGGGACAGATTAAATTGCTAAGGGGACAATTTAAAATAGTAGGAGGTGCAGTTTAAATTGTTATGGGGGTGTTTAAAATGGCAAGATGGCAAGTAAGAAGACAGTTTAACATGAGAAGAATGCAGTTCAACATCAGAAGAGGACAGGTTAAATTGGTAAATTATTAGTTTCAAATGGCTAAATTTCAAATCAAATATTTAAGAGAACAATTCAAAATAAGACGACGGATTAAATTGGTAAGGGAGTAGTTTAGTTAGATCCAGCGACAGGACTCAAAGAGTGCGAATTCAATACCTGGTTAAGGCGGTGGAGAACTTGGAGAGGGGAATTAACAGGAGATAATTGATAACTGACATCCATTAGATATGGCACGTCGAAATAGAACAGTCTACCCCAGTGAGCGAAATAAAGGGTTCAGTTCGACATTCCAACCACCTGAGGAAGGACGGAGTGTACAACGGCAGAAACGTTGTAATAAATATGGCGACAAAGATGAGGACAATAGTCCGAATAATGTAAATAGTGTACATAATACCTCATCACAGAAATATAGACAGATACAGAAATATTGACATTTTAAAGTGTTAAAATTGTAAGATGTCAGTTTAAATAGGTTAAAGGGCAGCCAAAAATGAGAAAAGGTTCAGTTTAAAATGAGAACGGGGAAGATTAAATTGGCAAGGTGGGCAATTTAAAATAGAAGAAGGGATAGTCTAAATTGTTATTAGGTGAGCTTAAAACGGAATGTCAGTTGAAATATGTAAACGGACAGTTTAAAATGAGAACGGTGCATTTCAAATTAGCAGGGGACAGATTAAATTAGTAAGGGGGTTAGTTTACAAATGGAAACAGGACAGGTTAAATTGTACTGACGGGGTGTTGCGGGCCGGTGTATGTGTTTCCCAACTTGTTGCGGGAGTTATTAACGTCGGTTTTTGAAATTGGGAATAGCATGCTAAAATGCACACTAAAAATATCGGACTCGGGATGTGATTCCGCGTAAAGAAAAGCAGGAAACGACAAAAACCTATATATATATATATGTACAAACAAATGATAATGCATTACCAATTAAGGTATACAAGTGACAAAGGCAAAGATGTGTGTATCAAATTAATGTGAAGACCGTTCGGATTCAAAGTATATGAAGTTAGTGAATATGTGTATGTACGTGTGTATGTGTGTGCGTGAGTGTGTGTGTGTGTTATTCATGCGTTTTGTTACAAATTCATGACGGTCGTCTTCGAGTATAGAATCCAGAGGTTAGCAGTGAATCTTTCAGAGACAGTAGGAAAGCGTAGTGCAGGTTCGCAGTGGATATCGCAGCAAAGTAGCAGAGCGTAGTTCTTCCGTCTGTCATGTTCGCCTGAGAAGTTGGCTCTGGTCATTCCGGTAGGGTAAACAAAGATGGCCGCCTTTATACACGACGGATACAATGTTCTGCGGCTTCTGATTGATCAACCTTCTATTGGTAGACTATAAAGGGAATTAAGTCATTTTGACTAACTCACTAGTTATACATATATACACAAAAAACTGTAACACGTTTCCCAAAGTGAACGCGTTCACCGCAAATAAGTTACATGTTGACGAATAAACGGATAATGTAAAAAGAGAGTGAGAAAAAATATCGACGAGTATTTATAGTCCGGAAAGCGTCCCCTAGTAGCAGTTTCGAACAGTTAGGAAGAGGTAACACGACAGGTGTTTAAATGTTAAGTGGTGCAGTTTAAATTGGTAAGAGGGACATTTTAATACGAGAATGAGGGCAGATTAAATTGTCAAGAGTGTTTAAATTGAGCAGGGTGTATAGAGGGGTGTTTTAATGTGTAGGGAACAATTGAAATCAATAAGAGATGCAGTTTACATTGGAGAGGGAAATGTTTAAATAAGAATGTGGACAGTGAAAAATGAGATGGGTTCAGATTATAGGAGAAAGGGGAAGTTTAAAATATTGAGGGAACAGTTTGAATACCTAAATGGGTAATTTAAATTCGTAAAGGATTCGATTTCAGATGAGAAGAAAGATAATTTAAAACGATCAAGGAGAATGTTTAAATTGATGAGGGAGCAATTTTAAACTGGGAATGGGGACAGTTTAAAATGTGAAAAAGGAAGAGTTCAAATCGCTAAGTTTAAAATAAGACGTGGGTTTGTTTGAAATGAGAATGGAGACAATTTAAAATGAGAAAGGTGTCAGTTAAAAGTGAAATTAAAAGTAAAATGTAAAGTGAAATTTAAAGTGCATAGTTTCTCTGTTTTCAGAGTCCTTTCAGGTACTCCCTATATACATGTTATATTCGCTATTTGCAGATTTTACTGTAGTTTGTTATATTAAAATTATGTAATTTCAGGAATAACTAAAAAAACAAATATACATAGGAGTAAATGAAGGAATCTGGAAACAGAGAAATTACAAGCACAAAACACCCTTTACAAATAATGAATAAGCGAACAGCACAACCCTTTTCTGGCCATGTAAAGGAAATTAAAAACAAAATTACACCAAAAATATCATGGAAAATAAAGAAAAGAGTATCACCCTAAAACAATAAATCCCAAAACAGAAAACTATTCGATGGTTACTTTTCGAGCGAGTATTATCGAGCAAGAACTATTAAGTGCGAGTACTATTCGAAGGCGTCTGGCACTAGTTTTGTCCAACGGTGTTACTATAGTTGTATCTGCAATTAAAAAGTCTCTACTACAACGAGGATTACGAAAGTGACAACGAGTATTCGTTGTCCATTACATCTCCCACGCATCCAAACTTACGGCATCTGTGTTATGGTCCAGGTCCTTGTACCACGGTAATAGCCCAAGGTAGAACCAATAAAGAAGAACTCGAACCCGGATATGGAATAACACAGATATATTACAAACAGGAATACATACAGAGAAGTAGAAAGTGTTAGTACGAACAATCAGGTTTAGTAGTAATTGTCTGAACGCGACTGTTTTCGGACTCGAGTGACTGACTCGCTCGCTCTGACTCGACTGACTGACTCGCTCGCTCTGACTCGACTGACCGACTCGCTCGCTCTGACTCGACTGACTGACTCCTGACGGACTTCACTCCAGACTTCAGACTGAACAGTATTTAGTCACCCACCAACGAGGGCATCATGTGGCACAAGGCCGGTTTAACGTGGGATCTCCAAGCCCGTGGGCTCGGCCAAAAACATGCCCTTTGAACCCGTATAAAACGGGTTCAGGGTCGGTTTACCTCCCCGAAAGAGACTCCGTCCTTCGGCGTAGCCTCGTTCGGGTTCCTCCCCGCCCGAAGGCAGAGAGTTCAACCGATCAGCCGGTCGCCTGACTTCAGGCTGAACTCCCTGCTTCCTTTTCAGGCGCAGTATTTATTACGTATGGAATAGTTCATTATGTTATTATGGGTAAGGTCCCATAACAATCTTCTATTTCAAAGTGGTAGCCCGGCTCGATATAGACCAGGCTCGATGTTGCTTAACTTCGGTCATCGTACAATTGTTTTGTTTTTCAACGTGATGTTGACGTAAGCTTTGCCCATTAGTTTTCCCGAAACGAACGAATTAATTCGGACAGTATTTTTTTTTTGCCCAAGAGCAACTAGAGGGTTACTGAGTGAGGTTCTTGAATGGACATAGGAAAAAGAAGCCTTATCTCGGTAGTCAGTAAAAGTAGCGGTTTTCAGGAAGAGCCTGTTTCAGTAGGGATTTTCTTTTGATCCACGGACTGAAAAGGATGATTGAGGATGAGTGAAACCTGTGTACGAGCGTGAATGATATTAGCTGTAAAGGTCTGAACTGGTGGAATATTACCCATGGAAATAAAGACGGAGAAGCGATAGGATTGCGATATTTTGACTTGCAGCGTGCCTCGTTTTATTGACTGGTTGATTTGTTTGTCTAACGGCATAACAACTTATCAGTTTTTGGCTAATAAGCGTTCACTTATTAGAGCTCCGTTTACCAGGATATGACGATAAACTACATCTGGCAGCAAGGCCTCTGATCGGAAGAGTGGAGCTTTTGAGGAGCGTGGAATCAACTCTTAATTGCTGTTGTTCCAAGGTCCACTCTGACCCGGGGTAGTAGTACGTGTCAGTGTCCCAACTATGGGGCGGCGAAAATTAAATTCAAAGTCTTGAATTTCAGTTCATATTTTATTTTTAAAAAACGCCCAATATTTAACCTGATGCGCCCCCCCAATCGCTGTTGTAATAAAATGCGAGTGTGACGCCATAACTTTGGTTATGATCCAAGTTGGGATTCCCAAACGCCCCAACTTGTTTTTTGGACCCCCAACTTTTTTTTCATCTCGACTGTGTCAGCCTTTATTTTTAAAATTAAAGTATATTTAATCACATCTTCCTAATAGCTGCTGTGATCTGTAAATTAAAAGTTCTGACAATGTGTATTTGAGCATAATTTGCCTTTAATTTTCATTCAAAATGTCTCGTATTATACACAAGGAAATACTACAGTGACATTAAACGATTCACTGTAGATGGCAGGAATTTCTGTCATTGCAGTTCCAGGAATCAACTTGTGAATGATGGAAAATCTCTGCCACCGTTAATGACTTTGCATTTTATTTACACCAGCGCTTCTTAAACTGTGGCCGTAACTTAATGCGGAAATTTAATTTTCATCGGAGCTTTGTAGCAATAAAAATAAGTTATTCTGCTTTCACAGTTGAATACATGGTAGATGATACTCAGCTTTTGTGCATATACATGTTTGTGTGGACCTGATTAAAAGGGGCGTTGATATGCTTGTTTTATGTTGTTTTGTAGAAGCGAAATCTTGGAATACAGTTTAATTTCTTTAGGACAGTGTTTCTTAAACATTTTTCATTCATGACCCAATTTTCTGGAGGAGATTTTTCACGACCCCAGCTATTAAGCAACTACACTGGAAATATATCCATTGTCAGGATTTATTGCATATAAAATACAATTGAGGCACAAGGCCTAAAAGTGGGGAATGGCTTAAAGCTGATCTTCACTTTCTATCTCATACCTAGCTAATCAGATTCACGGCCCATCCACTCGTTACAATTTGCACATACACCGCAAGAACTCATCCATCATCAGTGAAACCTGCATATACCATAGTACCACATGTTAGACATTTTCATGACGGTCGTCTTCGAGTATAGAATCCAGAGGTTGGCAGTAGGAAAGCGTAGTTTAGGTTCGCAGTGGATATCACAGCAGAGTGTAGTTCTTCCTTCTGTCGTGTTCGCCTGACAAGTTGGCTCTGGTCCTTCCGGTAGGTTAAACAAAGATGGCCGCCTTTATACACGACGGATACAATGTTCTGCGGCTTCTGATTGGTTAATCTTCTATTGGTAGACTATAAAGGGAAATAAGTCATTTTGACTCGCTCACTAGTCATATACAATATATACACAAAAAACAGTAACACCACATACACTCAGGGAACTTACAAAACGCACCCCGTGACATTAAAATTTAATTGGCATTAAAATTTAATTGGCATTAAAATTCTATATATCCGAATCTGTACATGATACGTAATGAGGGGAGGGAAGAGTATGAACAAAAATATCAAAGTAAATGTACAAAATAAAGTTAACTGATGTTAGTTGGACCCGTCAAATCCTCTTTAAGCAAAATCAAGTGGCTCTCTCGCTAAGGGAGAGGGAAAGATAAAATAAATACGGCCATTGGAAAAAAAGAAAGCTGACCCAGTTGAGATGAAAAAAGGCCTTGCTGACGGATGTAGTTTATCGTCATAACAAGGAATCGCGTGCCTGGTAAGCGGAGCTCTAATAATTGAACGCTTATTAACCAAAAAAAATCGAACACAACTCCCCGAATTTATTTTAAACGCCGTTAGCCTGTACCTAACCTGCACATCGACTTCAGACACAAGATAAATTAAAAATGTCTGGATCCAGTGAGCGCAATTTTTTTAGCTGTTGTTCAATCCCATTTTTTCTTTTTATGTGCGATGACTTTTCAGGAAGTAGGCGATCATGGCTCTCAACCTCCCTCTATCCCTTGCAGCTCTCAACAAGTTCCTCTCCTCTGCTTCCTCCCCTAGACCACGATATGTCATCCACTTACTTAAGCCCGCTAGGTATGTCACGCAAAGTTTTCCCCTGTCTCTTTTTCCCTCGATTCGACTCGTGAGTATCAGATTCTCCATGCCCTCCTTCCTCATTATGTACCCCAGAAACTTCAGCTGTCTCTTCCTGATATTAAGTATAAGCCTCCTCCTTGTTTACAACCTCGCTAAGACCTCATCGTTGCTCACACGCTGGATATCCTTAGCGTCTTTCTGTAGAAGCACATCTCTGTCGCCTCGAGTCTCTTCTTCATCTTTAAGAAAACCGTCCAACATTCGCTGCTGTAAAGAAGAACAGATGCCACGTAACAGTTCAGTATCCTTTTTTCTTTTTTTTTCTTTTTTTGTTACCAAAGAAATCCTCCTGTCTCGCAATAGTCTGCTCAGCTTTTGGGATTCTTTCTTGGCCATCCCAATATGTCTACAGATCACAGTGTTGCACTTACGGTCAAATTTTTTAATAGAAATATTTTTATCTGAGCACCCTTCTGTCGTATCATATCTCTATCGTCTCGAGTCTCTTCTTCATCTTTGAGGAAATCGTCCAACATTCACTGCCGTAAAGAAGGACAGATGCCACGTAACAGTTCTGTATTCTTTTCATAGTTACCAAAGAAATCCTCCTTTCTCGAAGTATTCTGACCAGCTTTTGGAATGTGTCCTTGGACATCCATATACACCAACGGATCTTAGTGTCGCACTTACCGTCCTCTGTCAAGACGCTTCCCAGGTATTTAAACTTCCACGTCTACTTGATTCTAGTGTTCCCGACCTGCAAATCGCATTTCGGGCTCATCCTCTTACTGACGACCATACACTCCGTCTTCTTGTAGTTTATACTTAGTCCCTTCTTCTCACTCTCTGTTGTCTTCTGTTAGAGATTTTGTAATTTAATTTCCGTGTCTGCTATCAGTACTGTGTCATCTGAGTATCTTATGTTGTTAAGGTTGTTGCCGCCAAGGCTAAATCCAGGTAGAGTTTCCAATTCTCTCAGAATTACCTCACTGTATAGGCTGAACAGGTAGGGTGTGAAGATGCTTCCTTGCCTTACACCCCTTTCTACTTTTGTATATTCACTGAACTCGTTCCCTAGGCGTATGCATGCTCTTTACTGCCAGTATAAGTTCTTGATTATTCTGATACAAAACCCAAAATAGATAGTAACTAAATGGAAGAGTAAAAGGTGCAAAGGATATGTAGGATGGATAACGGGTAATCAGACATTTAAAGGGGTTAAGTCTGTAGTGACCGAGAAAGCATCCTCTCGGGAGTTCGTTTCATAATGAAGAAGACATCGCCTAGTCTGGTTAAGCGTCTATGGAGATTTATTTATTTATTTTTTTATTTTATTTTTTATTTTTTTCTGAAAGGGTTTTGTGTATATAAAACCTGTCGTAAATCGCTAACATTTGTTTTTTGACGACTTCGTAAAGGGTTATCTTTTTTCGTAGGGCATTTAAACTATTTATTAGGACTATGGATTTTAATAATTATTTTATTGTTTGTTTTTATGCTAATTATTCGATGCAAAAATTTGATGATGTTGGCAAAAAACCGTTAACTCATGTCTATTGTTTAATAGATTTTTATTATTTAGAAACATAATAATGTGTAGTTTTTCATGTAGGCATCTTCATTCAGACACGATTCATTGAATAATATAAACATATTGTGTCTCTTTTTATACTAATCTTTTCGTCTAATCAGCTTTTTGATGTTACTACGAAATTCATCACGGAAGGCGCCGAATTTTTTTTTTTTTGAACCTAAGTACTTTCGACATTTTCTATAATCATCTTCAGATGTAAATTACAAAAAACAATATATTGTAACTGAAATATTGAACACTGACGCCAACACCAAGGGGCGACTGTCTGTTTCATGCTTAAAAGCAATAGTCCATATGTAAAAAGAAACGTGCTTTCTATCTCATTCTATTTAAGAAACTTTACATTCATCATATTAATTTTAGTTTGTGGGAGCATGATAATGGGATGGGTATAGATATACTCTTTAGGGAGTAGTCGAGGTTAAACCTTTCCAGGTTCATGATCGGTTATAAATGAAGAGAGAGTGTTCTTCTGTTTACCAGGAGGTAAATACGATAAAAATATAGTTTTACGGTATGATATATTTATGAGTTAAAATGCTCGATATCAAAGGATAGTGCGTATATATATATATATATATATATATATATATATATATATATATATATATATATATATTCATTTTAAATTCTGCATTTTAGTGTTTATGCATTGTAATGACATAACTGCCGCGGCGACATCAAAGTGAAATTCTTTACTCGACATCTGCTAAACCCGTTTATCACTTGTAAAAATAAAATTGAAAATCCCATTAACCAAATTGAATATTGTATTTCACTTAAGCTTTTGATTTTATGATAAGGTCTTCAAGCATCTCAAATCTGTTATGTAATTAACATATCATAACTCCCGCACACACACACACACACACACACACACAGATACACACACACACACACACACACACACACTTATCACAAAAATGCCTCACGCGCGAACGTACACTCCCACACATGTGTACAGGGTGTATCAAAATACTTCTGCAAAATTTGGGGGGCAAGTTCTTCACACTAAAACAAGGAGAAATATCCATGTAAACACACGTTCGCAAATTTTTCGCGTTTGAATTATTAAGTTTAGAGTTTACGGCAGACGCTATTGAATGCATAATCCCAAAGTACTTTAAGATTTTGGGTGAGCTTTCTTGACACCCAAACAAGATAAATAATTCATAAAAAACAAATATAGAGGTTAATGATTTAAATGGCGAGAATACATCATCGCAAACAATATAAATAAGATGCACCAACCCCGAACCTGTATATGAATGATATGATCCCTGTTTATAAATTCCAGTTGCATAAGGTTGATGTAAATTTAAATCATAAACCTCTATATTTGTTTTTTGTATGAATGATTCATGAATTTATAATATATATATATATATTCTGTTTTGTGTCCCTTAGAGTAGTTTCCAAATTATGGCCGTTATGCCCTATAGAAGAATTGTCATTTAACTGATACCACTTTTTTTAGTATATGAAATGTTCCTAGTATGGCGATCCTGTGGGAAACTTGTATGTTGTTGTTACTTGGGACGCTGTTAGTAAAATTGTTCATTCCTTTTCTCATGAGGCCCAGTGCTCCGATTACTATTGGTACAGTCTTAATCTTCATTCTCCACATGCTGTTAATCTCGGTTTCCATGTCTTTGCATTTGGATAATTTTTCGATAATTTTCATGGAGGTGTTTCTCTCAGATGATACTGCTATGTCAATAAGCATACACTTCCTGAATTTCTTGTCTTTTATGATAATATCAGTTCTGTTGGCTTTTATTTCCCTGTCAGTTTGAATTAGTATGTCCCAGAGGATAGTTACATCGTTATTTTGGGTAACTGTGTCTGGTTGGTGGTCATATCATGTCTCAATGGTTTCGATTTTGTGCTTCTTGCATATCTTCCAGTGCACGTATGTGGCTACCTTATGTTTGTGGGTATATTCATTTTTTTGCTAGTTCCGGACATCCTGAGATAATATGGTCGACAGTTTCATCATGTATTATTATTTCTTCAAATATTATTTTTATGGACGTCCATGTTTGATTAGACATTTATTTTAAAAAGTCCCCATTTTTTTTTCTCGTGACACATGTAAAACTTAATAAAGAAAGTGTGCCATCTGCCAGGGTTTGAACCAGCTTTAAAAATTCGTTTACAGTAATTCTTACTTCCACTGTTAATATCAACTATGAACACGGCCACAATGTGCTGATCGTGTTTGGAAAATAAAACATTGAATTATAAAAAAAAAATAAAGTCCATTAATTCTTTGGGATTTATATTTTATTACTTAAATGTTATTTTAGGGGATACTCATATTTAAATAGACCCTCTGATTATTTATTAAGCTGTATATTTATCTATTTTCGTCTAACAGCCAGAATATTCTAGAAATCTTATGAAAGAAAAATATGCGCCCTCGGTAGGATTCGAACCTGCATCCACTTTAAACATATTGTTTAATAAATAAACAGAACCTCTACTCAAATATGAGTATCCGCTATAAATAACGTCTAAGTAATAAAGTTTGTCGAATTAATCAGTAATGTATATGTAGATTTTACATATGTGTATTTAAAATTGCATCAATTAGGACACATTGAAACTTACCACACACTGCCTGCAACATAGCTGTGGAAAACACGATCATAACAGACATGTACAAAAAGGCTAAAAAATAATGGAAGCATTAATTATAAAATAACGAAATGTCTATACTCAATAATATCAATTATGAACACGGCCACATCATGCTGACCTTCTTTGGAACAGTAAAAAATACATTCGTATCAGTCAGTCTCCATATTCAGATAAAAAAAATCTTTTGTACTGCTTACTAGAATAGTCGAAAACGCCCGTGTCTATAGAACATTTGGATAGTTTTTATACATTTTATGTCCATATAAGAAAATACTTGTACGAATTCAAGAAAAAAAAAAAAACTGAATAAAAAGATTAATCGCAATACCTTATGCATTGTTCCTAATCCAGTTCCAGTGCTATATTTTTTACTAAAAGAATATTTTTCGAATTTAATTTTACCATTCATCAAAATTGTATTATCACTTTTAGATATTCCAAGTATTTTCAACATATCAGTGGAATGGGTTTAGGTCAAACTTTGATCAAATAAATCAAATAAACCTTACTTAAAAGGATTTTTTCTCTTGGAGTCCAAGAAGGGAAAAAAAAAGAATTTAAAAAAAAAATGAAACGATCTGCTGATTTTTCTTAAACGGAAACCAAACGTCGCTAATTCTTCTTTGGAATCAACAGACGTTGGTTAACACGTCACAATGGCGTCATCATCAGAACGACAAGATTCTTCATTTTTTTTCATTTTTTTCTGCTTATAATTTAAGTCCCCGTGATGCAACGGGTCGGGGTTCCTGTGAGCCCTCCCCTGGTTAAGTAAGACAATATTATGTTTTCCTAGTTAATGTTAATAAGTGTGGTCCTAGCCTTCCCTAGTTTGTTTTTCACTTTTATGACTGGGTCAGCCTTTGATTTTTTTTCCCTTTCCGTCATTTATTTGTAACCTTCCTATTCTATAATTGAGTGTGCTTCTTGGTTTCGTCTATCGACAGAATACAGCGGCCACTCTTATTATTTTGAGGGGGGAAAGGTCCTACTAACATTGTTTTGTTTTAGTTTTATTTTTGTGTTTCATTTTTAGTTTGTTTTCTCGTTTCATCCTCCCACCCCATCATTTAATAAATCATGAAATTTTCATATGAACGAACTTTATGGACAATGATATAAAATTTTTACATCATGGGATGTTCTGTAGGTCCTGTGAGAATATGCGGTATTATGATATATGCAGGATTGAGTGATGATCAATGAGACCTTGTGGTGAATGGGCAAATTGTAATGAATGAATAGGTCGTGATTCTGATTAACTAGGACTAGGATAGCTAATGAAGACCAGCCTCTCTCTCCATCTCCCCCTCGGCCTTGTGCCACAATTTTGTATCTCTTCAGCAAATAGTAGGTGTAATTTGAGAGCCTGATTCACATGAATTAGCCCAATCTCGATTTCCATTTTTAGCTATCTTTATCTACGGCAGGGCGGATTCCGGAAGGACGGCAAACCTAGTCTACTTTAGTTCTCCTAATTAATGTGAACGGATACCGTTCCCAGCTCGGTCGCAGCTTTCTCTTTGGTTATGGTCCTTGCAACCATTCCCAGTCTCCCCAATTTTTTACCTTCGCTTTTTATCGTGACTGAACCAGACATATATATTTCTCCAATGAATTTTAATTTGCCCCTCTCTCCCGCCACTAGTGTGCGAGCTTCTTGATTCTTCATATCGGCAGGATAGAGCAGTTGCACTTATTTTGGGGGAGTTGAACGGGCCAGGCTAACACGGTTTTTTTTTAAAGGAGGTATCTTCTCCCAATTTCATTCCATGACAAAATTTATATATATATATATATATATATATATATATATATATATATAATTTTATCATATATATATATATGTGTGTGTGTGTGAAAATATATAGAAAATAGGAAGGAACTGGTTAGGTAAATAATCCAAAGTCCCTTAATATTTTAGTTATTATTTTTTAAAAATAGGGCTCGATACAAAATAATTATTTATTTAAAAATATGATTCCAAAACGCGACATAAGAAGTCTCATGTTCCATCTTCAAGCGAAATTCCAATAAAAATTTCAATAAAAATTCCAATAAAAATTCCGCTTGAAGATGGAACAGAGCTTACTTTAACTCAATTTAATTAAAATAATTATATTGAAGTTTTCGGCTCTTGTTTTGAAACATGAGTCTTCTTATGTCGCGTTTTGGAATCATATTTTTAAATAAATAATTATATATATATATATATATATATATATATATATATATATATATATATATATATATATATGTATATATATATGCACCTTTGTGCAAATTAATTAAAACAACCTCTTTAGTTTCCTTTCTCTTTTTTTTTCTCAGAGTTAGGGTGAGTTTTAAAACCATTGCAGTAATAGGTTGTAATAGATTTCTATTTTTTCATAGGTCATTTGCAGTGGTGTGCACTAATATTTTATTCTATTTTCTGGGTGTATGATGACATTTGTTTGGCCTTGAAAAATACTGCGTCGTCCGTGATTACATCAGATTTTAATCACGCCCAGACACTATTGTCTCGACTGTCGATTAGTAGCCCTACGGCCATTGTCTGCAATGGACGTTACTCCAATGAAGCGTACAAAAATGGCAAAAAAACTACACGAACACACTGGCAAGCCTTACCAGTGAGCAAATCAAAGTACTGTGGATTGGCCTGGAAATTCCCTGATTTAAATCGAATCGAGAAATCGTGGAACGGACATACGAAGTACTAACACGTGCAATGGGTCATGTTTCATTGGTGTGTGGGTATGTGTATCCAGAAAAGCAAAGAATTACACAATTATTAAATTATATAATCTGGGAGCCAACAAGGAAAGTGTCACCAGAGAAGCGTCTCGTGTTGAAAACAAGGTATTTAACCACAATTCCTTTGTTAGTCGTTTTTTCTTGAAACTGCTATATATATATATATATATATATATATATATATATATATATTACAAATTTTAAGAATCGAATGAAAAAGAATAGGTTCTTGTGATGAATGGCTCACGAGTCGGATTAGCTAGGTGAAGAATAGATAGTGTTGACTAGCCTTTTCATATGTTCCCTTTCGACCTGGTGCCACATTGATAAAATGTTAAAAATAAAAATTTAATGCTAAAAATAAACACACTTCAGCTTACCTTATGTCTAGTCCCTCTACAAAAACTAGTGATAACATGTAATCCAGTACATGATGATCTGGTCATCGGTAATTAAGCCGGGATCTCCCAGACAGGCCTTTCGTCTGGGGAAGATGGCTAGACACCCGACAAGATAAACAAACATGTGCTGTCAAAAAGCGGATGGAACTTGTAGTACTACCGACTATCTGTAGAACAATGAAGTAAACTGCGTTCTGTATACAGCCATTACATATTACCCCGACCTTGCAATAATTTCAAACGTATTTATGAGGATTGGGACATACCCATTAGTGTTCATAGGTACGGTATCTAATACAGGTGTAGGGCTTCGTAGCAACCCTACGACAACACATAGTCTGGGGTTGATGAGGAGCTTCTTCATCACTGCCTCATTCTCTTCCTTTTAAACCTTCAACTTCATTTTCAACCACCTCCTCGTCCTCCTCCTCCTTCTTTTTTTCTTTCTTTCTTTCTTTCTTTCTTACTTTATTTCTTTCTTCCTTTTTTCTTTCTTCCTTTCTTCCTTTCTTTCTTTCTTTTTTCTTTCTTTCTTACTTTCTTTTTTTCTTTCTTTCTTTCTTTCTTCCTTTCTTTCTTCCTTTTTTCTTTCTTTCTTTCTTACTTTATTTCTTTCTTCCTTTTTTCTTTCTTCCTTTCTTCCTTTCTTTCTTTCTTTTTTCTTTCTTTCTTACTTTCTTTTTTTCTTTCTTTCTTTCTTTCTTCCTTTCTTTCTTCCTTTTTTCTTTCTTTCTTTCTTTCTTTCTTTCTTTCTTTCTTTCTTTCTTTCTTTCTTTGTATTGTACTTTTTCTCTTACAGCTTCTCTTTTTTAATTTACTTCTCTATCTTTCTCATATCCTTAAAAATTCAACTACTCCTCTTCTTCCTCTTCCTACTGCTCTTCACGCACACCCACTATCTGTCTGTCTCTCTTTCTTTCTGACTCTCTCTCTCTCTCGCTTTCTATCTCTCTCTTTCCGTCTTATCCTAGCGCATTCGGCTTTCTTTAAATCGAACCATCACGCAAAAACGCGCACTTATTTAGGCCGCTACAAATTTTTGAGTTATCAA
Source organism: Acanthosepion pharaonis (assembly GCA_903632075.3). Taxonomy (NCBI): domain Eukaryota; kingdom Metazoa; phylum Mollusca; class Cephalopoda; order Sepiida; family Sepiidae; genus Acanthosepion; species Acanthosepion pharaonis. Next base: position 324,448 of record CAHIKZ030005470.1, on the reverse strand, counting down.
GTACGTTACTTGCATGTAAGAACGGATCTCTCTCTCTCTCTCCCTCTCCCTCTCTCTCTCTCTCAATCCCTCTTTTTCTCTCTCTCTCAATCTCCTTCTTTCTTTCACTCTCTTTCTTTCTCTCTCGCCCTCCTTTTCTTTCCCTCTCTCTCTCTTTCTGTCTCTCTCTTTCTCTCTCTCTGCTATACCCTTTCAGGACGTGGGCGATTATTATTCTCTACAACATTGGAATTTAGTTCCTTTAAGTAATTCTTGCCAGGTTCCCTCTTCTCATTCTTTTTGCTTATTCAGGCGAGCACTTAATGTGCCCCGTGATCGTTCAATTCGCCATACCTTCAGTATATTGATCAGTAGCAGAAAAACCGATTCATGCCGGCATTTTGCAAAGATTACAAAATATTACAATGGTTGTTATGAAAAGACATATTGATATTAATTACTTTCATAAAGGTGGGAAAATCTCATATAAAGTTAGATAGATAGATAGATAGATAGATAGATAGATAGATAGATAGATAGATAGATAGATAGATAGATAGATAACAAGAAAAAGTCAGAGATAGGAGCAGACTTAGATATGAACTGGTTGAGATAGATAGATAGATAGATAGATAGATAGATAGATAGATAGATAGATAGATAAGGAGCTGACCTAGATAGATACATAAATAGATTAATAGATAGATATAGAGATAGAGAGATAGTGAGAGGAGCACACTAAGATAGATATAAATATAGAGAGAGGGAGAGAAAAAGGAAGTGAGAGATAGGAGCAGACTTAGATAGATAGATAGATAGATAGATAGATAGATAGATAGATAGATATGAAAAATGAGATAGATAGATAGATAGATATGAACAGAATAAAACAGATAGATAGATAGATAGATAGATAGATAGATAGATAGATAGATAGATAGATAACAAGAAAAAGAGAGAGATAGGAGCAGACTTAGATATGAACTGGTTGACATAGATAGATAGATAGATAGATAGATAGATAGATAAGGAGCTGACCTAGATAGATATATAAATAGATTGATAGATAGATATAGAGATAGAGAGATAGTGAGAGGAGCACACTAAGATAGATAGATATAGAGAGAAAAAGGAAGTAAGAGATAGTAGCAGACTTAGATAGATAGATAGATAGATAGATAGATAGATAGATAGATAGATAGATAGATATGAAAAAATGAGATAGATAGATAAATAGATAGATAGATAGATAGACATGAACAGAATTAGAGAGATATGAACAGAATAACATAGATAGATAGATAGATAGATAGATAGATAGATAGATAGATAGATAGATAGATATGAACAGAATTAGATAGATATGAACCGGCTGAGATAGATAGATAGATAGATAGATAGATAGATAGATAGATAGATAGATAGAAAGAAAGAAAGAAAGGAGGGAAAAGTAAGAGAGTGGAGCATACTTTTCTCATTTAATTTTTGTAAAGCTTTTCAATTGCATGTCATATGGTTAAAACCTTGAATCAAATATGCAATGTTTTATCTAATATATCCTTGTGTGTAGCACAGCGTTTATTTTTACAGACCCCCAAATTGCGCTTCAAATGCTTACATCCCAGTTTCATTTTAAGCAATGATACTTTCTCTCCTCAAATCATCTAATATTATTTTCTATATGCATCAAAGCACAAACAAATTCCATGTTTTTGCAATGAATTTACCAGAAAAGGGAGCAGTGAGCTTTCAAGAATTTTCAGAAACAGTCCCTTCCATTTCTTTTATCTTGAATTTAACGATGGTCATAAAAAAAAAGAAAAGCACCTTTCCCAAATATGGTAACTGTCATTGTCCGTATTTATATATTATTTTCTTCTTCTAATTGTCCGTATTTATATATTATTTTCTTTTTCTAATTGTCCGTATTTATATATTATTTTCTTCTTTCCCTCCTCCTTAGTGAGAGAGCCTCTTGATTTTGTTCAAGGACACAGTACAGCAGCCTCTCGTTTTTTAGGGTTGGACGGGTCCTACTAATATCAGTTATCTTTATTTGGTTTGTTTTGATATTTAATTTGTTCTGCGGTTTAACCCCTCCCCTCTCATTGTAAATCATCCATAGATTTTTATCTATGAATTTTTAATAATCATCAAAATTTTTATGTCATGGGGTACGTTTTTTAGGTTCCCTGAGAGTATGCGGTATTATGGTGTATGGAGGATTGATTGGTCGAAGTAGTCCACCACTAGCAGTGGTTTACCTACTTCAGGCCGCTGGCGAGTATTGTATTTTGTTGATGTTATAAAGATTACCATTTCATTTCCAAACTCTGTTTTGGTTATTCCTCATTCAGTAACCCTCTCGAGGTTACAACAACCTGAGCAGTTCCCTTCACATATCTGGTTTGGAAGCCTGGAGAGGTATTCCTTCCGGTTGGGTCTTGAGCAAGTGGATTTGGCGGTTCGCAACTCTCTCCAGATCAGACTAGAGTTGATGACCTCCAGCTTGAAGACTTTCTCACCGACTCGCGGCCATTTCTTCTCTCTGGGGAAAACCATCCCCTCTTTACCGTTGGATTACATTATCTTCCTCTTGGTCACAATGTATTCTGATGTGCCGTTACAAACCTCCAGCCTATAGGCGAAAATTGCCGCATTTATGGTGTTCCGGATGTAACGTAATCAAAGTCAACTCTCTGAACATGGCTTCGTTTCTGACCTTTTAACTCCATTCTGCTGAAGGAGACAGATTGATCTGGCCACCCCCCCCCATATCCCGTCAGTATTACGTCCCAGCCCACTCGATCTATCCTTCTTCGACTTTTCATGTTTTCAAAATTCATGTGTATACATCTGTATAATAAATGAATATGTCAATGTGTCACACTTTTCCAACTTTACTCCTAGAGGCCGTAGCACAACATATCATAGCATTTTAAAGTCAGGTCGACTCCCTGAACAAATTAGAAACATTCGGGGCCCACTCTGCTGAAATTCTGGATTCCCAAGTTTTCATTACTGCAATTGTTTTCGGCTATTTTTTACGTGATTTTTTGCGACTAAATTTTGTACAATATATGGAAATAAATTTAGGAATAATCGAAATAAATTACGAAATCCAGCGAAAGCACCCATGAAATAAAAATAATTGTTTGCACTGAAAGTAAGGACCTACGTGCATCAAACATAAAAATTGAGTGGCGTCAGAATAATCATCGTTGAACTTTTAAAAAGTAAGCTTAATTATTAATGCAATACTTAAATGCAGCGATCAATTTTCAGTTCTGTAGTTTATTGTGGCCAATCGTATCTATCCTCTCTACTTATTGTGATGAAGGCCCAACCAAGAGCCCTCTGTAGGAGCTAGCTTAAATGACGTAAGATAGGGCGGTTTTTAAGCTAGAATATAATAATGGCCATCTTGTCTGGTTTTTCGAGTGACTAGCCAATCCCTATTGTAAACACATACACTGTCATATATATGTTTATTTAATACGAATACAGTCCACCTGTGGTTTATACTTCAACTACGCTGAGCGGCCATGACTAGCAGTTTAAAAAATCGCGGTACGCTTGACCTTCGCCCGAGCACAATGATCGACATCTTTTAAATAGTTCCGTCAGCTCAGTTTCATTAAGAAATCACATTTCTAATATGGCGGCTATGTTGAGATTAGAAGCGAATTTCACATGATCGGAAACACGTTCTAGCTATTCAGTATATATATATATATATATATATATTGTTTAAAATGTGCTGTATTTATTGGAAAGAGTGATCAGTATTGGAGATAGAGCGTTTATTGATATAGACAGTGTGGACATCCAAATTAATACTGCATAGTAGATCTTACGTCTCGACGCTATCGATCTATCTATCTATCTATCTCAGTCAATTCATATCTCTTTATCTCAGTTTGTTCATATCTATCTATCTATCTATCTATCTATCTATCTCAAACTGAAACATAATCTCCATTATATATATATATATATATAATTGGTCTGATGATCGGTTAAAGCGAGAAACTGCCATTCAGAGTACAGTATTGATTTCAACGTATATACTGTTTATATTTACAAGCATTCTTCTCCAAGAAACTGCAAGTTGTAAACGCAATCCTATATATATATCTATATTATATATATATATATGTATGTGTGTGTGTATGTGTGTGTGTGTCTGTGTGTATACGTGACTGTGTGTGTGCATGTGTGTGTGTTTAGATTAGTTTTACGTAATTACAAAAACAGTCTAAATATCAGACCAAAGTTAACAGGAAGCAAACTTATACAAACATTTTGTAGATTTAGTTATAGCAATGTTTCTTTCAGCACGAAATTCTTCATTTTAATCGAAAATTTGCATTCATTTGCATTTTGCTCTGATAAAAGAATTCATGCAGAGGGGGAAAATGTCGACAACAAATCTCCCCGGAATTATCTTAAAGAAGCTGACAGGAGACTTAAAAAAATAAAAATAAAAAAATAGAAAAAATAAATAACAAAACCCTTCTAAAAATAGGCCTTGACGCCACTCTCAAGTTAACGTGATAGCGACTGGAAAAATGTCTTATCAGTAAGAGGTATGAAATTATCTGATGAAGTCTAGAAAACAAACCGGCTGAAACGCTGTAAAAGAAAAAAAAAACACAACAATCAAACTAAGTTGAATAATAACTTCACATACAACAGCATTTATTTGTAATGTTGACCTATTATTGCAATAATCTATGTTTTTTTATTATTTCATGACGTGACTGTACACATCTTCCTGTCTTTCATTGCACTAAGTAAAATTTCGCTTTGCCAATAAATTTATGTATGTATTTGGCCACCCCTTCACCCAAAATACTTATATTTGGCTATGTGCTGTTTTTCTCCGCTTCAATCAGTCCTGTGAGCGTTTCATTCTCCAAGCCGCCTTTATTCATTATGCCTCTAAAATATTTAAATGTCCTTTGGGAGATTGCATCTCCAAAAAATGTTAATAATATATATGTTGGTTTTATTCGATAACAATAACATGGAATGCTTTCGTTTCACTTAAACGACCTTAGTTCAATCTCAGAGCATTTAAAAGGAACATTCATGCCCACATTGACAATTTAGGCAGATATAAGACGAAAATACAGCTGTACTCCATCAAGATAATACTAAGCAAAGACTAAACATTCTAGAAGCTCTTTATATAAGAGAATAAATTCAACTACGAGTATAGCAGCAAATTCTTTAAAAATTCTGAATTACATTTGTTAAAATTCTTTTATACCCATAAAAATTTACTCCCAAAATAACATAAGTTACCTCCCTTGTATAACGGGTAAATATTTTGAATCTTACGGTGATCATGCAGAAAAATATATTAAAAAAATCACATAATTTACCGCCTTTGTAAAAGGGGTAAATATATTTGAATTTTCTGGTGTTCACGCACCCATATCCATAGACACTTAAGTTCTGAAGACAATCTTAACCAAACATTCTGATATATATATATATATATATATATATATATATATATATATGTGTGTGTGTGTGTGTGTGTGTGTGTGTGTGTGCGTGTACTTGCTGAGGTACCCGTCGACTTCCATTGTATAACCGCATCTCCTGTCTACCTGGATTCCTGCTTAGATGTACATCCGTGTGTCTACTAAGCTACTCTCCACCTAATCTTTTTTTACCGTATGTCCTTCGCAAGTGCTTGATTGTTCTTAATAAAAGAATTCCATCGGTAAAAATGTCTTGTGTTTTTTGCTCGGTGTTAACTTGTTTCAATGTTTTAGATATTCAATAAATTTCCTATGGCCGTAATAACGTTCAAATAGTATGGTATTGTTCACAAATCTAATAATAATCAAACAAAAACAGGGATGAAGCGTCAGAGCATGATTCAACTGCAAGTGCAAACGCATGATCATCCCCCTCCTTCTTCGTTTACAGTAAAGTTGGGCTTCATAAGAGGTTCTTCGGAAATTTTCCCCTTTTAACGCTTCAATAATACGTCTAAAACAATCTTTGCTTTAAAGGTTGTTCGAATGCCAATTTGTTATCCAGGAGTTATTTATTATGCTCTTAAATACATTTTTTTTTAATTTCTCAAATTTTCACCAATATATTATTTAAAAAAAATACAACTGAGATTATTTTATACATGCCTGTTTCAGAATTAGTTTTATTATGGACATTTTTGCTTCTGCTCCTAACCATCTAGTTGTAATTATTTTGATATTATAGATCAGGGTTTCTTAATCTGGGGTCACTGAACCAAGGAGCCACACCATGTGTCAGTTATGTGCCGTACATGATACACGCTTAGGCGATTATGTATCTTTCGGTACATGACTAACGAGGTAGATTTTTTTTAACCCGCAGTAGGTTGTCATTTGTTCCTGCGATAGACCAGTTGCAATCCAAGGCTATAAAACCCGGGCTGTCCTGCTATTTATCCATAGCTGGGGGGATGAGGTGGATTTATACGTTTCCCAAGGGTATTAGCACGTAAGTGAATGTAGTGGAATCGACTAGAATTTGAACTCGGCTCTCCGATTTTTCAGTTCGAGCCGTTTCTATTACTCCGCCGTGGCACGTGATCATTGTCATTTTCCACAGTATATCACGGCTAGATTATCTTTTCATATACTGATGAGGATTCATAGACAACAATATATTTCAAACGTCGCTGGCTTAAAATGATGTGTGTATGAGGGTGCAGTATGGCGAAAGTGTTGCGAAGCCCCCCCCCCACCAAAAAACAATCAGACTGTGAGTATCTGCTTGTCTGTCTGTCTATGAAGGGCTAGTACTTATAGGGATCGGTGACTCAAAAACGTCAAGAACTCCTGTTATACACAGTATAATTAATATGAACATATGTTATATTAGTATAAGACAAAATACAAATGAATAGGATAATTAAATACATCGCATAATATTGTAAAAAAAATTACAGTTGATATATGTTATTACACAGATGTTAAAAAGTTAGGTAATTATATACCTATTTTTATACACTATTTACAATGTTCGGACTATTGTTCTCATCTCTGTGACTATATTTATCACAACGTTTCGTCTGTTGTACTCTCCGGCCTTCTTCAGCTCGTTGGAATGTCAAACTGAACCCTTTATTTCGCTCACTGGGGTACACTGTTCTAATTCCACGTGCCATGTCTAATGGATGTCAATTATCAGGTATCTCCTATTAATTCCCCTCTCCAAGTTCTCCACCGCCTTACCCAGGTATTGAACTCACAACTCTTTGGGTCCTGTCACTGGATCTAACCAACGCCTCTACCCATGTATCCTTGAGATACGTTGTGATCAATACGGCAACAAAGATGAACACAATAATCCGAACAATGTAAATAGTGTACATGATCTCAGAAATATAGACAGATACCTATTTTTATCTAGAATACTGTTATTATTCCTGATGCTGTTATTATCTTTCTGTTGTGGATTTTCGTTACATTTCTTTTGCATTGTGGATAAAATTTTAGCATTGTGGATAAAATTATAAGAATATTGGAGGTTTTGAATATTTATGACCATCTGATAAACATTTTTGAAAAAACTAATATTTTTACTTTTGTTTATAAATATTTGTAGGAAAATAAAATCATTACAATTGCCTTGATAAATCCAACAGAGGACAAAACGCGTCAGCTACGATAAGAGTTTTGTTTTTGCCTATTTTCATATATATATATATATATATATATATACTCGTTTCGAAAAACCCTCGAATTTTTGATTTGCCAATAATCAAATCAATCTCGAGGGACTCAATTCCCTGACAATCCGCTTAGGTGAAACCTGAGTAGGTTTGTCTGGCTCACTAGGTTAATATATATGAAGCAAGTATTCATCCAAATCATTTGGACTAAAAATAAAACCGTTAAGGTTTGTCTGTTTAATTTTTGTTATTGTATTTTTTCAATTTTTGGATCAGGTGTTGTGTATTGTGCCCGAAGTTGTGGATAAACAGTCCAAAGTTTCTATTTTATTATTTTTGGTCAAGTACAGTCATTATCAAGAACCTGCGCGATGTCTGTGTGTCATTTAGAATTCCTTTGTATGTATCCTGGTATTCTTTGTGAAGCTGGACGCTTGAAATAGTCTAGTGTGACATCATTTGGCTACTTGGAAAGAAACCACACAAAATGATTGCGAATTATTCATTTATTAATTCAGTGTGTGTGTGTGTGTGTGTGTCTGTGTGTGTGTGCTTGTGTTTGTTTCTTTTATTGAATTCGTAGGATGAACAAGTCACGCATCTTTTTTCTATGTTGATGGGTGTATTTATTACGTATAAGGAATTTTAATGTAAACATTGGATTCATTTAACACAAATTTGCATTTACACTTAGTGTCATTTAAAGACTGAAAACAATTTGTTGCAGGACATGTTACATATATATATATATATATATATATATATATATATATATATATATTATGGTCCGGTTCCTTGTACCACGGTGATAGTCAAAGAGAAGTAGAACTCGAACACGGATATGGATTAACAAAGATATATTACAAACAGGAATATAGACAGAGAAGTAGAAAGTGTTAGTACGAACAATCAGGTTTAGTAGTAATTGTCTGAACACGACTCTGTTTCGGACTGCCTCTGGTTCGACTGACTGACTCCTGACGGACTTTACTCCAGACTTCAGACTGAACGTTATTTAGTCGCCTCCCCCACGAGGGCATCATGTGGCACAAGGCTGGTTTAACGTGGGATCTCCGAGCCCGTGGGCTCGGCTCAAAATATGCCCTTTGAACCCGTATAAACGGGTTCAGGGTCGGTTTACCTCCCCGAAAGAGACTCCGCCCTTCGGCGTAGCCTCGTTCGGGTTCCTCCCCGCCCGAAGGCAGAGAGTTCAACCGATCAGCCGGTCAGCCGGTCGCCGACTTCAGACGGAACTCCCTGCTTCCTCTTGAGGCGCAGTATTTAATACGTATGGAATAGTCCATTTTGTTATTATGGGTAAGGTCCCATAACAATATATATATGTCATTTTTATGTATATTATTTATATATTATATATGCGCAGAACTTATTGGAAAGCGCTCAGTGACAGAGCTAACGTATTTAGTTGGAATGATGTGAGTATGTGACCATAAATAGATTACAAAATTTTGAAAGTTAATAAGTTTTACGATCGACCAGACTGTTCATGAGTGTCAAACTCTCCGCCTCGGCGGAGAGGAGCCCGGACGAGGCTTTGCCGAAGGGCAAAGTTTCGCCCGGGGAGGTAGACAGGCCCTGAACCCGTTTATACGGGTTCTATGGGAATATTTTTGCCGAGCCTATGGGTTCGGTACCCCACGGTAAACTCGGCCTTGTGCTACATACATCCCTCGTGGTGGTGGTGGGGGGTAAATATAACAGTTTTACGATCGCAAGGGCGTAAAACCCAGGGTCACAAACTCATATCAATCCAACTATATATATATATATATATATATATATATATATATAAAAAAAAGGCTTAAACACTAATATTCCATGGTCATAATTTATTCCATTGGAATCGTAAATACGATCCAATTCATCAGACCTACAAATTCAAAAAGAAAACAGAAAAAACAACTCCGGAAATAAAAAATAGAATTTAGAGAGAGTGTAAGTATGAGAGTGTGGGACGAATGTTAGAACTAAAGAGAGGGGTAACAGACGAGAGAAGGTGGGAGATTAAAACTTAACAGAGAGAAATTTTAGAGAGGTGAGTGGAAGGGGATTGGGTTCTAGCTGGATTCTATCCTCTTGGAATTTTTTATTCAAAAAATATACATGTATGTGTATGCACCTATGTATATATATTTATATATTTTGCATATGTATGTGTATATTTTACCACTAATATTAGCTACATATATATATATATATATATATATATATATATATATATATATGCGTGTGTAATTTTAGTTATTATCATACGGAACAGAGTAGACGCTGAGTTAAGATAAATTGCTCGTTAACTAACACTCAACAGTAGACAATTTATGCAGGCTGTCTGTATCGCCACTTGCAGCAAGGAAGATCATTTTTGTCAAATCCCCAAGCATGTTAGCCTTATCGACCAAGGAAATCCGCGTTGGATGTCACAACTTTCCCTGGGACTGCTGATGACAAGTGCCTCCGGATAAGAGCAAAGACAAAATAACACGGCACTGTCCTCGCTAACAAAGGAGCAGTTGAAGTTTCGAGAGAGTGAATTTTATTGTTATTTGTTGGTTAAACGGGTAGACATTTGCATGAATGTTGAAGAAACGAAAACAGACCAGTGTGGCACCATGCACCCAGGCAGAGAAAGAAAGGCAAAAAGGGAAAAGGAAAGAAAAGAAGAAAGCAAGGGAAAAAGTAATGCGAGATGGATCATAGATGATAAGCGAACACACACACACGGCTTAAGAGGCAATAAAAAAAAGGGGTTATTTTGGATAAGTGGCAAATGGCGAAAAAGTGTCATTACAATGACAATGAGATTGAGTGGGTAGGGAAGTGTTATCTAAGGATATGAAAACAAACTATTGGTACGAGAAGGCATCTTATTATCAAAACACAGTCCACCGGCCAAGGGAAAAATTCAAGCGAAAATGTTATTTCGATAAGTGACGACAAGAAACAGGCGACTAAAAAAGACTTTGGACAGATATGAAAATTAAAGGCCACCTGCGAGCAATCATTGACCAATTTTCCTACTTGGCCTGCGCGAATGCAATTGTGTTATCAAGAAATTTTCGCCAAAGAAAGTCCACTTGAAAACGTTAGATTTTGATAATTGACAAAACACAGGTGTAGCTACGGAGCCTTAGCTAGATATGGAAAATTAAAATCCCACACAAGCAGTCCCGCTAACTAAACTCTTTTCGACAAAACAAACTTTTGCCCTGCGATAATAAAATTTTGTTATCAGACACATGAACCGAAGGAAAATGAATGGAATAAGAAATGTTTTTATTTCTTCCTTGGAGACGTCAGACCGACTGAAAACTTGGAGAAAATTCTTTTCTGAGGCCATGTCGGAAAACCAGCCATCTGATGAATTAGCGATAAACTGCTTGACAAACGCCACGTGTTGAACAAAGAGTTGTCATATTATCCGTTCATGATAACGGCGATTTGAAAGAAAAAAAAGGAAAGAGGAGATAATTAATTTTTTGAGTTAAGCAAGGTATTTTTTTTCCGAAACAAAGCCGCGGGTTGTTCACGCCCGACTAAGACGTCATTGGTCAAGTGGTGATCACATGACGCACGAAGGAGGAGGAAAGATACCCGACCAAGACTTCATTGGCCGAGAGTGATCACGTGACGCACGGAGAAGGCTTTCGACGCCCCCATCCAGAGTATAAGTATGAGAAGCCGCTACGAAGAAGTGGGGAGGGCAGTTCACGCCCTCAGAAGTATGGTGAGAAAGTGGAGTGAAAAAAAGTTACCAAAATGGAAAAGAGGAAAAAATCCCTAACCAGAAATAAAAGAGGTGGATATGTATTTAGAATTATCGAGGAACTCCCCGACGCCAACAGACCCAACCCGGTTTTTGTCGGCGTCAATAAAAGCCAGGCCCCAACAGGCAGAAATCAGTTCGTTCGGCCCTGACGGCAGAGATGAGTGTCCAGAAAGTTCAGGCCCTGACGGCAGAGATGAGTGTCCACTAGTTCAGCATCTGACGGCAGAGATGAGTGTCCAGTAGTTCGAGCCCTGACGGCAGAGATGAGTGTCCAGTAGTTCGCGCCCTGACGGCAGAGATGAGTGTCCAGAAAGTTCGAGCTCCAGTTTCCAGAGTTGAAGCTGCCTCAAGATAGCTGACCAAGATTCACGCAAAATTGTGGACTCCTCTTCAACCAAGAACAATTATTTTGAAGAGCGACTTATGACCAGACCACCGAAATAAGTTTTTCGACTTTCGTCCAGAGACACACCGAAACACAAATTTCTTAGAGAGCAAACAACTTGAAGCGTTAAAACTTGCCTAGCGAAAACGACGTGTCACAATCCACAGAACGGGTCGGGAGAGGGATGCAGTCCTATGTATCGAACAACTAGACATAAAGTTTGTTACCTTTTTCTTTGATACTTTGAACTTTTTGAGTTTTCATTTTTTTTTCTTTTATGCATATTTGTGTGTTATCACCCCCGTTGAACTCAATTTGCATTACGGCTCCAACCCCTGTTTGATCTCGTCTGTCTAAGATCAATTCACAACGTGGGTAGGCAGACTGGGGATCAGTGCAGTTACCTTGGTAACCAGGCGTTGGAAGCGAGTTGGGAACGGCGAGGCTGATATCAAATCTAATCAGATTCCCACCCGAATCACCAAAAGGTTAGAACGTCACATTTGGGTGCCGCGACCGATACCAAGCCAGTTGGTCGTCACAGTACGAGACAACACGACTGCCGCGACAGGCGAATGTCACGTTTGGAGCAGCGACACCGGGACGGAGCAGCGAGGAGCGAACAGCTGGCGCCGCGGCGAAGACGTCACAATTGGTGCTGTTTAGGGACGTCACAACTGGTGTCGTGACCGGGATAGGACCTTGGAACGGCCACGTCAAACTAGCGCCGTGGTATATCAGGATAGAACGTCACAGTTGGCGCTGCGACCGGTGGACGACGTCACACCAGTGTCAACGATGACATTTGCAGCCTTGTTTTTTAATATCCGGACGTGCATCGGAAGGTCCCTGAATAATCTTAGTCTCATTACTCAGCGGATTTAAATGCCCTTGACGCTCACACACACACATGCATGTTAGACTGTAGAGTTATATATAGATATTGTTGAGTAATATATATATACATATTTTTTTTTTTTTTTGAACAATAAAAAAATATTAAAAAATTAAAATCTTCAGACACACTGGGTTGTAGATTAATATTCTTTTGATTTTTTTATTATTATTTCATTTAGATTCCTCGACTAGTTTCGACCAAAATGGCTATCATCAGGAGAAGAAATATCTCTGCTTGCTGGTAGCAGTAAACTACAGAAATGTATGTTTTGCTGGAGAAAATGAACTTTTGTCTGTAGTTTTCATTTTTGTTTTTTATTTTTTTATCTTTTTAACATGAATCTTTTAACATTCCTTGTGTTGGTCAAACAGTCTCTTTTAAGTTGTTATTTGAGATAAGAGCTGGATAGATACATGCTGCTCTGAATTCCCTTGGTTAGTTTGACAGTTTTATTGGTCCTGGAGAGGGGATGTGTCTCTGTTAAGTGTTTGAGTGTGTGTTATTTGTTAACAGGACGCTTCTCTGTATCTTAGTGGTATAGCATGTCAGAACTAATTGACGGTCTCGTATAAGACAGAGGTTCGATTCCTGTCAGCGAACGCATGTATTTTACGAAATTTCTTGAACAGGCCGGTAAATGTAATTAATATTTTATTTAATAAAATAATCTGAAGTGCCACTTAAGATTATTGCACAAGATTTCATAACTGAACCAATTGGTTGTCAGATCTTCATACGCCGTAACCGGCGGGAGATTCCATTTATATATATATATATATATATATATATATATATATATATATATATATATATATATATATATGTGTGTGTGTGTGTGTGTGTGTGTGTGTGTGCAGTGTTTTCAATTGATTTGTTTTTATTTTATTTTGGGCTTATGAGACCGTTGTTAATTATTTTCAGCCGAGACATATTTCGAATTATAGGAGTTTGCTTACAATACCCAGTGTTCGCATACAGTCCCCCTCTAAGTACTGACTGGGCTCGATACTGCTTAACTTCGGCGATCAAATGAGAACGAATGTTTCCACCGTGATGTGACCATAGACAAATAGATATGAAGATTATAAGAATAGTTGTGCACATTTGTCAGGTGTCACATTTCTGCGGGATGTATTGAGGAAAGATTTTTTAGTGAATTTGACACACACATGATGTATTGAAGGCAAGAGGAGGCAGGGGAAAAGAGCATGTAACATACATAAAGAGCTTCATGACAGAAAAGAGATGACAGATGAAAAAAAAATGGGAAGAAAGTACAGTTATATTTAGAATAAGAAAGAGAACTGGGATACGGAATGAGGAAAGAGGATTTAGAGCAAAATTTCCCAACGTGGGTCGCATGCCCCACCTGTGGCGTATTGTAATATTTTGGTGGGGCATGCAAAGGGCCTGCACCCTTCGGCTTACCATAACAACATGAGCTCAAATTCTATTTTGTATTATTATTTCATGATTACAAGTATATTACATTATAAAATTATAATCAATTACATCTGTCTATATTTCTGAGATGAGGTATTATGTACATTATTTACATTATTCGAACTATTGTCCTCGTCTTTGTCGCCATATTTATTACAACGTTTCGGCCGTTGTACGCTCCGGCTTTCTTCAGGTGGTTGGAATTGGAAATGAACCCTTTATTTTGCTCACTGGGGTCGACTGTTCTAGTTCCACGTACCATACTTAATGGATGTCAGTTATCAGTTATCTCCTTCTAATTTCCATCTGAAAGTTCTCCACTGCCTTAACCGGGTATTGAGCTACACTCATGGTACAGTGGATAAAGGCTTTAGTTACACCCAGTGACAGGACCCAAAGAGTGTGAGTTCAATACCCGTTTAAGGCAGTGGAGAACTTTCAGAGGGAAATTAACAGATGACTGGTAACTGATATCCATTAGACATGGCACGTGGAACTAGAACAGTCAACGCCAGTGAACGAAATAAAGGGTACAGTTCGACTTTCTATTATATCTTTTGAAATCATGTATATTTATCTGTTTTTCTTTGTTTTGTTTTGTTTTTAATTTTTTTCTTCATGGACGCCATGTTCTTTGGGGGCTTGTTTAGAGACTAAGTTAATGGCCTTTTAAGCTTCCTTCACATGAATTTCAGTAACGTTTTGAATATGTAAGAATTAAATATTACAGGCGGACACTAGAATTTTAGAAATACCAAAGTGGGGCGTGGCTTAAAATCTGTTGGGAACCACTGATTTAGAGAGTTTGGCGCTCATAGGATATACGGCAAGTAACCTACCGAACGAGGTTGTATAGTGATTTTCCAAGCCTAAAATATGGGGCACCCAATGAGGATCAAACTCACTACTCAGTTATAATTGTTCTAGCGAGGCAAGCTCGCTAACCATTACAACGCCTCGAGGTGGCCTGAACAAGCTTGAATAAATGCCTGGCAATATATGAACGAGGAAAGATAAATGAACAAACATTGCTTAGAGCTATAAAGGAAAGGAAGATATGGAGAACCATAGTCACCCTGGTCCTTAAGAGACACGTCACATAAAAGAAGATGTCTGCGTATATAACAACAACATAACGAAAAACCTAAACCCCAATGAGTATGTGGGATCTTCCACAACAAACCAGCCTTACCTCTTTTTAGGAAATGCACTCTTCCCATCTGGTAACATCCTACGAATATAACAAGTATTCATTGGTCAATAATCTTCAATCTAGCTTGTTGATTGGCCAGTTCCGACCAATTAAATCGCCTGCACGCGACCAATCTGTTTTCCCGCTCATATGCTGTGATCCTATCACGTGGTACACGACCATTATATAAACCCAACAGGTGTAAACTCCCTCGAGTAGTTTTCTTTCTATTCATCTCTCTCGCACATCTCATTCCTTGCAACCAAGCACCAAGATGTAACCTTCAAGAACTCCCGTCTTAGCCATTGCAGTGAGACGTTAAAGACAATTACCAACATTCAGAAACTCTGAAATCACTCCTGAACTTTTACCAACATTGCAACTCACAATTCCAAACTTTATTCTTCTAAATTAGATGTTTAATATTACTTCTTCTTAATATGAATTCCGGTACAAATATTACCAAATCAAAGGGACACGACTCTGTCCTACCTTTTCAGTTAGCATGCATATACATCAAACATAAATAAATTTAATTGTTATGTTTTGGAATCATTCAATTCAGTTTTGTATTTTATTCTATGTGCTATTTACGTCAAGTATGAATTGCATTGCGTTCACGCATTGTCCTTAATCTCATCTTTCTTAGCCAAAGTTAAACAATGGTAATACAACCGCTATATATATTTGTGATTCTGTCGGAAATAAACAACAATGATAACCCCTATCGCTACAAGTACCCACCTATGAGATCGATGAATATAAATCCAGGGCCTCTCTTTTGTTAGATGTACCACCTTGTTTTCTGGGGTGTAGCCGTACTAACAACGCTTGGCCAGTGGCGGGCTGGTGAGGTCATTGAACCCATAGTAGATTTTTAATTCAGATTTTTTCCTTCTCCTAGACTGGAGAACCCAAAGAATGAATCTGTCTTGCTATATATCCATAGCTGTTGGACGCATACATTTCCCAAGGTTATCTTCACATAGATCAATATAACGAATGCAACTGGAATTCGAACTCGGCTCTCCGAATCCTCACTCCGAGCCACTATTCATTACCGCCTAAGAACCGAGATCAAATTCTGCCTGAAATAGACTTCGAACCAATTCTCTTGCGTAAGGCACAGATCCTCAACTCCCAAAACGGTTACATCTGCCGCAGACCAATACATGCTGTATTGGGTTACAGCTGAAGTAACAGGTTTGACGCCAAATGAGGCCCAAGAACGGACCAGAAGGATCCCGACTGTCTACTCGTCTATAGCATAATTTGATCTGACGTGATTTGATACGTGGTACTTACATGCGAAAATTATAATCTCAAACGTACTAAATACACTCGACTGTCCGTACCTTATTGAAACCAGATTCAGGATTTCTTTGCATTACGCCAACCAGGTTTTCTGTTCTAAAGATTGACGAGGCGGTAATCACACAAGTACGCATGCGCATTTATTAGCTTTTCGTGTTGTTATTACTGTTCTTCGACTTCTTCTTGTTTTTCTTCTACTACTTCTTATTATTATGACTGTTATTATTATTATTATTATGACTGTTATTATTATTATTATTATTATTATTATTATTATTTCTACTATTATTTCTCTCTGAAGATAAAAAGGCAAATGAGAGAAGGAAGTGGAGTTTACTGCTACGGTCTGAATGATATCTTAACTTTTTATGATATATATATATATATATATATATATATATATATATATATATATATATATATATAACTATCTCCCATGTAGTGCTAGAGTTAATAAAACCAAACAACATGCAATACAACAGAGCTATTAAGTATATATTAATAAATATACATATTATTCCTCACCGATTCTTAACATCTGAAGATATTTTTCTTCACGAAGTAGCACGACTAAGTTTCATGCACAACGAAATTTTTTAGGTGCTGACTCAGCATCTGAATTATATATATATATATATATATATATATATATATATATATGATGTAAATAATAACACCAGGACTCAATGTACGATATTATATATATATATATATATATATATATATATATATATATATATATATATATATATATATATATATATATATATATATGTGTGTGTGTGTGTGTGTGTGTGTGTGTGTGTGTGTTTATGTTTTTATATACTTACATATATATTAAACCTACGACACAGGCTTACTTACAAAACTTCAAACACATTGGTGTAAATGGGTGTGGTGTAATGGTTAGAAAGCTTGTCTTGCTAGAACAGTTACGACTGAGTAATGAGTTCGATCCTCACTGGGTGCCCCATACTTTCGGCCATGTGCCACATCTAAGCCGGGCTTAGAAAATCACTATATTAGGGCACCCCAAGGCGGTGTAATGGTTAGCAAGCTTGCCTCGCTAGAACAATTACGACTGAATAGTGAGTTCGTTCCTCACCGGGTACCTCATACTTTCGGTCTTGTGCCACATCTAAGCTACGCTTGGAAAATCAATTTGGGCACCTCAAAAAATGGTTAGCAAGCTTTTATGTATGCCCCTTATTTTTAAGGCCATGTGCCACATCCAAGCTACGCTTGAAAAATCACTACACATACGTGTAATTGCATAAAAAAAACACACACACACACACACACACACATATATATATATATATATATATATATGTGTGTGTGTGTGTGTATTCCGACGGCCAGAAACTAATTATCTGCATGGCTTTTGAGACCAATCGAGAATTGCACAAAAGACAACAAACAGTACAGCAGAATGTATTGCATCAAAGTGCAGCAGGAACCCTGTTAGATGTCTTATTTTGCTTTCCCATTTCATGTATTCAAATGATGGTTACTTCTCGGTGCAGCTATATCAATGTTGTACTTCTTTAGCTCCAATTCGACCAGAGCTGTTTTTCTTTCTGGTGCTGAGTTGTTGTCCTGGAGAATTTGTACATTCCAAGTGCCAAGATGAAGTTGATGTTGTTTCATAGAGTTTTTTGCAATAGCCAGATATGTGTGGAACTAATTAGACGTAGTTACCAGAAAAACCAACACAATGATTTGTTTCTAGTGCTGAAGGCTCGTGTCGGATCATCCACATTTTTTGATCTGTCGATAAAAGACTAGCCATGGTGCAAAAGACTTGCCACGGAAACTCCGAACGACAGTCCTCATGTGTTATTATCGCGGAGTTTAACCTCTCCGGATCACAAGTCAATACCAGCCAGATACATGCAATATAATGACCGGGTTAAGCTTTTCCTTCCCATCTGAAGTCTTTTTATTGTGAAACCAACACTAAAAGGATTGCTAACAGAAAACTCAGAGAGACTCATTTCACCCTTATCAAGGGAAGCTAGCCCGCGCCAGTTCTCAACCTATATATATATTTATATATATATATATATATATATATATATATATATATATATATATATATATATATATATATATATATATATATATATATATTACACTGGATGTCGGAGTAAACAGATCGTCATGAATGCGCCAATATATTGCTATACTTTTTAAAATAATAATAACGTATAAAATTATTAGCAATTATATGAGAATATTTTATTATTATTATTATTATTAGTAGTAGTAATAGTAGTAGTAGTATAATTATTATTATTATTATTATTGTTGTTGTTGCTGTTAAAATATTTGAAATATAAATAATAATACAAAGCTGACTAGTAGTAAAAACAAAACAAAATAAAGTTATAACTAAGAAAAAATTGAAATTAAATTACTTTTGTAAAGGAATAGAATTCGTACCAAATGTTATTAAAACAATCTTTGAATATAGACAATAATAGATTATAATATTAATTAAATTAATCAAATAATTATATATATATATATATATATATATACATGTATATATATATATATATATATATATATATATATATATATATATATATATATATAATGGACTCTCCTGTCGGTTTCGACGTATGAGGATCTGACAGTTATTGATTCAGTTATGAAACTTTGTGCGATAATCTTAAGTGGCATTTAAGACCCACTAGTGATTTACAAAGGAGGCCACATATGGAGCAAGTGTGAGGATTGTGAGATGAGATCACTGTTAGAGTGGCTGACCTTATATATATATATATATATATATATATATATATGTTTGGATTGATGTGAGTTTGTGACCCTGGGTTTCACGCTTTTGCGATCGTCAGACAAACTGATTAATTTTTTTTTTAAATTTGGGTTCATGTAGATTGCGTGTATTGGTGTTATTATGGGAGTGGTGGGGGGAAAATCGTCGTCGTGATGTCACTTATGCTAACGCAAACATCGATGCATGTCCGTACACCCGATGAGGTACGCAGACACACATCCACAATCGCTCGTCCGCCGGGGATCATACATATATAAACATATGTGGACAGTATGGGATTTGACATATGTATGTATACGGGTGGTGTTGTGTCTATACATACGCATTCGTATGTTGAAATTCAAAGATTGGGAGTGTAGCGAAAATTTCTCGTGAATGTCTCGTGAATGTATACATGTCAGCAATCAGAGCATTTTTCTATTTTTTTCGCTGAATAATATTTCCTCGCATGCACGTCTATACGTGTGGTGGGGTCTGTGTAAAATTCTGATAGGTAAAAATTGCTATTATTTTTAATTTTTTAAGATTGATTTGTTATTATTTTAAAGCTGGTTATTTGCTTCTTTTTGATGACTGCGTATATGTAACAGGGTCACAAACTCACATCTATCCAACCAAATATGTTAGCTCTATCTCTGATATTGAGCGCTCTCTAATAAAGTACCGTGCATATAATATATAAATAATAATATATGTAATATATATATATATATATATATATATATATAGACACTTTTCACACACACACACACACACACACAACACACACACACACACACACACATATATATATATATATATATATATATATATATATATATATGTGTGTGTATAAATTGGTTTGGTTTGTTGTGTTTTACGGCATATTAACCTCAATGGATTATTTAATGCCGATAACTTTATTTTTTTCTGGTAATACTTTGTTTTGTCAAAAATCTATTTCGGGTAATATTTTTTTTTCTTCAAAAGTGATAATATTATTTTAAAATATGTATTGCAGGTAATTATTTTTTTTTTCAAAAATATAGTGCTGGTTTTTTTCTTCAAAATTATGGTAATAATTTTTTACAAAGTATTTCTGGTATTAGAACCTATTTTTACACTTTTATAATGCTTTTTATCTCAGTTTTCGGGTTAACTATTTGCCCATAGCTGGGCCCCCTAACAGGTGCTACCACCCCGAGTCAGAGTGGACCTGGGAACATCAGCAATTAAGAGGTAGTTCCACGCTCCTCAAAACCTCCTGATCAGAGGCTTTGCTGTTGGACTTAGTTTATCGTCTTACCCGGGACGCGGATGTAGTTTATCGTCATACCCAGGACGGATATAAATATATATATATATATATATATATATATATATATATATATATATATATATTGTAAGTTTCGTAGAAATAGCGTGTTGTGACGTACGCAAAGAGTGTTGCGACGTATGCAAAGAGTGTTGTGACGTAAGCGAGATGTGACGTAACATCCCGCGTCCGTAAATATCGACATAAAATAAAACTGTGGAATCTTCCACAACAAACCTGTTTTTAGGAAATGCACTCTTCCTATCTGGTGAGTAACATCCTACTTTCATACAAAAATCAACAAGTATTCATTGGTCAATCACCTCCAATCTAGCTTGCTGATTGGTCAGTTCCGACCAATCAAACCACCTGCACGCGAGCAATCTGTTTTCCCGCTCATATGCTGAGATCCTACAACGTGGTACATGACCATTATATAAACCGAACACGTGTGAACTCTGAGCTTTCTGTTCATTCATCTCTCTCGCACGTCTCATTCCTTACTACCAAGTGCCAAGATGTAACCTTCAATAACTCCCGTCATAGTCATTGCCGGCCAGACGTTAAAGACAATTACCAACATTCACGAACTCTGAAATCACTGCTGAACTTTTTACCAACTTTACAACTCACAATTCCGATCTTTCTTAATATGAACTCAGGTGCAACTATTACGTTAATCAAAGGGACACGACTCTGTCCTACCTTTTCAGTTCGCATTCATGTACATCAAACATTAATAAATTTAATTGCTTTGTTTTGGAATCATTCCGTTCAGTTTTGTATTTTATTCTATGTGCTATTTACGTCAAATATAAATTGCATTGCGTCCACGCATTGTCCTTAATCCCACCTTTCCTAGCCAAAGTTAAATATCTTTAACACTATCACAACAACAACGATTACACCGTTGCTACATAATTGATGATCCCGTCGGAAATAAATAACAATGATAACACAAACTGATACAACACACTTCACCTAGCTTGCGTCAAAGGTTTATCTGGCCCTAACACAACAGACTAGTTCTAAGAAGCTAACAAATTGCCACTATCTATCCTGATGATCACTCAAAAGCTGGCACCGTATTTCTTACATTTTTCTTTCGAAATGAATTAGAACAATTTATAACAGAATTTCCTCCTAATCTGAGGAGAATTACACATATT
>CAHIKZ030005470.1:255000-297500 GCA_903632075.3 Acanthosepion pharaonis | reverse complement strand
TGTTTGAGAATTCTAGAGTTATCCATGCGGGCAACGTGCCCAAGCCACTTGAGACGCCATAACAAACGCCATAACACTAATATATATATATATATGAAGAAATATAGTCTAAAGATATGGGATAAAGTGCTCAATATCAGAGATAGAGCGTGTGTAAATATAAAAGTGAACATAGAAGTCAACACTTAGAGGCGACAGTCTGTTTCCTGCTAGATGCAATCATCAAGCTTGACGATTGCGTCTAGCATGAAACAGACTGTCGCCTCTAAGGTTGCCTTCTATGTTCACTTTTATATATATATATATATATATATATATATATATATATATATATATATATATATATTATAAATTAGATGGTTTAAAATATGTTCTTTCGCTAAAACAGTTCTAACCATGTTTCAAAAATGGAAGCTGAACCTTCGAATTTAATTTTGTAATTAAATTAAAATATTAGTTCCATTTCATCCTCAAGCGAATTTTGTAAAAATAAAAATATCTATAAGAACATCGGATTATATATCTTACTGTTCTTTATATATATATATATATATATATATATATATATATATGTGTGTGTGTGTGTGTGTGTGTGTATATAAACAATCTCAGAGGTTCGAAGAGTTTACCATCGGTACGGTAGCGAAGACATACACCGATGTTTCCATCTCGGAAGGCGACTGTCATCATGGTGGAAAACATCTTGGTAAACAGTGTGGGTGTCAGCGCGCATCCCCGCTTTACTCCGTTGGTGACGATGAGTGGCTGGGAGTACTCGCCGTCTTCCCGCTCTCTCGAGTTCATGCCATTATGGAATTGCTGGACCATCGCACTGAACTTGGCGGGGCATCTAAACTTGGCCATGATCCTCCACAGCCACAGTGTCAAATGCCTTAGTCAGGGCCACGAAGGTGGTGTACAGTCCGACGTTCTGCTCCCAACACTAAACAGCTCGATATCTTCCACATTAGATGCCCCAGGACCTCGCTCCTTGATAAGTGGCAAGAAAGATAGCTACAGCGTGCTGGGATGGAGAGCATCCGTGCCATTCTACTGCGCTATCAGTTTCCGTGGGCTAGCCACGTCCGCCGCATGAACGACTGCCGTCTACCAAACAGATTGCTCTATGGCGAGCTATCCACAGACAAGCGCTCACTCGGTAAACCAAAGAAACGTTACAAAGACACGCTGAATGAATCTCTCAAGCATTCCCCATTCCACCTGGGAAGAATCTGCTGAGGATCGTGCCGTCTGGCGCTATCCTTTTAATGTCCGGAGTGTCTGATTTTGAAGAGAAAAGAATCAAGGACAAAGACCAGAGTGCCAGAAAAGAAAAGATCAAGAGTGCTCCGTTTCCTGCTTTGGTCCCCAGCATCTCATGTCTTTTTTTCAGGGTGAAGATCGGACTCATCAGTCATCTCCGCACCCTCCACCCAACAAAAAAGTGATTCAAAGTCAAGGTCATCTCCGCAGGCGGAGGACGGACAAACGAATATATAATATGACACATAGAGTGTATGACATTTGTGTGGAAATATTTATTACAACGATTCGGCCGTTGTACGCTCCGGCCTTCTTCAGGTGGTTGGAATGTCGAACTGAACCCTTTATTTCGCCCACTGGCGTAGACTATTCTAGTTCCACGTGCCATGTCTAATGGATGTCAGTTATCTGTGAATTAGAGGAAGAAAAATGAACTAGGGAAGTGAATGATTGTTTCTGAAGAAAGTGAAGTTTATCTGTAGTTTTCACTTGTTTTTTATCGATAATTTTGTTCAGTCCTTGTGTTGGTCAAACGGCCTCTTTTAAGTTGTTTTTAATATAGAGGCTGGATAGATTCATGCTACTCTGAACTCCATTAGTCATTTTGAGAGTTTTGTTGGTTCCTGAGAAGGGGATGTGTCTGTGTTAAGTGTATGTTATCATTTATTTCTTCGGGAGTGTGTGTGATGTGTGTAAGTGTATAAATTAGTATGGGTGTTTGTATAAGTGTGAGATCTCAACACCTGCAAGCATGTCTGTCTTGTGTGGGTAAGAAATGTGGGTAGGGCTTGATTTATCGGGTTATATATTAATTCTATCTAAGTTTTTAAATTTGTTATTAAGCCCGTCTGGATGGAGCATTTTGAGGCGCAAAATCCATTTGTCTTCATGGTTCTCTAAAATTTTTCTAATGTTATCTTTTCTGTACTTTTCTATTTTTTCTCTTCTCTCTCTCTCTCTCTCTCTCTCTCTCTATATATATATATATATATATATATATATATATATATATATATATATATATATATATTCCCTTCATAGAAAATTTGCAAACGACATGCAGTACTCATTGGCATTCGTGTCTGAAGCTCCAATACGAACATTTCAGTGTATGTGAGTTTCAATCTGAGGATTCGGAAAAGAGTTGGATGAGTTTGTGTGTGTGTGTGTGTGTGTGTGTGTGTGTGGAATGGTTGTAACGTTCGTTTCTCCAACCATATATATATAGACTTTTTACATCGGATGGACCGTTGGTTGAAGTAATCCAGTTAATTGAGCCAAATGGGTGCGAGTTCAATACCTGACCGCAGCAGAGGTGAACAAAAAGTTGGAGAGTTGAGTTACTAAAACAAATTAACTGAAACTGAATTATCCGGAAAAGCCATGGCATGTGGAACTAGAACAATGTTGGTGGGCGAAATAAAGGGTTTGGTTCGAAATCCCAACGTATATAAGCTAAAGAAGCCCGGCACGTACAACGGCCGAAACGACGTAGATATGATAACAAAGATGAGGACAATATTAGTGTAAATAATTACAATACCTCATCTCAGATATATATATATATATATATATATATATATATATATATATATATATAAGTGTGTTCGACTAACTTGGACAAATTTTACATGTGAATTAAGTTTAAGCGTCTAATGATTTTTTTCTTTTTCTTTCAGATTTGGCGGATATTTGGGCGATATTATTTTTTCACACATATTTGTCATGACTTAAATAACATGTTCCAATAGAGAAATAAATACATTTTCACCAATAACACTGATTTATTTACTGTTGACTTTCATCCGTCTTAATGAAACACCCTTATATATAATCCTTCTTAATGAAACACCCTTTATATGTGCGTGTGTGCGCGTGCGCGCTGAATGGTTGGAACACGGGTTCGAATCTAGTCATGGTCGATTTCTCAGAAGTTCATATTTTGTTATTTTGTTTAAGTACTTTCGACTTTCACAGTCATTATTAAGAACTGATGTAATGTCTGTGTGGTAGTTAGAATTCCTTCGTCTGCATACGGGTATTCGTTGCGATGCTGGGTCGAGTGTGACGTCATTTGTAACCGCCATTGGAAACGGGACAGCACAAAAGGAACGCGAGGTATTTATTTATTTAATTAATTTATTTATTAATTTATTTATTTTTTTATTATAACACTAATAGTCACATTAATTATATCATATGTACTTTAATATACCGTCCCTTATGGTGAATATTTTATTTAACACGGACTATTTATTTTGTATAAGAAATGCTTCAAATATTTGAATCTTTCCTTGCATTGCTTGCTGTAGTGTATTTCGGTGTTATCCACTAATATTTGTCTTACGTTGATAGTTACGTTTTGTATGCTGACAGTGACGTTTTTTGGTGTGCTGGTCGATGTGTTCACGGCTGGCACTGTGTTTTGAAAGCTCAATCTGCGATATAATGTGGTGCATGTGTGCTTAATATAAGTATTGTTGAAAATTTCTTCGGCTCAAGGGTAATTAAAAGTCTGTTCGGCAGCAAGTGATTGCGAAACATGCCTAGTCTCGTCTCTCAGTTTTAAACTGGGATCAAAGAATAGAACAAAAGAACCCCGTTCGCGTAATGACCTTCTCGAAAAAATAAAGAAAGATACTGAAACGAAGAGAAGGCAGACCTTAAATAACAAAGAGCGGACCTGCGCATCCCACCCTTCCGGTAACAAAAGCCTACTGCTCTAGAGAAGCCTCGTTTTGATAAATTAAAATCCTGTTAAACGCTCAGTTTCACCGTCCGAGAATTCATGAACAACATTAATTTTACATGGGGTGGCTGGTATGAGGCCAGGTGTTGTTGGTAATATGATTTTTTTTTTAAGGGTTTCACCCCAAGCAAGGCGGGAAGCCACTTGGACGCAAGGGGTTACAGAAGATTTGGAGCAAGATCAGATAGGAGTGATAGAGGAAAGGATGAGGAGAAGGATAGTGGATAGATCAAGGCAACTGGTGATGTCGATTGACATTACATTTGAATCATCGAGTGAACTATGTTGTCTCGACAAGTATCACTATTCCAATGTCCTTACAATATGCTCTCAATTATCTCTCCTAGTCTTACAATATAGTGATTTTCCAAGCGTAGCTCAGATGTGGCACATGGCCGAAAGTATGGGGCATCCAGTGAGGATCGAACTCACTACTCAGTCATAATTGCGTTAGCGAGACAAGCTTGCTAACCATTACACCACCTCGAGGTACCCAAATAGCGATGGTGTCAGCCACCGGATGCCGAAACCCGGGAAGGAACCTTCGTCTTACAATATACTCATACCTCTTGAGAGGCGTAGTATTTATAATGTCAGGAATAGTCCATTATTATTATGGGTAAGTTGCCATAACAGTTATTTTGTCTCTATGAAGACATTCATTTTTGAAATTAAGTAAACACCAGTTTCTGCTGGAGGGTCTTTTGTAAAGGAAGGCAGTAAAATTATGGCTCCTGGTATCGATTAATACCTCAAGGATATTTTACGACTACTAAGGTCTGTTGTGCTAAAGTTTAACTAAGTCTGGAGTCCATTTGAATGAATGCGTAATTTAGTGAGCTATCAACAGATAGATTACTGAATGAATGACAGAGTCAAGTATTGAGTGATTCATTGTGGGAGCTAATAAATGAATGAATGAATTTCTGAATGAATGAGAGCGTAAATACGCGAGTGAATAGTTGAATGAATCGGGAAATGAATGAATGATTACAATAAGTGAATGACTGAGGGAATGAAAATAATGAGTGTAGTAGATGCGGGAGTGAATACGTACAGGATTGAATGACTGGGCGCATAAATGAGCGTGTGGATAGATGAGGGAAGAAATGAATGAGTGAATGAAAGAGTTAATGTGGGAACGAGTGACTGATGAATGAATAAGTGAATGAATGGACGAATGAGCTTATGCATGAGATTATGAATATCCGGGAGTCTGCAATGAAATAAATGATTGAATGAATGAGTAAAAATGAGCGAATGAATGAATAAGTTTACGAGTAGTGAATGAATAAATGAGCGAGTAAACGAATGAGTGAGTGAATAAATTAATGAGCGAATTTGAGAGTGAGTGAAATTTGGCTTGGTTTGCTTTAGTTAACGGCATGCTGCTATATATGGTCTGGTGCTCCCGCTGTACGTCTCGCGGTCCTTGACAAAATCCAGAGACGAATGTGCAAGATGATTGGTCCTGATCTGACATCTAATCTACAATCGCTATCCCACAGACGTGCCATGGCCTCCGTCTATCTATTCCACAAGTATATTCACGGCAAATGTTCCGACGAGCTACTGTGGCTGGTTCCCGGACTTCATGAATTAAAAAGTGCTACCAGGCTGGCATCTCGGTCCCACCCTTTCACTGTCAAAACCGTTACATGTAACAGTCTCTTCTCAAACAGCTTCTTCTCCAGCACTTGTTGTCTGTGGAACTCCCTTCACCTTACTTGCTTCCCCGATGACTATAATCTTCAAATATTCAAGTGTAATGTCAATCGACATCTGACACCTTGAGCCTGTTCCTCGTTCTCCACTGTATCCTTTCCTCAAATATGACTCTTTACTCTTGTTCCCAATTCTCTGTAACCCCTTGCGTGCTAGTGGCACTCCCGCCGTGCTTGGGGCGAATTGCCTTAAAAACAAATCAACCCTTTATAGATCATTTAATGCCGAAATTTAACTTTTTAGAGAGCTTTGAGTAACTGTGTTTTTTCAAAAATGTAATTTTTCGCTTCATTTTCGAATAATCTATTGCTGATAATTTTTCACTAGGAAAATGTATTGCTGGTATTCTTACTACAATTTTTTTTTTTTATACTTCCATAATGTTTTGACCCTAATTTTGGGGTTCACTATTCGCCCATACCTGTAACCCTGACAGTTTCTACGACCCTAGGTCAGGGTAGAACTGTGAACAACAACAAATAAGAGATGGTTTCCCGCTCCTCAAAACCTCCTGATGGAGACCTTGCTGCAGGATGGAGTTTATCGTCATACTCAGGGAGTGGGTGAAAGAGCGTATGCATGAAGGACTGACTAAATGAATAAATGACTGACTTTGTGAATAATTAAATGAGGGAGAGAGTGAATGAGTGAGTTAATGAGTGAGTAAGGGAGTGGGCGTTTATGCAATTGCACGCAACATTACGCACTAACTCTTATTCCCTGTAATTGTTCGTAAGTAAATTCACTTATTTACCAGATGGTAAAAGCCCCGGGTATATATATATATATATATATATATATATATATATATATATATATATATATATATATATAACTTTTAAGCAATACGGTTCGCTCCTCTTAAATATGATTGTGCACGCAACGACGTCTAAGATATTTGCCTTCAAAGACTGCAAAACAACACGCATTGGTATACAGAAAAAAAGCATTCAGCCATTGTTTGATGAGAATCCAATGTTACAGGCGGGTTTTAGTGGAACGTAAGTTTGGCACGATAAAAACAAAGATAAAAAAAACCAGGAAAAGATACGATAATCCCTCAGTGTTGTGATGGATCTTGGTGCTATATATACATATTTATTTTCCATGGGAGAATCTAAACTTATTTATATACCAGCTTGTTACACATCTTTCTTCTGACACAATACCAATGTTTCACGGCTTTTTAGGGAGACGTAAACAACTAGTACACTACCAATTGCCTTCGAGAGTAGATAATGAATCATGATCCAATGGCTACCGTCTTATTATCTCTCTCTCTCTCTCTTTCACACACACACACACACACACACACACACACATATATATATATATATATATATATATATATATATATATATATTATTTATTTAAAATATGATTTCAACACGCTACATAAGAGTTCTCATGTTTCAAAAAAGAGCCAAAAACTTCAATATAATTATTTGAATTAAATTGAATTAAAGTAAGCTCTGTTTAATTCAATTTAATTCAAATAATTATATTGAAGTTTTCGGCTCTTGTTTTGAAACATGAGAACTCTTATGTAGCGTGTTGGAATCATATTTTTAAATAAATAATTATATATATATATATATATATATATATATATATATATGCATGCATGTATGTATATTCTTTTTATATGTTATTTTTATAGATACAATTTATTTAAGTAAATGGTCTGTTTTTAATTAAGGTGTATTAATTACATTTACCGGGGTGAATGTTCGATAAATATAATTAATACTGTCTATATTTCTGAGATGAGGTTTTATGTACATTCTTTACATTATTCGGACTATTGTCCTCAACTTTATCGCCATATTTATTACAACGTTTCGGCCGAAAAAGATCACGAGGGCTACGTTTTCGGCTTTGGTCCCCAGCATCTCATGTCACATCTTTTTTTTCAGGGTGAAGATCGGACTCATCAGTCATCTCCGCACCCACCCCCACCCGACAACAAAGTGATTCAAAGTCAAGGTCATCTTCGCAGGCGGAGGACGGACAAACGAATATATAATATGACACATTGAGTTCTGGTGTATGTGGGAATCTGTGTTACACTATTTACATTATTCGGACTTTTGTCCTCATCTTCTTCGCCATTTTTATTACAACGTTTCGGCCGTTGTATGCTCCAGCCTTCTTCAGTTGGTTGGAATGTCAAACTGAACCCTTTATTTTGCTCACTGGGGTAGACAGTTCTAGTTCCACGTGCCATGTTTTTAATTACCCTCTGAAAGTTCTCCACTTCCTTAACCGGGTATTGAACTCACACTCTTTGGGTCCTGTCACTGCATCTAACCAACGCCTTTATATATGTGTCCTTGGCACGTGGAACTAGATCAGTCTACCCCAGTGTGCGAAATAAAGGGTTCAGTTCGACATTCCAACAACCTGAAGAAGGCCGGGGTGTACAAAGCCCGAAACGTTGGTGATAAATATGGCGACGAAAATGAGGACAATAGTCCGAATAATGTAAATAATGTAATTAATATTGTTTAATTAATTTTTTCTTAAATAAATTATATCTACAAAAATATATTATAAACAGAAAAAATTATTAAATAATTGTCGGACTTAATCCATTTCATTATGTTGTCATTGTTTACGTTAAGATACCTTTTGTGAGCATTTGATAGATTGAGAATTGTCGCCGAAGACTGTGTGTTTAAAAACAGTCATTTGGACATTGCTAACCAGGCTTTTCTCTGTAACCGAATGGTGTTGCACGTCAGGCCAAATGACAGGTTCCGTATACGATTACAGGTTCGATTCTTGTCAGAGGACGCATATTTTCTACGAAATTTCTCGAACATTCAGATCGTTAAATGTAATTAATAATGTTTAATTAGAAAAAAATAGAATATTTATTTAAATAAATTGTATATATAAAAAATGCCGCATGAACAGAAAATATGTTCAATAATTGGACTTAATCCTTTGCATATATATATATATATATATATATATATATATATATATATATATATATATATATATATATATATATATATATATATATATAATTAAGTTTTGAAGAACTTGGTAATCCGTATGGGTAATCCCAAGGAGGATAAAATACTGAGAGCACAATGTAAATCCAGAGCTAATATTTTAAAGAAAAACATACCACTTGAAAGTACCATTATAATAATTTATTTCATCAGAGCTCTTTTAAAGGACGCCGGATCATCAAGTAAGGTTTTTGGAATTGCTATCTGATGATCCGGCGTCCTTAAAAGGGCTCTGCTGAAATAAATTATTATAATGATGTCTTAAAGTGGTCTGTCTTTCTTTAATATATATATATATATATATATATATATATATATATATATATATTCAAAAGAGGTAATCGAGTTTTTACTTATTAATCGAACAGATTTTGATCAATTTTTAAAACGTTATTTTAATGGGTAGCCATATTTGAGTAAAATCTGCGCTTATTTTAAATAGTAAATGTATTTTTGCCCGACCCACATATTGATCTTATAATTTCTATTCCATCAAATTCAAGAACCGATGCTTTAATGTATTCATCTCATAGATATGTATAGTTTAGGCATTCTCATCGCCTGAGGATCGCGGGATCGTGAAACTTAAGTAGCACTCTATTGAGATGTGACGCTGCGAAGCGTTTTACATTATATATATGGTTGTAAGATGTGTGTATATACAGTGGTTTGTCATTAGGTTTTCGCCATGGTTGATATCGATTATTTTACTTAATTTATGTAGTAAATGTATATCTATGAGCTCCCACCGCCAAAGATTCCAACTGTAATGTCAAAGTCTCATATTTCTTTATTGTAGAATATTAGTGATTTTCAGTAGCAATAATCAAGTTGGTCCGCAGTCATGCTTCCTGGCAATTATTCCAGTGAAACCAACGAAGGCAAGAAAGACTATGACGCAGACCTTAAACACAATAAAAATCATTTTCCGAAAACATGACACAAATACTAAAAAAGCACAACAGGAAAACAACCACTCGCACAAATCAAAACCACGTATAACAAAAAACTAATGTCCTTTAAACAGCAATTGCTTCTAGAACAATGTAATATACCAAGCCACTGTAAAATGAGTAGATAATGAAGAAATACAATAGACTACCTGCAAATATATAAACAAAAGCAAAAACACAACGCATATGGTCTGAAACAGAGAGTCAACTCTGAGTGTTGACTTCAATGTCCATTATATATATGTGTGTTTGTGTGTTGTGATTGTGTGTGCTTGTGTGTATGTGTGTGTGTGTGTGTGTGGTGTGGAAACTCAAAAGAGGAGAAAAGAGGTTATAGATGATAGATGAGAACACAATCTTCAGATGCTAAGATAAGACACTTAAATACGCACCTGATGATTGCGTCGTGCACGAAATTCGGAGTCATGTTACCGATGACGAACAAATGAAAACAGTATATTTATTATTAATTGCCAATATATAATTTATAGCTCCATCAACCACGACAATATATATATATATATATATATATATATATATATATATATATATGTGTGTGTGTGTGTGTGTGTGTGTGTGTGTGTACTGAGAAATTGACATGCTCTTGCAAGTGCTCAATACACTAACTTGATAGAGCTTTTACTGTCTGGATTGCCATGATGGTGGTTTTTGATGAGCCGTAGAGGAAAACTCTATTATCGAGCGGGTACATATTCAAAAATTCAGATATATAGATATGATTGCATTAGATATGGAGATAGATAAGAACATATTGTGATAGATAGATAGATAGATAGATAGATAGATAGATAGATAGATAGATATGAATAGACTAAGATAGATAGCTAGGCAGGCCTTCATCTTGCCTCAAGCAACACCGTCATAGCTTCAATCAACTAATATTCACCCGGAACAGGTAAGCTGCATTGATGTGTATAAATGCCCGAACCTCTGTTATCAATCTTGATTGAAACAAATGGATTTATTGACATATTTTATGAAATTCAATTAATAATCGTCCATGTCATATCTCAGAATGAAGGCAATATTTCACGCGCCATCTTTCCATAAGCGTTTTACCAAGCGAAATATTTTACAAACGTTCGTCTGTAAATTAATTGCTATAACTTCCAGGCCCTCAAAGAGACTGACCAACTACTGGACAAGTTGCATATCTCCTTGCATCGTTTGATGTTGTCAACCTTACCAGGTATTGACTCTATTCGATATTTACAAAGGCTTTTTTGATTCGAGACGTTATTTATCTTGTTAGAATTTTAGGTACTACTTAAACTGATTAGTCCGATAGTAAAAAATAAAAATAATAAAAATAGGTAAACACAAAAACATGGAGAAATGTTTTGGAGAATAAATTTTACACTATTTACGATGATCGGGCTGCTGTCGTTACTTTATTCACGAAGTTTCGGTCGTGGTACGCTCAGGTATTGAACTCACAAATCTTTGGGTCTGAACAATCAGGAATGTAAGGTTCACCCTGACAAGGAGGTTCCCATCTAGCGTCCAGTTGGCAAACAAAAATAGAGTTGTAACTTAATACATTTCCCAAAGATTCACAGTATACTGATGGGTATTTATTGAGCATAGTATCCACAATAGAATCAGCAGCTAGTCGGGACTCGCAGAATAGGCTTGCCTGGGTTTCAGAATGGAATCACCCGGGATGCCATATAACCCCCCTACTAACTTGACCAGGGAAGTTCTGTCAGTGAGTTTTGACTTCCATTAAAGTCGAGTACTGTCTGTTGCTATTACCAAATTTTACACTTGCTCAGTAAGACTCAACTTTTATTACCTCTACCAAACTTTACATAGCGCTGTGAACAGGATTGGAACCTGTGCAGGAATATCCCATTAGATTTCGTTGTCGAGTCACTGAGTTACTTTAACGAATACTTTTATCTTGAGGACATGTTGCCCAGTGGTTAAAAGCGTTGGTTGAAGTTACCCAGTCACTTGACCCAAAGAAGAGTCGTGTGTTCAATACCTGGCTTCAACAGAGGGGAACAAAATCTTGGACAGAACAGTCTACCCAGAAGATGAGTTATGTGTTATTTTCCACCCTACAACACCTTGCTTCACAGATGAAATGTTGCTACCTTCTCACTACACTATCTCTAATTGCATGGCAAATGTTCACACGACCTACAACCCTTACATCTATTAATTCAGACCTTCACGGCTAAGACCGTCCATTCCACATACACAGAGTTGAATCATCCACATTCTCACCGTATTTCACTGGTTAGAAGTAAGTCACATCCAGATAACTTCTTCCTCGGAAGTGTTACTTTTCTTACTGGTCAGTAACTAAATGGGCTTGCGGTTACTGTACGGTTACCAAAGTTAAGCAACATCGAGTATGCTCAGTTCCTAGGTGGGTGATTGCATGGAAATACCCCGATGTGGCTTACCACATTGAAACACCGGATCTCGTAAGATCACCTAAGTAAAGCAACGTCAAGCCTGGTTAGTACCTAGAGCACTGTATATGAATGCTAGGTGCTGTAAGCTTGGATGTACGGTTCGTTAATTTTTAACCGGAGAGCACAATTTCCGTTCCACTTGGAATACCTTGAGAAAATTATTAACCTACATCTTCTCCCTCAGCTATGGATTAATTAGTAAGAATTACGTACAAAATATTTAGATTTCAGCATAAAATAACCCATAAAGATTGATGTGCAAATTTTGGCGTCAGAGACAGCATCTCACTTCATGTCCCCAACAGACTTGTCACCATTAATCAATAAACTGTTTATGTCTTTTGCTCTCAAAAAAAAAATGTCTGTACTGTAAAATTTATTGCTGTTAAGTGTGAACCTTATTGGTAGAATACGGGAGAATGTATACGTTCTGTAATGAGCAAGAAGTTTCAGTCAGTTACGACTGAGTAGTAAATTCGATCCTCATTGGGTACTCCATATATTTGTTTTTGTGCCTTATTTAAGCTGTGCTAAGTAAATCACTATTGGCAGACAACGGGATCACTTCGCCGTGGTATAATGTTTAGCAAACTTGTCACGTCTCTGAGCTACGACTGAGTCGTGCCATATCTAAAGCTACGCTTAGTAAATAAATAATGATAGACAACGGAAATATCGGCTCTGTTAATTGCAAATCAAAGCAGCCATTAGAACTGGTCAGTCGCTCGCGGCTATGTCCTTGTGAATTTCCCAATGTATGCTAATATGGACTCCAAGGCAACCCTTTGCAAAAGGCAACGTACGCGGAACGACATGAAGGTACACGATCAAAACGAATCCACAAGCGAATACATAAGTTGTAAAATTTGTCTTACATTGGACACTCTTGCCCGTAGAGCTTTTCGGCCGAGAATAATGTTTCTTGTATGAACCATTAAGGTTACGTCAAATGTATTAGGTCTTCACAAGGATGTTGTTCACGATGACGGTCATCTCTGGGTATAGAATCCAGAGGTTAGCAGTGAATATTTCGAAGAGAGTAGGAAAGCGTTGTTCAGGTTAGCATTGGATATTTTGGCAAAAGTAGTAGAGCGTAGTTCTTCCTTCTGTTCCTCTTCGCCTGACAAGCTGGAACTGGACATTCGGGTCGAGTAAACAAAATGGCCGCTTTTATACACGACGGATTGAATGTTCTACGTCTTCTGATTGGTTAACCTTCTATTGGTGGACTATAAAGTGAGTCAAGTCATTTGGATATGCTCACTAGTACATAGTATACACAAAAAACTGCAACAAAGGACAATTTTAAATGGAAACCATACTTTAAGCTGGGTTACTCCATTTTCTTTTTCTTTCCAGTTACGTAGCGCAGGGATTGAGCTGATTAATTAAACAAAATAGAAGGTATAATTGAAACTAAAAGAAAGGACCAAACATCAACTCCAAGACAGAACCTATGATTGTCCAAGTATGAGAATTACAAATCGGAGATGCCAAAAACCAAGCAAGTACAAAAAATGTATATAGCTAGGAAATGTTTTAACAGAGAACGGAAAATATGACACCGAAATCCGAAGGTGCGGTGGGATAGTGAAAGATGCATTTCAAAAGTTAAGTAAAGTATTAAGAGACAAAAAAAAATGAATCTCGTTAGAAACAAAGATGAGAGTATTTAGATGTTATGTAATATCGGTACACGTACAGGCTGCGATGGATAAATTCCCGTCTAGAAGGACGCAAGAATGAAAATAACATTGGCATCTCATCTTAACAGATGTACAAGGTGCGATGAATACATTGTCATTAAAATTACGCAGAATTGAAAAATAACACTGGCATCTCATTCTAACAGATATACAGGGTGCGATGGATAAATTGTCGTCTAAAGGACACAGGAATGAAAATAACACTGACATCTCATTTTAACAGATGTACAGGGTGCGATGGATAAATTGTCGTCTAAAGGACGCAAAATTGAAAATAACACTGGTATCTCATTTTAACAGATGTACAGGGTGCGATGGATAAATTGTCGTCTAAAGGACGCAAAATTGAAAATAACACTGGTATTTCATTTTAACAGATATACAGGGTGTGATAGATAAATTGCCATTAAAATGACGCAAAATTGAAAATAACACTGGCATCTCATTTTAACAGATATACAGGGTGCGATGGATAAATTGTCGTCTAAAGGACGCAAAAATGAAAATACCACTGACATCTCATTTTAACAGATGTACAAGGTGCGATGAATAAATTGTCATTAAAATGACGCAGAATTGAAAAATAACACTGGCATCTCATTCTAACAGATATACAGGGTGCGATGGATAAATTGTCGTCTAAAGGACGCAAAATTGAAAATAATATTGACATCTCATCTTAAAAGATATATGTATTAAAATTACACAAATATATGACCGTAAATGCTAGACAATCTCATCACATGAAGAAAAGGCATGAGGCAACCGAAATGTCGTTCTACATAAGCACGCTTAACATAAAAAAGACACTGTGCAACCATATACCGCGCATAATAGCAAAAGCGAATTAGAAACATTGACACTGACAGGACATATTACAGGCCACAGAGGAAAAGCATCACATAAAGCAGTTAGAATATGTGTAGGTGGCTGGTAGACCATGGTGTAGGAGAGATAGTAAAAAGACAGAATTTACAACGTAACTGCAAATAAAACACAGCATACCCGAACACAGCAACATCGATTATTTCCTGATTACCGAGAGTAAAAAATACAATATTTTTTCTGGCGTCTTGCAAGACATTCCTCTTTTCTTAGCGGCTTGAATTATAATGATTATTAATATTACCTTTGCAAAGACCAAGAGAAAACATGAGTATTCTTAAAATGAGCATTTCGATTACAAAACTGAGCATTCTGAATTCGAAACCGGTAAAAGGATCAAGAGGAAAAATGAGTATCTCGAAATGAGCATTCGTATTTCTAAAATGAGCATTCTATAATTCGAAACGGTTGAAAAGACAAACAAAAAACATGAGTATTGTGAAATGAGCATTCATATTTCTAAAATGGCATTCTATATTTCGATACCGTTAAAAAATAGCCACTAAAATATGAGTAATGTGAAATGAGTATTTCTATTTTTAAAATGAGCATTCTATATTTCGAAACGGTTGAAAAGACCAACAAAAACATGAGTATTGTGAAATGAGCATTCCTATTTCTAAAATAGACATTCTCTATTTCTGAAATGATCTTTCGTATTTCTTAAATGAGCTTTCCGACTTGGAAACCTTTGAAAAGGCCAGGTGAAAACCGTTTTTATCTTTTCCCGAGATGTCATGGGAATTCACATGTAATAAAAATGTTAAAGAACTTGTGAAACGCCATGACCAGCTGCCTTCTGAACAGATATGTCATTTAAAAAAAGAATTAAATTAGTTTGGACAAAAGCCAAAGTTAACGGCACTGTGAATCGAATTTAAGTCAAAAACTGATTGGGTTGCGAATAGATCGTGCAACTGTTGGCGCCATAATATTTTTTCGTTTATTTTAGGAACATCAGCTTAGTATGACACAAGGGCATTGGAATTTAGCTTCTCGTTAAGATCAAACACGATACAAGCTGGTAAATTAGCGCATAGATCATGTCCACACTACTTTATCGTGAATGTCACGTTAGAGAATATAGATATATTTATTGAATTTAAATTTTCCTGACACTGGGGCAACAATACAAGGAGCTTAAAAAGAGTTGAGGTCTTTCATAAAGAAAGAGTTCCCGGCTGAATTCCTAAAGTGGGAAAATAGGTTTATGTCGAAGAAGTTGTTCTGGAAATTTATGAGAAGAAACGTATGAGGTGTGAGTTAGGTAGGTCAGTATTTTCTCGCCGGGACACCAATGCAAAAAAAATTAACCAAAAAAAAAAAAAAAAAAAATCTCTTCCCACCTCATCTGGAAGACACCTACGATTTAGCCCCGTGACTCTGACAGAACGAAAAAGAGAAGGGATCGAGGTGCATATGATAGGGAAAAAAAAGAATGAGGAAAGAGAAGAAAAAAAGATTGAGAGGAAAGTGAGGAAAAAGAAAGAAAGGGAGAAATGAGAAGAGGAAATAAAAAGACAAAACAAAAATGGCGGAGACGAAAGGAAAAAGGGATGAACGGTAAGGAAAAAAAAAACATGGTTAAAAAGTTTATGAGAATGTAACAGCTAAAATGAAAAAGATTGAAAGAAAAAAGAAAAGAATAAAGAAAGAGGCTGACAGAAGAATGAGAAAAGGATGAAGAAGAAGGAAAAAGAGGAGGAGAAAAGAAAAGAATAAAGATGGGAGAGGAAAATGAGAAAGGAATGAAGAAAGGGGAGAAAGAAGAAGACAAAAGATAAGAATAAAGAAAAGTGGAAGAGAATGAGAAAGGATGAAGAAAGAGGAGAAAAAAGAACAGAATAATGAAAGAGGGGAAAAGGAGGAAGAGAAAGAAATGAAGAAGGAGGAAGAGAAAAACGAATAAAGAAAGAGTGGAGAGGTATGGAGGAAAAAGAGTAGGAGAAAAGAAAAGAATAAAGAAAAGGGTAAGCGGTGAATGAGAAAGGAATGAAGAAGGAGGAGAAAGAGGAGAAGAAAAAGAAGAGCGTGAGGAGAATGAGAAAGGATGAAGAAGGAGGAGGAGGAGAAGAAGGAAAGAAAAAGAAGCAGGGAGAGAATGAAAATCGATGAAGAAGGAGGAGAAAGAGGAGAAGAAAAAGAAGGGCGTGAGGAGAATGAGAGAGGATAAAGAAGGAGGAGGAGAAAAGAGGAAAGAAGAAAAATGAAGGGATGAAGAAGGTGAGGAGAATGAGAGAGGATGAAGGAAAAGGAGGAGAAAGAGGAGAAGAAAAAAGAAGGGCATGAGGAGAATGAGAGAGGATAAAGAAGGAGGAGGAGAAGAAGAAGGAAAGAAAAAGAAGGAGAAGGAGAATGAGAAAGGATGAAGAAGAAGGAGAAAGAGAAGAAGAAAAAGAAGGGCGTGAGGAGAATGAGAGAGGATAAAGAAGTAAGAGAAAGAGGAGAAGAAAAAGAAGGGCGTGAGGAGAATGAGAGAGGATAAAGAAGGAGGAGGAGAAGAAGAAGGAAAGAAAAAGAAGGAGAAGGAGAATGAGAAAGGATGAAGAAGGAGGAGAAAGAGGAGAAGAAAAAGAAGGGCGTGAGGAGAATGAGAGAGGATAAAGAAGGAGGAGGAGAAGAAGAAGGAAAGAAAAAGAAGGAGGAGAATAAGAGAAAGAAGGAGAAGAAAAAAAAGAAGGGCGTGAGGAGAATGAGAGAAAAAGAAGGAGGAAATAAAGGAAGGAGGAGGAGAAGAAGAAGGAAAGAAAAAGAAGGAGAAGGAGAATGAGAGAGGATGAAGAAGGAGGAGAAAGAGGAGAAGAAAAAGAAGGGCGTGAGGAGAATGAGAGAGGATAAAGAAGGAGGAGAAAGAGGAGAAGAAAAAGAAGGGCGTGAGGAGAATGAGAGAGGATAAAGAAGGAGGAGGAGAAGAAGGAAGAAAAAGAAAGGAGAAAAGAAAAAAGAAGGAAGAAGGAGAAGAAAAAAAAGAAGGGCGTGAGGAGAGGAGGATAAAGAAAGGAAAAAGAGGAGAAAAAAAAGAAGAGAATGAAGAAAAAGAAGGAGGAGGAGAAGAAGAAGGAGAAAAAGAAGGAGAAGGAGAATGAGAGAGGATAAAGAAGGAGAAAAGGAGGAGAAAAAGAAGAGGAGAAGAAAAAAGAAAAGAAGGGCGTGAGGAGAATGAGAGAGGATAAAGAAGGAGGAGGAGAAGAAGAAGGAAAAAAAAATGGAGAAGGAGAATGAAGAGAGGATAAAAAAAAAGAGGGCGTGAGGAGAAATGAAGAAGGAGAGAAAGAAAAGAAAAGAAGGGCGGAGGAGAATGAGAGGGAGAATGAGAGAGAAGAAAAAAAAGAAGGAGAAGGAGAGAGAAAGGATGAAGAAGAAAAAAGAAGAAGGAAGGGCGGAGGTGGAGAAGACGATGAAGAAGGAGGAGAAGAAGAAGGAGGAGAAGGAGAAGAAGAAGGAAAAAAGAAGGGCGTGAAAAGAAGGAGAAGGAGAAAGAGAGGAAGAAGGAGGAAGAAGAGAAGGAGAAGAAAAAAAAGAAGGGCGGATGAAGAAGGAGAAAAGGAAAACAAAAGAGAGGATAAAAGGGATGAAGAAGAGGAGAAAGAAGAAGAAAAAGAAGGGCGTGAGGAGAAATGAGAGAGGATAAAGAAGGAGGAGAAAGAGAAGAAGAAGGAAAATGAAAAAAGAAGGAGGAGGAGGAGAATGAATGAGAGAGGATAAAAGAAGGATAAAGAAGGAGGAGAAAGAGGAGGAGGAGAAAGAAAAAAAAGAAGGGCGTGAGGAGAATGAGAGAGAGATGAAGAAGGAGGAGAAAGAGGAGAAGAAAAAGAAGGGCGTGAGGAGAATGAGAGAGGATAAAGAAGGAGGAAGGAGAAAAGAAAAAGAAGGAAAGAAAAGAAGAAGGAGGAAAAGGGGAGAATGAAAAGAATGAAGAAGAAGGAGAAAGAGGAAGAAAAGAAAAAATGAAGGGCGTGAGGAGAATGAGAGAAGGATAAGAAAAGAAGAAGGAGGAGAAGATGAAGAAGGAAAAGAAAAAAGAAGGAGAAGGAGAATGAGATAGGATAAAGAAGGAGGAGAAAGAGGAGAAAAGAAAAAAAGAAGGGCGTGAGGAGAATGGATGAAGAAGGAGGAGGATGAAGAAGGAGGAGAAAGAAGGATGAAGAGAAAAAAGAAGGGCGTGAGGAGAATGAGAGAGGATAAAGAAGGAGGAGGAGAAAGAAGAAGGAAAAGAAAAACAAGGAGAAGGAGAATGAGAAAGGATGAAGAAGAAGGAGGAAGAAGAAGAAAAAGAAATAAAAAGAGGGATAAAGAAGGAGGAATGAAGAAAGGATGAAGAAGAATGAGGAGGAAAAGAAGGAGAAGAAAAGGAGAAGAAAAGGGCGTGAGAGAGAGGATAAAGAGAATGAAAAGAAGGAGAAAGGGATAAAGAAGGAGGAGAAAGGAGGAAAAAGAAAAGAATGAGAGAGGAGAATAAGAAAAAAGAAGGAGAAGAAGAAGAAGAAGAGGATAAAGAAGAAAAAAGAAATGGAGAAAAGAAGGAGGAGAAAGAAAAGAAAAGGAAGTGAGGAGAATGAGAGATAAAGAAGAAAAAGGGAGAAGAAAAGAAGGGCGTAAAGAGAAGAAGGGAAAAGAAGGGGGCGTGAGGAGAATGAGAGGGATAAAGAAGGAGGAGGAGAAGAAGAAGAGGAAGAAAAAAAAGAAGAAGGAGAAAGAAGAATGAGAAGAGAGATAAAGAAGGAGGAGAAAGAGGAGAAGAAAAGAAGGGCGTGAGGAGAATGAGAGGATGAAGAAGGAGGAGAAAGAGGAGAAGAAAAGAAGGGCGAGGAAAATGAGAGGGTGTGAGGAGAATGAGAGAGGATAAAGAAGAATGAGGAGGAGAAAAGAAGAAGGAAAGAAAAGAAAAGAGGAGAAGGAGAATGAGAAAGGATGAAGAAGGAGGGCGAAGAATGAGAAAAAAAGAAGAAGGGCGTGAAGGGAGAATGAGAGAGGATAAAGAAGGAGGAGAAAAGAGGAGAAGAAAAAGAAGGGCGTGAGGAGAATTGAGAGGGCGGAGGATGAAGAAGGAGGAGAAAGAGGAGAAGAAGAAGGAGAAGAAAAAAAAAAAGAAGGGCGTGGGGAGAATGAGAGGAGGATAAATAAGGAGGAGGAGAAGAAGAAGGAAAGAAAAAAGAAGAAAAGAAGGAGAATGAGAAAGGATAAAGAAGGAGGAGGAAAGAGGAGAAGAAAAAGAAGGGCGTGTGGAGAATGAGAGGATGAAGAAGGAGGAGGAAAGAAGAAGGAAAAAGAAAAGAAGGAGAAGGAGAAAAAAAAGAAAGAATGAGAGAATAAATAAAAAGGAGAAGAAGAAGAAAAAAAAAAAGAAGGAGAAATGAGGAAATAAAGTAAAAAGAAAAGAAAAAAAGAAGGGCGTGAAATGTCTTGATAAAAAGGAGGAGGAGAAATTGATAAAAGAAAAGAGAGAATGAGAAAAAATAATGGAAAAAAGAAAGAGAAAGAAAATAGAAAAAGAAAAAAGAAAGAAAAGAAAAGATAAAAAGGAAAAAGTAAAAGGAAAGAAAGAAAGAAAGAAAGAAAGAAAGAAAGAAAAGATAAAGGGACGAAAGCGAAGAGAAATGACCCAAAATGCTAATGGTGGGGCCGGTGAATGAGATCAGATAAATAAAGACAAGAAAAGATAGTTAAAAAAAAAAAAAGGATTAAAAAAGACGTGAAGGAAAACAAAGAAGAAATGAAAATAAAAAGAGTTAGTGAATATTTCGGAAGGAGAAATGAAAGAAAGAAAATGGGAAGAATGAAAGTTAGAGAGGTAGAGAGGAAACTAGAGGAAGAATGAAAACAGAAGAAAATTTCGAGTGGAATTATATATATATATATATATATATATATATATATATATATATATATGAAAAATTCTCCGATTTAACCAGTAGAAGACAATATTTATGAATAAAAATGACAATAGGAAAACTGGTAATTGCTGACGCGTTTCGTCCAATGTCGACTTTATCAAAGCAAAATACAGTTTTTCCTACTGTCATTTTTTATTCATGAATATATATATATATATATATATATATATATATATATATATATATATATATCCAAAAATAGGATTGGTGTATACGGAATAAATTCAGTAAGCATAAATTACTATTCTTAAAAGAGTGCTCAATACAGAGTAGAGCGAATATAATTATTTATTCGAAAATTATAACATAAATGATTTATAAAATCACTGCAAAAATAGTCATTTTGTTTCAACACCTCTGGTGACTTATCAAGTAATGATGTTGAATATAGAATAAAGAGTTTTAAAAGGTTCAATTCAATTAACCAA
Organism: Acanthosepion pharaonis; assembly: GCA_903632075.3. Classification (NCBI taxonomy): domain Eukaryota; kingdom Metazoa; phylum Mollusca; class Cephalopoda; order Sepiida; family Sepiidae; genus Acanthosepion; species Acanthosepion pharaonis. Next base: position 276,427 of record CAHIKZ030005470.1, on the reverse strand, counting down.
ACCTTGCATGGGGAAACGCTGTTACATAAGCTGGAATGACCAATCAAAATACAAGTATACGAGAATTCAAAAATTGACAACAAACTAAGGTTTGAATTCTCATACACTTGTATTTTGAAACAAAATGTCTATATTTGTACTGATTTTATAAAATATTTATTTATAATTTTCTAATAAATAATTATATATATATATATATATATATATATATATATATATATATATATATATATATGATATATCATAAACAGATAGAATGTTTCGCTGTATCACACCTATTCAGCGTGGCTAGACACCCGATTCTTTTCAAGCCGGCATCGAAATCCGATCGATTTGTTATCAGTCTGAGATTCTACACCTCGGCTATCGTTTCACAGCTGAGAGGAACGGAAATTTTAACGTTTTCTATGCGAAATACATCAGAGGCCCGGAGCTCAATTCAATTGGGCTGAAGAGCAGTGCGTCATATATATATATATATATATATATATATATATATATATATATGATAAAATATATTTTTAAGGCATGCTATATTTGTGGGTTAAAGTACGTAACATTAGGGAAATAGCGTATGTAAATATAAAAGTAGACTTTGAAGTCAACAACCAGAGGCGAGATTTTGTTTCATGCTAAACGCTATTGTCAAGCCATGTGCATTGTGTCTTTGCTCGACTTTTTATATATACAGTTCAGAGATGCATTGTGGGTAGTTTGGTGCATTGTGGGTAGTCTGTTGTATTATTCTAACGGTTATTTTGGTGGGTGTGGTTTTTTAATTTGTTTATTATTTACTTCTTTTTTTTTACTTATTTATTTGTTTGGATTAATTTCTTTTACTTGCCTTTATTTATTTTATTTTTTTATCTATTTTTATTTATTCTTGTTCGTTTTCCGTTTTCGATATTTAAGTAGCGTAGTAAAAATATTTTTTCGTATCTGCATTTTGAGTAGTTACTTTTAGTCTGGGAAGGTAATTACGGTTATTTTTAACTCCAGGCAACGTTTACACTTTTTAGATTGATTCTTGTAGGCAAACGTCCTTTTCCTTATTTTCCATCATATTTTTAAGGTGATCTTTTTTTGCTTTTAATCTCCCAGATATGTTTAGAAAGCATTGTGCTGTTCGTATTTAAAATTGTAAAGAATGTTTTGCATATATATATATATATATATATATATATATATATATATATATATAGACGAGTTCAACGTATGAGGGTCAAGCAGATCAGTTCCCAGGAAACCGACAGCCCGACAACAGCACATGAGATTTGATTATAGTGGTGAAGGTTTCGTGCAGGACCAACCACACTTTTTGAAGTGACGAATACAGAGACCTGGTGCACTAAGTGCCAAACGTCCCCAAACGACGCTCCGCAGGTTTTGAATTCAGAGTTGTCCTTCTCCTAGACCAGTTGCCATCCAAGGCTATAGAACCCAGTCTGTCCTGCTATTTTACCCATAGCTGGAGGGAGAAGAAGAGGATTCATACCTTTCCCAAGGGTATTATTAGCACGTAAATGAATGTAATGGATTCGACTGGAATTCGAACTTACGCTATCCATTATATATATATATATATATATATATATATATATATATATATATATATATATATATATATAGAGAGAGAGAGAGAGAGAGAGATGAATATAAGATATCGCACATAGAATGCTGGTCTTAATAAAACAGTGCTCGATAAAACACTTAAATAAACCAAACTCTTATATATATATATATATATATATATATATATATATATAAAGCGGACAAAGAGAGCATAGAAACATAACAATAAGAAAGGTCATAATTGACTTTAAAAATTCATCTGGATCAACGTATTTTAACAGATCCTGAATTTTACACCTACATGTAACCATCAATTCATTTCTAAACAAGAAAATGAATTTCCTATTGTTGTTTTATGCTCTTTGCTTGCCCGTTTATATATATATATATATATATATATATATATATATATATATATATATATATATATATATATATATATATATTTAACAGAGATCTTTATAAGAATATTTTATTTTTAAAAATATTTAAAACCAGTTATCTCCCTTTATTTTTAATATAAACATAGTAATTGAACTTTAAATAAAAGTTAATATGTTTTTGCTCATATAGTTTTAGGTTAGTCTATTTTAATAGAATTTTTTTCAATAAATACCATTAATCCCAGTTTATTTTAAATATAAAACAACATATTTATACCCGTTTATTTTGTATATTTAAATAAAAATCCTGCCTATTCTAAATGTAACATATATTTAAAAAATCAAAAAAAAATCGTAATCTTCGTATAATATATGGACTACACCAGCACTCCGTTAGCCAGATATTTTTATTAAAATGTAAATTATGCCACGGAATATTGCGTTGTGCATGAACCGACGAGTCGTTCAACAGACGAGGGATACTATAAATATATATATATGTGTGTGTGTGTGTGTGTGTGTGTATTTTCAGATAGAATATATCAGTAAAGGAACAAAATCAATAAAAAGACGGAAGGAAAGGATTATCCTTCCCATTTGCCTTGATAAATTCCCTCAAAGGACGAAACGCATCGGCTAAGTATAGTTTTTCCTCTTGTCTTTTTATTCATTTATATATATATATATATATATATATATATATATATATATATATATATATATATATACTATATATGTAACAATAAGAGATAGATCAAGTATCGACCATCATAAAGACTGAAAAATAAAATTGACAAAGATTATTGTTTAAGGTTGACGGACACGCATGTCTTAATTAGTTTGTTTTTTTTACGAATTGGTCAAACCTAAACAAAAACATTGTTTTCAATCGTTATGAGTCTACCGATTGAATAGAATTTTATTATCAACAATAGTCTTGTAAATGGAATTTTTAAAGCATTCTGAATGTAAAAATAAAGAAAAAAAGTGTGCAAGGCAATAAGTAACACTACCTGCCAAAAAAAGTGAAGTTTTGTTGAAATCGGTTGAAAAATGTAGGAAATCCGATCCCATATATAAACGAACACACACACACACACACACACACACACACAAAAACAACCTGGATTTTATAATAAGTATAACTCGATATGAGTTGTCCCCCTTTCCTTCTCGCGATGCCTCTTAATCATGTTTTCAAATTGATTTCGTGCAAAAACAATTGTGTTTTTTCAATTTTTGGCGCTGTTAGAACCACCGCAAGGTAATTTTACGCAGTCCTGTAAAGTTTTGTTGAAATCGGTCGAAAAATGTAGGAAATCCGATCCAATATATAAACGTACACACACACACACACACAATCTGCGTTTTATAATAAGTAAGATGTTTCTAAAAAAATTCATTGATAAAAAATTTCTACCGTCAAAGTAAAGACGAAAGTATTTTTTGATTATTTTATTAAATTTTTAAAATCACTTTCGAAATTTTGAGTAGAAATCCTGTTTTTTTGTTTTTCTTTTTTCAGTAACATCGACAAAGTTTACCATTTTTATGATAATTTTAAACAAGTTTGTTCTGTTTTAAAAATCTTTCAAAAATATATATATATATATACATTTCTAAAACGTTATTTGAGGAAAATTAGCAAATTTAAAATTTAATTAATTTTATTTAAAAAAAATTACTTATTTTAGGCATAAAAACTTATTAGAAATCTATGAAGAGAATTGATTAACCACGGTGACTTGTTTTTCTAACGTGTTGATCGATTTGTCAGCCTGACAGTTAAGTAACAATGAGCAGAATTGATATAAATTTACGAAATCTGATTCTGACCGGATGATTTGCAAAGACTGTTAAGCCCGGCAAAACACAGAAGAAAAATGCAAGATGTTCACAGCCAAAGTTTATTTATATGAGGGTTTGTTTTTCCGTGAGGAAAAATTTTAAAACACGAGACTTTTTACTAATAATATCATGTATGAACATCCGTATTTACAGAAATCGGTAAGTTTATATGCACAAACAAATTTCAAAATTATTTTTAAAATATTTGGGGTCGATGAATTGTAGCAAGCTTTTCCATTTATGATTAGTAAATAAAGTTTTTACTTAACAGCAATATCATCTAGCCTGGACAAATTAATACAGGAATTTAAAAGATTTAAAACTTTTAAAATTATTCTAATTAATTTTTTTTCCAAAAATAAAACAATTCTTGTTCAAAAACAATGCATTTAAAAAGAAAATTCACTATTGGTCGAATTTTTTCTTAAGACAATAGATTCCATAATATATCTTATTCAGTAAAGAAATTAAAAACTTTTCTAATGAAATTAATTAATGTCTTAATTTTATTGCATTTTATATTTTACGATTCAGAGCAGATTTTCGATAACTATTAAAATGTTAGAAAATGATGACTTACATTCTTCAAGAAATTCTGCTTTCAACTAATAAAAGTATGAAGACGGACACAATTTAATTTCTGAAAATTTCATTTCTTAAGGAGGGTAACTATGTAAAAATTATATTTCTAAGATTTCTAAAATAATCTAATTCATTTGTGAATAAGTTCTGAAAGTTTCATTAAAATGCGAAAATTATTTGATTTTTGCAAGAATTTCTAAATCAATGAAAAAATGGCGCAAATTTTTCTATGCTTATTTTTACTGCACCAATCACCCCACGCCGCTGCCCCCACCCAAAAAAAAAACAATATATTAAACTAAAATTTTGAAAGCGCTAGAAAGGTTTAAAAAATATTAATAAAATAATCCCCCCCACCAAAAAAAAATAAATTGGCCTTTCCTCTTAATAATAACATAATCATTTTTCTGTGTTTTTGGATTTTACCCAGGAATGGTTCCTCATTATTCTATCGTTTCTTGGTTTTTATTTTAGAATTTACAGGAACTATTGTTAGGATCTCTTTATCTATTGTGTATATTTAGTAAAACCATTTATAATATGGAGAAAGTTATCAATCCACCACTTCTCCCCCTATCTATGGGTTAAAAATAAGCGTTGTGTCACTAAATGATTATTATCTCAAAAAAGATTCTTACAATATAAAAAGTATTTTCTGGCTTTAAATAACCTTCAAAAGTGTTGATAAACCGTAAAAAACAAATAAATCAATCAATTAACTATCATTTTGTTTTTTTCTTTTATAATTCGCAGGAACTATTGTTAGGATCTTTTTTTTCTGCGATGTGTTTGTAGCAAAACCATTTATAACCAATTGGGTACAATATTCGTGAATATTCATCTATAGCACTAAGCTCGTCTACAAATATCTAGACTGTCACCTGTATACAACTATTTCGCAGATCAGTAATTCAAATGGCTTCGAGAGACTGAAGCCTTTAGCTCTTATTGAAGATTAGACTTCTTCGAACCTTGTGGATTGGTGTTACATAATCATAAACAAAGAACTTGACCAAATAGCATATACCACATTAATTGAGGATATTCAACAGCGGCAACAACTAAAATGGATAGCACATGTAACTCGAATGGTTAGGAAGAAATCCTCGTTCAATACTTAAAAGAGCGTTACCATTGGACTTTAGAAACCTATTCTCCAAAAATTCTTTTAATAGATAGATTTTATAAATTTTAACCGATAGTACCAATGGCTGCTCGGTCAGTAAATGCGGTATATTTCCTTATAAGGAAACAACTAATATGTCTATTAACCCATCCTAAGAAATAACACTTCTTTATTCTCTGTTTTGTTAATATTCACATGGGCCTTTTTTAGGCTCCTTTCTCTTTTTTCGTATGTGTATTTGGGCAAACCCATTTATAACCAGCTGAGTACAATATTCTATATGATACTTTAATCTATGTCCGAGTGAATCATTTTAAAATCATTTCATTTCCTTCTTACTTTAAAAATAAATATTTATTAAATTAATTTCCCATAAAATTAAAACTTAAAAAATAATCATATCTTAATCTTTATTTATTTCATTAACTCAATTGATTGGATTCATTTCCCTTCCTGTAGTTTTTTTTTGTCCCCCTTGAAGGATATTTACCTAAGTAATCGGGTATGTAATTAAATAAAAGGCTCGTCGAGTTCATTGCCAGATTTCTGCAAACCTATCGGGCTGTTTAATCCTGAAAATATATATTTATTTTAATAAAATAAATTCTGAAAAACAAACAAAAAACGATTTTTTACCTTAATGTAAAATTTATCCTGTGTGAATTTATTCCATCGTGAAAGAAACTCATCAATTCTCTAACGAAAATTTTCGCATTGCAAAAAAAGTGTTTAACTTCATTGAAGGTTTCTTCAATTGGATCCTAATTGGAGAGGTCCCTGCCTCTTTTCAATCTGTCTGATTGCGGAAAAAAAATACGTGTAAGTGTGAAGCTGGGTTAAGAGTCAGGATGGCATGAACACTGTATCATTAAACATATTTATTCATATTTAATATATTTTCAAGATGAAAACGGATGCGACAATTTAAACATTTTAACAATTTTTATACAATATTAAGTCCAGCTTAGTGAATTTTTTGGCTATTTCAAAGGTATTTATGTTAGAAACTACTTCTGCCATTCCATTATTCAAATAAAAATGACATGTCCCCTTTCAGAATCATGACTCTCCAGAGATTCCTTTAATATATTATTTGGGAATTGCCATGCATTCCTGGGGAAAAAAAAACACGATTTCTCGTTGCCTCTCTATGATTTGAATCCAGTTTTTATTCTTCTAAACAACATTCCCACCCAAAGCTAAAGAGGCCAATTTCCCGTGGGTGGGAGGGAATAAGTGAAGTATTTATGCCTTTCTCAAGGTCATTAGGTCGAGAGGGAATACAACAGACAAACCCAGAATTCAAACTCGGTTGGTTGATTCCGCGCGGATAATCATTACACAAGCCTCATATCCCGCCATTGTTTCTCTATGACTTGTGTGTCGTAAACATATTTCGGTTGAGCCATTAAATCAGGCTATTTTTTTTTAATTTTGTTTTTAATCGATTCACCCCAAGCAATGCGATAACACCACTAAGAGGCAAGGAGTCTAGTAAAAGTGAAAGAAAAAGGAAAATATTTTTAGAAGGAACCGGAAACCCAATCCTAAATTGGAAGCAAGGGATAAAACTCTACACCTGTTCAAAAAACTGGGGAGGAGTGTGATCCGGGCGATAGGTCGATAAATCTACTTCCTGCTTTGGAAGGACTCTTCATGCTAAGGTTTTGTTATGTTGAAACAATTTTACACATTTTATACAATATTAAATCAATCTTTGTGAATTTTTGTGTCCGTTTTCAATAAAGTTGTATCGCTTAATGAAATTAAAATGTTTTGTCATCATCAAGATATAAGCGATCATGACTCTCCACAGATTCCTTTACTATATTATTTGTGAATCGTCATGCATTCTGGGAAAAGGTAATGATTTTATATTGCCTTCTTCACAATTTGAAGTTTTCTTTCTTGTAGACTAGTTACCAACCAAGGCTAAAGAGGACAGCTTAACCAGCTATTTAACCCATAGCTAGTTGGTGGGAAGGGGAGAGAAGAGATGGATCCATGCCTTCCGTAAGTGTATTAGTGTGAAAATTAATGCAACAGACTAGCTCGGAATACGAACTCGTCTTGCCGATTCCACTTTACACCACCCGCACACCCTTCCACATCTTCTCTATAACCTGTCTGGCGTAAAAATAATATGAAATTCATTGAAGCCTTTCTTCTTCAATTGAATCCGGCTGTCGATGCTAAATACTTTAATATCTGGTTTGATGCACAGCCTTCATTGTGGTCTTCTTCATCATACAGCTCTACGACATACTTTATGTTCAATAAATTTGTCACTGTGAAACGTCGTGAAGTGTCTGGCCATTTTAAAGGAAGCTATAACGTTTGGACCTTCAGTCCTTCCATAGACTCTCTATAACCTCCCTAGCATGATCCATCAATTCCAGGAAGAAGCATTAAATTGGATCCAGATAAAAGATTACCGCTCTTAGGAAATGTTCCAGATCTTTAAAACGGTAACCTTTACCAGAGAGGAACGGCTTCATCGGCAGGCAGAAAGAAATTGTTTGTCGACATCATGCAACAATATGATATACATTCCATTCAAGAAATTTGTCGTAATTTACCTTAGTGAATTGTCTGGCTAAAGGAAGATATAACAGATAAGGCTTCTTCTGGCCTTCCATAGAATCTCTAAAACCTGCCTGATACGACCATACAATTCAGACTGAACTATTCAATCCAAGGACGGCTTTCTGAATTTAGTCCTCAAAAAAAAAAAAAAACAAAAACAAAAAAAAGCATTGATCTTCTAAGGAAGCGTTCTACATTTGAAAAGCTGTATTCTTCACAAGAAAATTTAATTTCAGCGACAGCTTGAAATGAATTCTTGGGTGCCATCATACAGCGGGGTGGCATATTTTAATTCAAGGAACCTGTCAGTGTTTACTTTAGGGAATTGTCTGGCAATTTTGAAAGAAGCTATTATACAAATTAAACAATTTCTATTCAAACATAGACACCCTATAACATGTAGGCTTACGACAACATCACGTCGAAAAACCGATTCTTGTACGATCACCGAAGTTAAGCAACGTCGAGCCGGGTAAGTTCGTAATAGGTGAGTCTTTAGGAATACCAGCTTGGATGTACGAGTGGTGCAATGGATAATGGCTAGGAATTGGAAATTGGAGATCCGAGTTCGAATATCAGCCGGATGCGCACATAACCTTGGGAAATGTATGAATCAAACTCTTCTCTCCCCTAGCTATGGGTTAATTAGTAAATCGAAAAATTAAAAAAAAACTTCAAAGGCCTGATAAGCCGTAAAATTGAATGAATCAATGAAACCTATAACATGTATGATATAATCGTACTATACCGATTGATTCTTTAAATCCTTTGAAGGCTTTTTAAATAGGAACACGAAAAAATTGAAAAATTGCCAGACATGGACGAATATAACTGTAAAAACTTCTTTTTTTGTTGCTTTCCATTTATTAATTAACTAGCAGCATGACCCGGCGTTGCCCTTGCTTGATTCAAAAATTGTACGACTTATACAGCAATCGCTATCATTTGACTTAAAATATTTTTGCCATTCCTTGCCTTTAAAGGAGTGCCCTTTGCAGTGCTGATGTTGCTACATGCCTTACTTCTTGCCTATCTCACACTGCGAATTTTTTTCTAAGCTCTATACTAAACATTAAATCTGTTACGAAAAAAGAACTAAACAAAATGAACACAAAACGATCAGCTTTAAAAATGGTCTCGTAACTGGAAAAACCGAATGAAAAAAGAATGTTTTGTTAACAAATTACTTTTTCACACCCAACCCAGTTCTGCGGAATCAGAATCAACGTTGAGTTTAAGCAAGCGAATGAGCCAATTGGAGTAAGGTGCCATGCAGATTTAAATTTTTCCCACTTGTGACGAATGCAGCTATCGATTTTTTGCATGCTAGTTAACATTAGTGTCAGTCAGCTGTTGGCTCTCACGCTGGCCAATAGAATCTTCCTGCCTTTTCGTGGCCAGTAGAAAATGGCCGCAAACTACATGAAAACTGTCGTAGAAGCATGAAAAAATCGATTATTTCCACTATCGATGGGAGTTGGGAAATGTAAAGTCGGTGTTGGCCTTTTCCGCTAACTTGGAGCATCTGCATGTAAATTTTGGTGCAAATCCGTCGAAAATTGCGGCCGTGCATTCGTTACACACACACACACACACACACACACACGTCCTGCCTTTTATAGATAGAGATTCGTATTAATTGAAGTGAATTAATTCTTCGCTTATTTTAAAATCTTTGAATTAATAGTTCTGTGACGTCGCTTGGTCCAGGGTTGATCCTGGTCGCGGCGCCGATTGTGACGTCGCCCCCCACCTGGTCGCAGCGTCGACTCTGTCGTTCGATCTCGTTCGCGGCTCCAAGCGTGACGTTCTAACCCTTTGGTTAGATGATTACCAGCCTCGCCGTTCCCAACTCGCTTCCAACGCCTGGTTACTAGGGTAACTGCACTGATCTCCGGTCTGCCTACCCACGTTCTGATTAGATCTTAGACAGACGGGATCAAACAGGGATTGGGACCGTATGCAAGATGAGTTCGACGGGATGGTAACACACAAGTAAAAAAAAAACTCACGAGGCCAAAAATTACTGATAAAAAAGGGTAACAACCTTTTATATCTAAATGTTCGTTACATAAAATTATTCCTACTTCCCGAACCGTTTTGTGGACTGTGGCACCAAGCTTCTACCATACAACTTAAAGACTTCATTGTTGCCTACTCTCTAGAAATTTGCATGTCAGGGGTGTGGTTTGGTTTCGACACTGGGCGCTGATCTCTACCTGTCGTTCACGGCTGGTTCTCCTCGCCGTCAGTGCGCGAATCGACTTCTTCTCTTCAGCTTGAGTTGGACGAGCTTATTCACTTCGGCTTGAGTTGGACGAATTTCTTCACTTCGATTTGGGTTGGACGAATTTCTATTCTTAGGCTTGGTTTGGACGAATTTATTCATTTCGACTTGTCTTGGACGAATTTCTCTTCATAGGCTTGGTGTGATTCCAACTCCAACTGCAACTTCTTCTCGCCAAGGTCCGAACTCTTCTCTCTGTCGTCCGGGGCTGAACTCTTCTCTCTGCCGTCCGGGGCTGAACTCTTCTGCCTGTTTGGCCTGCAACTCCAACTGCATCTTCTCATCGACTTTCGGGCTGCAGCTCCAACTCTTCTTAGGCTTTCGGGCAATTTTCTTCACTTCGACTTTGGCTGGACGAACTTCTTCACTCCGGATTCTCTTGCCCGCAAAGGGGCGAATGAACCGGACCCGACGCCCGCGTTCAAGCTCCCTCGCTGTCCGCGGTCCAGCTGCAACTGATTTCTGTCGATTGGGGTCCTGCTTTTATAGACGCCGCAACTAACCGGGGTGGGTCTGTCGGCGCCAGGGTTTTCTTGATAATTCCAAAAGTCGCATTATTTCTGATTTCCCATTATCGCTCTTACTTTCACTCCTACTTCCTCACAGTGCCTCTGGGGGGGGGGAGGCGCACACCCGTTTCCCCTGGTCTCTCGTATGTCAGGTGACCGCTTTCGACCAATGGGGTCCTGGTCGAGCGTCCTTCCCCTTTCGTCGCACATCACGTGACCGCTCTCGGCTAATGAGATTCTGGTCGGGCGTCTCTCCCTCCTTCGTGACGTCTCCAATCGGGCGCGGTCAATCCGGGGCTTTGTTCTGGGGAAGAAACACCTTGTTTAAAAAAACAAAATTTAAATTGTCCTTTTCGTACGCGGTATTTGTCAAACTAGCCCGCCGCTAATTAGATGTGACTTCAGGAAGAATTTTTTCGCCCTGCTGGCGCTCTCTGTGAAGCTAAAACAATTGCTTTCACCTCTTTTCTTTCCTCAGGCCTGTTAATAAAATTTTAATTATCTGAATTGAAAATATCTTCCACTCATCATTTTTGGGTGGTCCTTTTTCAACTCTAGAGCTGGTCAGGATTTGTATACTAATGTATACAATTCCAGCGGTCACTTTTTCAACTCAATGACACCCTTTTCGATTGTCACTTATTAATATTTTTTTCCATTGTTCTAAAAAAAACCATTTCCTCAACCAAATTGATAATGAACTCCCATACTCCGCGGACACGAATGTAGGTCAGGTGCTTTGACCGATATCTGGTATTTATCAATCGTACGTGTGCCTATCCGCTTGCGGCCCGTCTTGATGTCATGTCTTTTCCCTTTTTCTTTTCTTTTTATTATTTCTAAACTCTATTCTTTCAAATAACAATTTCTATTTCCTGGATTTCAGTCAGGTACTTTGACCTGGATATCTTTTGACACCTGTTTTTCTTATGACCGGGTTTTGTATTATCTATTCCTCTTTCTCTTTCTTTTTATTATTTCTTTTTTTTTTATTTGTTTTTTTTTTCTTTCCTTCCTCTTTCTTTCGGATCGCCTAAATACAATTAGAGAATTATTCTCAAAACTCAATTATTCTTCGTCTCTAAATAACTAACAACTGGTTAATAAACCGAATAAAAATTAAATCATATTTCTATGATTATCTCTTTTTAGTTTTCTAATAATGCAGGGTGCCACAGTTCTTTGACATTTTTTTTCGCTGACTCATGCAAAGAGCAAACGATATGAGTTCCCAGGTTCACGAAAAATCATTCCGAGCCTTATTTTATTCCAATAAACTCGCTGGACAAAAATGTCGCTGTCTGTCTTGATTGTGTGTAAATCTTTGAATTTCACTTCTAATTTCATTTACTTTTTGTTTCTTTTTTTTGTTGTTGTTTTAGTTGGTACAAATAGGTCCTTATGAAATATGTTCTGAAGCCGAGATGCCAGACAAGGGCCAATAACATTGCAGAAATTTGTTCTTTTTTTTCCTTTTCCATTTCTTTATTATTTATAGTAATTAAAGTGAAATTAGTTTTCCTTCTTTTTATAAACTTCGAATTTATAGTTCTTTGACATTTTTTTCTTTCGCTGACTCTTGCAAAAAAAAAAAAAAAAAAAATGACATGAGTTCCCAGATTCAAGGTCGATGTTGTTTTGTATTCAAGAAGTGCAAGTTGAAAGTTTATATTTCACTTTCAACTCTGGGTGCCTCCACACGTTGTTCATGGAATTCTTGTAAGCTGCTTGATTGTCTTTTTGTTTGTTGAATTATTTTTTTGTGAGCGTGCAATAGGAATAGATAAGCTTGCCTATGGCCCAGTCAATACTCGTTCCCTTGTCTTGAACAGGATTAGTGGCTCATCCCTTGTTTCCTGTCTAGGAAGGGGTTCCCAGATCTTTTCCTTTTCTCTGGCCTGCGGTAGTAGTACTGTCGTCAATCTCTTGTAATGTGTGCAACCTCTCTTCATACACAAAGTACCGGGTTGACAGTTTTCTAGTTGCTGTTCCCAACTGGTAGTTAGGAGCACGGGCTTTTACGTAGTGCCTTGAGCGGCTTCTCTGATCAACATTTGCATATTATCGGGGTGCTTGTAGTGCCATGTTGCGCATGGAAGGGTATCCACGCACGCACCTCCGGTGGGCAAACCTGAGGCCACATTATGTTGCAGTATGCGCCAACTGCTTTCTGTCCATGTCACATAAAGATGGCCTTCTGCTTCTTTTCATTTCCATCATAAACCAACATGACCATAAACCATAAAAATCCTAAACCAGCTCTAAATAAATCACCTAAAGACTTTAACATTTCTTTTTCTAATATCCGTGTTATTTGAACCAACTTCTGCAGTGTGGAATCGTTCCTTTTCGAAAAGTCTCCTGATATACTAGGTCTCTGCGAAGCCAACCTTAATTCATACATCCCCTCTTCTGATTTCTCGATTCCTTGTAACCTCTCTCTCCTTAGAAATGACTCTAAAATCCACATGCGTGGCCTGGGAGTTTATCCCCGGGACCATCTCGCACTGGCTAGAGAACTCTCTCTCGAATCTCCGAACCATTCGTATATGCCTCCGTCTATCTCCCCTCAATTCTGTAAGCTATCTCTTCTTTTTTTACCGTTCTCTTTTATCACGAGACTGTGGAGTTCTCGATAGCACTTCCGACAATATAGACAAGGCTATTTCTCTACATCCGTTTGTACACGTATTCATGTTCGGTGACTTTAACGCCCACCATAACATAAAAAAACAACAGTGGCTCCTAGTGCTATTAATGCATTGCTCTTCAACTGAATTGAGCTCTCCGTGCCACTGGTGTATTTCGTATAGAAAACGTTAAAATTTCCCTTTCTCTCCCTTGGGTAGGATCTCTGACTGATGCCAAATCGGTCGCACGTCTAGCCACGCTGATGAGCTATGTTACAGCGAAACAGTCTGTCTGTGGATGACAATATATATATATAAATATTTCAATAGTTAAAATTTTTTTAGATATAGTTATTTTTTTTTTAAACAACATCTAAAATATTATTACAGTTAGATTTACGTTACGAATATTCGAACACAGTGGCGTTCCATATCACGTGACGTCCGCATCTCGCGACGGACGCTACTTGTAAACAGTTATTTTCTGAAGAAAGATTGAGGTCAATCTGAAATATCAAATATATATATATGAATAAATAAATAAACACTTTCATAAAAACATTATTTTTTTTTAATTTGCAACATTTTATATATATATATATATATATATATATATATATATTTCATACATGTTTCATTAAATAATATAGACAAGTGTTGTCTATTTATTTTATGTAAATTCTTTTCATAACGTCTGATAAATTTAATAACATTATCGTTGAACGAAGAAAGAAATTCACAATATTGATCCATATTTTTTTTAATACAATCTAAGCTTTCGGCTTACATAAGCCATTATCAAACATGTCAATTACAACATATTAAGCAATATACAGACACGACAGTGATGATAGTCTGTCATTGTTTAAACACGTGCATATAAGACGCAAGAAGCGAAAATCGCACTTCATCTCATGACGTCACACATGACCACGCGAGAGTGAATTGGAGAAGTATGAAGTATGGGAAGCCGTTGGTATATATATATATATATATATATATATATATATATATATATATATAATTTTTTTTTACTATTACCTTTAAATCTTACTCCATCTTGATTTGAAACTTAAACTTTAATTAAGAAATATTACCCAGCTAAAATAGCTTCAGATTAAATTGATGAATTAGACTCTAACTAATAAACATTTTGCCTTAGCCGTCATTCACAATATTAAAATATTAGTAAATTTTTATTTTTATTTTCATATTTGTTTATTAATAAAATATTCAGTTCATATTAAATCCATAATTTATTTCTGGAGAAGTTAAATATTTAAATTGCTAGCAAGCATTAAATCTAATTTCTTTGTGGAGTTTTTAAACATTTAAATTACTATCAAAGCTTAAGATCTGTGGTTATCTAAATTGTTAAAGCTATACCACCCTTCTCCTTCCTCCAAAACCCTACGTCCATCTCTTTACTTTCCCCTTTTTCTTTTACCCTTTTCTTTTTTTCTTTTTTCCCATATCACTTCCGGTGAGTTGACCGATTAAATGGTCCAATGTCTGATCTTTGCCCCCTCGTTCCTCAATACTAAGTATTGTAATAAAAATAAAAATGAATTTTAAAAGTCTCCCTTCCCTCTCTAAAATCAACCATGTCTCTCACACTATACCTCACCACTCTCTATGTTAACCTTATAGAAGCTTAATATTGCCCTTCAAAAGTGTAAATTTTAAATTCATTGAAAGTGAAGTCTGAAGATCCAGAGAAAAATAAAATCTCTGGTGAAATAAATTATAACTAATGTAACCTTAAAATGGTCTGTTTTTTCCTTTAAATTAAATTATGCGCTCTGACTTAACTTTGAGCTCTCCCGATTTCATCCTCCTTGGGATTATCCATACGGATTACCAAGATTTTCGTTACTATATATATATATATATATATATATATATATATATATATATATATAAATGGAAGAGAAAAAGTGTGAAATAGAAAAAGACATATGATTGGAATAGGAAGAGAAAGGGTGACGCGAAATAAAGAGAAGGTTACGAAGAAAGAAAGAAAGAAAGAAAGAAAGAAAGAAAGAAAGAAAGAATATCAGTTTTCAACAATGGCAGATTTGAGGCGTCAACATCTCCGGTGACACCATCACTGATGCTTTTTGCATATGGAGAAATACGCATCCATTTTATGTGACAGAAATAACATTAAATATTTTGTAGATTTTTTTAAAAAAATCCATTGTTTCTTTTTTTTGTTATTTAACTACATGTATAAGAGCAGGAAATCTGTTTGGGGGCGACAAATTCCTTACGATCTCTTCTTAGATTCTAGATCGTTTTTCAAACACGAATACGGGAGACGTACTGGTGGAAAATTAATTCTTATTGAACACAAATACAATTTGTGTCCATTTCTATATCCAGGACACATTAATAAGAAAAAAAAGCAAAGATATGAAATTAAACATCTATCAGAAAAATGCAACTTGAGCTTAAACCTTTTTCGCACGTTCAAGTTAGGGGAATCAAGATTATACAATGGCACTCGGAGGACGCAGTTGGCCGCAATATATTCTGTGTTAATGTATTTTGCTTTTTTTTTTTTTTTTTTTTTTTTCAAGAAAATTCATTGAATCCACATTCTCACCAAACATACTTCCAGAAAGGTTACACGTTGCTTCTTGTTACTTCTCGTATTTCATCACGAATGCCCTTGGGTCTCTGCTTCTTGCGGCTTGCAGTCGATGGCACTCATCAAAAGGGCCAATATCCCTCACCACACTAAAAGAAAGCGCAATGTAGACTATGCATAACACTCTGTCATAAAGATAACAAATCGTTTACAAGGACAGAATTGTATTAAAAGACTGAAAACTCACGTAATGATTGAGGAGTCTAAGGTTTGAGTACCTTTTAAAAAGAATTACGAAAAGCTAAACAATATGTATATATATATATATATATATATATATATATATATATATATATATATATATATATATGTCTGTGTGTGTGTGTGTGTGTGTGTGTGTGTGTGTGTGTGTGTGTGTGTAAGTATGGAGAAAAAATAGGAAAGAACACGTTAGGTAAATAGTCCGGAGTTCCTTAGTATTTTTGTTTTTAATTTTAAGAAGACAGTGCTCCATACAGAAGTAGAGCTTATATTATAATATTTCTTTTTTGAAAATATGTTTCCTTCGCTATATAAGAGTTCTCATGTTTCAAAAACAAGAGCCGAAAACCATAAATATAATTATTAAAATTAAGTTGAATTAAGGTGTCGAGTCCTGTTTCACCCTCAAGCGATAAATTTAGAATCCTGAATTTTCGCTTTTTTCGTTTTTGAAGATGAGAACTCTTATGTAGCGAAGGAATCATATTTTTTAAAAAATATTATATATATATATATATATATATATATATATATATATATATATATATATATATATTTATTTATAAAAAATATGATTCCAACTCGCGACATAAGAGGTCTCATGTTTCATAACAAGAGCCGAAAACTTCAATATAATTATTTGAATTAAATTGAGTTAAAGTAAGCTCTGTTCCATCTTCAAGCGAAAATTTTTTGGAATAACGTATTTCTGAAATTTACGTGTTTTAATAATTGAAATCAAAATTTCCATGGTAACAGCTATTTTCACACACACACACACACACACACACACACACACACACACACATATATATATATATATATATATATATATGCCGGGTGTAACAGTTAAAATTGTTCAAATCGTGTAACACCAAATTTATCCAACTGTTAGATTAAGCTCTGAACCGTTATATCTTAGAAATGATTAAAGATATCTTACTGGAATTCTCCGAGGTTCTTATAACACTATTGGACTCTACTTTGAGCAATAAGAATGTTTAATTACTCTCCAGACGTGAATCGTGATGAAATCGATCATAAATGAAAATGACATGTTCATCATTAATTAATCATAGCTAAGGATCGGAAGCTCATGATGGATTGAAATAAGTTCAAATATACATATATTATTCCAGGATCATTTTCCAATTGATTGAAGATGATCTTCAGCCTCTCTACCCTTCTAAATTTCTGTCCTGGAGTAACAAGTTGCCTCACAAGTTTCACGTACGATTTCTTTCTCAAGTCTTTTTTCACTGCCCTTTTGAACTGTCATAGCTGAAACTTCTCTCTCACGTCTTATGGATTGAGTAAGATCGTTTCTAATTGATCTCTTTCGTTGAAATGATGATCCCTGTTCCTGTTGTGAACTCCTGATCCAGTTTGTCTCTCTACTGTTCCCACTTCTTTTTAAAAAGTTATTCACCATTCTCTTGATGATCCTTGAAAGGAATTTGAAGATGGAATCCAGAGTATGAAGGTTGGTTCCATTACTGAAGGCCTGAATCATCTTTTTCCTCTCACCATTGCTTATTTAGGAAAACAGTGGGTCTGACACAAAACGATTTTAACTTACGCAACTACCGAGTATAATAGCAAAATTGTTCAATTGTTCGATTAAGCTCTGAATTGTTATATCTTAGAAATAATTAAAGATACTTTAATGAAATTATCCTGTTTTTTTTATAACACTACTCTACTTTACTTTGGACAATAAGAATGTATAATTACTCTGCAAGGTTAATAGAAGAATCGTGATGAAATCGATCATAAATGAAAATGACATTTTCTTTATTAATTAATTATAGCCAAGGATCAGGAGTTCATGAAGGATTGAAATTAAGTTCAATATAGATGATGGATTCTCCAGTCGTTTTTAACGAATGAGAGTCTTTCAGTTCACTTTTTAATCCTGTACCTGTTGCCTTAACTCTCTCTCTCTCTCTCTCTCTCTGTCAGGTGGAATAGTAAAGAAGGAACACAGAACTTCAACTATCCAGATGATGAAGACTTCTCCACAGTCGTTTTTAAAATAAAATACTGATAACAAATTGGTGCAAATATTTGCCATGAACAACATCTCTCAGGTTTTATCACAGAGTTATACCTCACCAGTACTACCAGTGCACAGAAGAGTAAAGCTCCTTTCAAGGAGATATATATAATTATCCCATCCCTATAAACCACTTCAGCAGGCAGGTTACATCACATAATATATATATATACACACACACATACATTACTCTCCTGTACCTGTTGCCTTAACTCTCTCTGTCCGGTGGACTTGTTGCTCAGGTGGAATAGTAAAGGAACACACGGGACTGAACTGCAGACTAACCACACAAAAGATTTGTTTAGAGTGGTGAAGGCTTGTGTAGAACCAGCCACACTTATTGAAAATACTGATAACAAATTGGTGCAAATATTTGCCATGAACAACATCCCTCAGGTTTTATCACAGAGTTATACCTCACCAGTACTACCAGTGCACAGAAGAGTGAAGCTCCTTTCAAGGAGATATATATAATTATCCCATCCCTATAAACCACTTCAGCAGGCAGGTTACATCACATAATATATATATATATACACACACATACATTACTCTCCTGTACCTGTTGCCTTAACTCTCTCTGTTCGGTGGACTTGTTGCTCAGGTGGAATAGTAAAGAAGGAACACAGGACTGAACTGCAGACTATCCACACAAAAGATTTGTTTCGAGTGGTGAAGGCTTGTGTAGAACCAGCCACACATATTGGAAGTGCTGATAACAAGGAGTTGGTACAAATATTTGCAACGAACACAATGAACAACACCCCTCCGGTATAACCAGTGTATAGAAGAGTGCAGCGCCTTTCGATGGTAATTTTCACATGATTTAGCGGTTTACAGGGTTTGACATGTGGAGATTTAGGGAATGGGTGAAGACCGGTGTTGCTTGTCCATCTTAATAATAAGATGCAGCAGCCGAGTAACAAAAATACTACTTCTACCCACTGCCACCTACACGCATAGAACATACACTGGATGTCGGAGTAAACAGTTCGTTATCAATGCGCAATATACTGCTACAAAATATAAATTACTATAAAGTATAGGAGAAAATTTTATTATTATTATTATTGTTGTTGCTTAAAATAATTGAAAGATAAATAATAAAGCAAATTGACTAGTAGTTAAACGACACAAAATAACGTTATAAATGGGAACGTGTTTTCAATAAAATTGAAATTACGTTAATTTGCAATTAAAAAATGAGAAAATGTAAAGGAATGGAATTCATACTAAATGT
This sequence comes from Acanthosepion pharaonis, assembly GCA_903632075.3. Taxonomy (NCBI): domain Eukaryota; kingdom Metazoa; phylum Mollusca; class Cephalopoda; order Sepiida; family Sepiidae; genus Acanthosepion; species Acanthosepion pharaonis. The sequence continues at coordinate 256,754 of CAHIKZ030005470.1, read as the reverse complement.
TGTAAAAGAATTTTTGAATATAACTAATAATAGATTAAAAACATCGGCGATAATGAGCCACTGGTCAAAGATAAACAAAATAAAAATTACGAAAATGCTTTCCGATAATTCCGAAAATTACGACCACTTTCTTAAAAACAACAGATAAATAAATGTTACGCGTAGATATAAACAGATTAAAATTATTCATGCCATTGTATAATTAGTCTAACAAATACAATAATTAAATATTCTTAACGTATATAAATCTTAGCGAGAATTTTCACTTCACAAGCAATTGTTTTGAAATAAAAAACAAAGAAAAAAAAAGAAGAAAAATCGTTGTATACCACGACTAAAGACTGATGAAAATATGCAAAAAAGTTTAAAATACGTATATTAAATACTGTAAATGAATGAATAACATAACTAAATATTATTATATAATAAATAAGAAAAAATATAAGAATAATATATGATTAAAATAAAAAAAAAAACAATCGAGACTTTCCTTAAAATTCGCTTCGAGCCATGAAAAAACACGTCCGTTTACTCCGGCATCAGCGTTCTAATATATATATATATATATATATATATTATTCCAGGATCATTTTCCAAACTTATTTATGATGATCTTTGCCTTCTTTTAATTTCCAACTTTCTCTCCTTGACTGACAAGATACCTCCAACGTTTCACTTACGATTTTATTTTCAAGTCTTTATGCACCGCTCTTTGGACTGTCATAGCTGAAACTCCTCTCTCACATGCTAAACGTCTTATGGATTGAGATGGATCTTTTCTAATTGGTCTCTTTAGCTCTGTTGAAATGATGATCCCTCTTGCTGTTGTGATATCCTACTCCCGTTTTCTTCTCTACCGTTCCTTCTTTTTCAAACTTATTCACCATTCTCTTGATGGTTCTTGAATGGAATTTGAATATGGTACCCAGGGCATGAAAGTGGGTACCATTACTAGAGGCCTGAATGTTCTTTTCCCTATCTGTGTTTTATAGCATTTATGATTATATAGAAAAGGTCATCTCTCTGCACACGTTTGAAGACGTAATGGCGTTCGATAATTTTAAAGCCCACCATACCAGGTGGCTTGAACACTCTGTCACTGACCTCGATGGCATCCAAACCCTTAACTTTTCAATCACTCAATCCCTCACGTAAGTGGTTGACTTTCCTACACGTTTTCCCAGTAACGCTGACGGTAACGCCTCCCTTGTCGAGTTCCTTTTTTTTACTCTGACTCATGTCACGCTACGCAGCTCTGCCCACTTGACAACTCTGATCACGCGGTAGTGTCTTTAAACTTCTCCTTCCACTGCCCTGTAGCCACGAACCTCATACCAAGAGAATATCTTTTATCAACGCGCAGACTGGGACTCGTTTCGGGATTTCTTTCACGGCGTCCATTCGAAGGTAGTTCTTAGCCATCCCGTACAAAAATGCGCCTGTGAGCTCTCCCCCTGGATAAAAGCAGACATTGATGCTTTCATTCCAGCGAGGTAATACCAAATTAAATCGCACTCAGCTCCGTGGTTCTCAACTACTTGTTCAGCCGCTATAACCCTCGGGAAATACTTCTTCCATCTGTACCGGAGCGACATGTTTGATTGCAACAGACGTCTCCTTGTCTCTGTTCGTCAGGAGAGCAAGCTTGTCCTCAATGAAGCAAAGTTTTTGTTTGCTGACAGAATGAAACAACGCATTGCATCTCGCGAAGTGATTTCGCCATTTTATATCATTAACTTTACTAATTTACTTTT